>JAMXBD010000641.1:0-600000 GCA_024138025.1 Combretum micranthum
ATTAAAAAAGATAATTACATGTCTTCATTCAAGACTAAATTCCTCTCATTCATCCTAAAATGGTATGATATGAGTTATATTTTATGTGTGGCATAAAATTTCAAACATATGAAAAATTAAGTCAACATATTAGAAAATTTTCATTTTCAAATTTCGGGTGGCAATGTTGATATTTAAAAAAATTAAAAAAGAAAAAGTAGGATAAGTACCTTTGTCTCACTTTATCAATTTCATCCTTTTTTTTTTGGGTGGAATCTAAAGTTCATTAGTTGAAACTTGAAATGGGGTTGCAAGCTAGCTTCATTAGCTTGTTTTGCATCATATTACATACATGCACGTTTGTAGGGGTATCCCTTGCATACATATTAAGATCTTACTCTTTACAAACATAGTTGAGTTCTTACTTGGAGTTCTCAGACAAAATATTAAACACATCAACAACATTGTCAAAAATAAATATTTGAGACTCCTTTCAAAAGCCTGTTGTGAGGTCATGAGCAATGCCATTAAAATCCTTAGTCATCCAGCATATTGTTCATGTTGAGGAAGATCGAGTTAAAGAGCTGCATTGTATAAGATCAATTGGAAAAAATTCACAGTTAACGTCATCTGAATTAATCCACCACATCACCATGGTCAAATCAGTTTCAATCATAAGATTAAAATTTTTAGGTCTACTGCTAACCGCATTCCTTACAAGATAACTTTGATTTCAGCATCAAAGGGGGATGCATATCTGGCTGTTTTGATGAATCCTTTAATTACTCTACCTGCAGTCCCAAATGATACCCCTTAAGCCAGCCATGTTCGTGTCAGATGAAAATGAAGCATCCGTGTTAAGCTTAAAGCAATTTTCATTAGGGAGTTTCCAAAGTCATTTCTTGTTACTATAACTTTGCTAAAGCTTCGAGCTTCATTAGGTGGCCTAAAATTCCTTAATTTGACAGTTGATAGTTTGGGACAATGTTTCATTGTTCATATTTAAAAAGACCTTGTTGTTCCTTTCCAATTAGACATTCCATAGGAAGAAGCCCAGCTAAGTCTGTAGAGGAATTTCTATACTCTTCCACTTCTTCTTTCTTGGAACTCTAAGGTTATTCCACAGCTAATCCTTAAACTCCAAGTGGGTGTTAAAGATATTTGGGTCTCTTCCAATTTCTTACCATTTTGTTCTAGTCCATATATAGTTCATGAAAAGGTGAAGGTTCGTTTCTTGATGACAATTGTAGAAGATGAATGCATCTGATTGTAATGTCATTCCCCTATTCAAGAGATTTTCCCTAGTGGGCAAGCCCATCTTTAAGCATCTCTGGTGGAACTGCTAGATTTTTTAGTAGACTAGGGTATGCCATATCCAGTCCTTACCATCTATGATGGGTCCATTTTCCATTCTTGCAGTACCTCTCGTATGCTTCTTTGATGGAAAGTTGTGCATTAATTTTGCCATTGTAACACCAAACATCCTCATTTTCCCCATCTCGGTCTAAGGTACAAACCCTAGCCAAATTTCAAGATGCAAATCAAGTGATAACGAATTAAGGTTTCATTCCATGTTCCGTTATCCATCCATGCTTCAGCAACCTTGAGTTGCTTCATTCTTTATTCAGGAGACTAGTAATAAAATTCTTGATTGGGCCTCTCTCCTTCCAATTGTCAAACCAAAATAAAATTGTGTGGCCATATCTGAGTCTTATCATACCCATATCGTTGACCTCCTCCAGGGTGTAACAATCTCATTTATAATTTTAAAGCTCCTGCCAATTACTTGTTTACCTTGATTCTTTCTCCTTTTTCAGCCTTTTTGTTATAAGATCAGCCCATGTCACTTTTGAAGCGTGGAGTTTCCAAGCCAGGCGGATAACACAAGCTTTTCACTCTTCCTTAGATCCAAGATTCCAACACCACAATTTTCCTTGGGCATGGCTACCTTTGTCCACTCGAGGACATGCCATTTCTTGGGTTATTCGGGTTGTTAAAGCCCTAGAAAAAGTTATGAATTTTTTTTTCCTACTTTATCCATTAACGAGACCGAGAGCTTGGTAGATTACAGGTTGTATCATATTACACCTTCAAGGACAGATTTGATGAGAATCCATCTTGCAGCCATAGATAGTAGGTTTGTTTTCCACCCTGCCAGCTTTCTTCTTCTGTCATGTCTTCCAATTCAATTGATAAAAAGATGATACTACGGAGAATTATATGAAAAATCTTTCGTACCAAAAGTTCGGGCCGCACCATTGACATTAATTAGAAAGGCAAATAAATGAAAACTATAAATTGACTCTATCAATTTCCTCTATTAAGCTGTATAAAAGGATGATAAAAAAGAACTTTGAATGGGGGAAACCGTATAGCATTTAAATTTATACATATATTTGTAATTATATTATCAAAATATGCATTATATTAACTTTTATAATTATTTTAATGATTAGTAATAGACTTTATGATTTCATAAATAGGATTATAGAAATTTCCAATGTTTATAATCACAAAGTTTTAGATATTTCATATACTTATTTTCTTTTAAATACATAATTAATATTAGAAAGATTAAAGTTTTTCTATTAAATTTAATTATTAGTTCCAAATTATTCGTTAAATCATTTTTAATGGGGATTCTTAATCATTATTATTATTTTTTTTCTAGAGCTATCCTTTATTATCGTCGGCTGGCCTTGAAAAAAAAATTAGATTCTCCTTGTTGAACAACATTTAACTTGTTAATCAATAAATACTAAGTACCAATCCTTCCTTGGGCTTGGGTACTCTGTCCATGTGCTTACCATTGCTGGCGGTGGTTTTTGGGTGAAAATGGTATAAATTTTGAAAAATAATCCGGAAATGAATTCGTACTGAAAAATATTATGAAAATAAGCTACCAAGGATGTTGTTATAAACAAAAATTTAAAAAATTCTAGAAAAATCATTTTTGTTGAAAGTGATGTGCCTTTCGGTATAAATTTAAAAAAAAAAACCATTTCAACTATTCTGATGTAGAGCAGATTACAAATGAACATTTGGACTGATCATATAAGAAGAAATCAAATAAAAAGTCCAAATGACTCTTTAAGTTTCTAAGAGGCATAACTTTTGTTACAAAACTCCAATTAACCATTATAATATGTCCAAGTGAAGTTGGTTCAGAGAGCTAAATATATTGAGGGATGAAACCCTATAATACCCATTTTTAAGCCAAAAAAAAGTTATTCAAATGCCCAAATCGGGCTTTAAAGTTAGATGTTTTATTATTATATCTCTTGAACATCAATATAATTTCCATCCTCAACAGCTACAAAATCAACATCCACCCAGATAAATAAATAAGTATATAAATAAATCATGAAGAGAAATGTATTTATCAACAGACTAATTCAGGATTTAGCAAAAGTGTGTAAGCATATATCTTACCAAGATAGAGGAATCTAGAGAAGATTATCTGTTTGAATGATCTGTTTTTCATCTATATCTATATCGAAACGAATCTTTAAATATATCTAATTTGTATCTATATTTTATCTATATTTGATCTATTTGAATTTTTTATGAGAATCGTCAACTTTTTTTAATTTGTATCTATTTCTTGATAAACAATTTGTTAAAAAGAAGTTTGAAAAAAATATCTATATTTATCGAAAAAAGATAACCAAACAAACCCTAAGGCAGTCCACTAACTAGAGACAATAATAACAACACTGTTTTTTCTTTTTTAATTTATGTGCTGTTTGTAATAACACTTTCAACAAAAAAGATTTTTTTAAAGAAGGTATTGTTTGTAGTAGCACATTTAGTACAAATTTAAAGACATTGTTTATAATGGTGGCTTTGGTAGTTTATTTTCGTAATGTTTTTTGGTGCAAACCCATTTTTGGATTTTTTTTTTCAAAACCATACGATTTTCATGCAAACTCCTGTTGGCGACATGTTTATATTCTATTCTTTTTTATATTACTTTAGTTACTTTATTAATAGTAATAACAAATTTATAAATAAATAATACATATACATATTTTTCATTATTTTAAAATATTTTGTTATCAATACAAAATAAATTATAATGTGATATTTTTAAAAAATTCTAAAAAAAGGTTAAAAAGCTTTATTTAAAAATCTTTGGATCAAGTTGAGCTTGAGAAGAAAATTGCTTGAGCTAAGGAGTTGCTTAGAGTATGGAGTTGTTTAAAGGGAACTTTATAGTTTCATCAACAAAACCATTAGTCAATTGATATATTAAGAATTTTAATAGTGCAATTATGGTTAAATATAGATAAGAATCCTTAAATAACAGATAAGATCATAGGATTTTTCTCAACAAGTTTCAATAGTATCCATATTCATAAATTCCTTCACAAAATTTAAAATGTGTTACATTAACAGTTTAACAATTTCTTCTACTTAACAATCTCACCACTTTGATAATCTCTCCTACTTTACAATCTTACCACTTTATTATAAAATTTTTCACATAAATTCTCCACTTATTTTTATACTTTTGTGGATCCTATTTTTTTTATTATTCTAAAGAAACTCTCTTTTAGAATCATCTAAAAAAACCTAAAAAGGTTGAGGAAATTCTCTGAATTTCTTAGAACTTCAAAAAGTAAAATTTTTTGCCTAAGAACTCCCAGTAAGACCTCCAACATTGATACTCTTAAGACAAATATGACCCTTGATGACATACATGAAACCTTCTATTTTTCATCTTTTAGTTTAGTTTTATTTAAATATCATAAATCTTATATTATCTTAATAACTTTTAATATATTATGGATAAAATAAGAAAGACCTTAAAATAGAGAAAAAACTTAAAATATCACGTGCAATAAAATTTTCAATGAAAATGATCTTATTAGATCGTAATATTAATAGATATTATTGCATAAGTTACTTATAAATCTTTTATTTAAAAAAGATTAATCGATTGTTGTTAGGATTATTATCATTATTTTCAATTAAAGTTATACTTGTTAATAATCTAATTTAATATCCCTAGCTCTGGTATCCTATACAAGGTAAAAATAATGAAAAATCTTATAATCCAGTTTTACAAATGACCATGACCAAGCGGAGCATATAATAACTTATAATAAGAAAAGAACATTTCTCTCTCTCTCTCTTTCCCCTAGACAATCACGAGCGTCCTTGTTTTCCTATCGTAATCAAACTTTCCTCTTTTTGAGTGGACTCCTCACACCACCACCACCGCTTACATTCTCTTTTCTTTTCTAAGAAACAAATCTTCTGGTTTTCTCATCTGGTCATCTGGTTCCCCACGACCCAATTAATCTTTAATTTCTTTTTGTGTCTCTGCTTACTCACTCTACCACCACCACCACCACCACCACCACAGTTAAAACTCACTCCCAAACATACCACACTGTCTCTCTCTCTCAACCAACTTCACATTCTCTTTCTAGAAAATTCTTAGGGAAAAAAAAAAGACCAACCAAACCTCGGAAACATAGGAAGCCATCCAGACACATGGCTGATCCAACAAAACATCTCGGACCAACCGTAGTCACCAATCTCAAAGGCCTGTTCTCTATCCTCAAATCCAGAAGAACAGTGGCTTTTGCTTATGGGTTCATGTTTGCTTTTGTTGGTTTCACTCTTTTCATGATGTTTAATCCTTCATCCAACTCTTCTTCTCCTTGGTTCACCAACATATTTACAACTAATGCCAAAACCACTGCTTCTGTAACTTCAACAGATTCCTATAGATCTCATTCCTCTTCTATTTTCTCTTACTTCTTCCCCAGTAGTAATGATAGTTTCACTAACTTCTCTGCTTCTTCTTCTTTTTCTCCACCACCACCACCACCACAAAACAACAAGTAGTTAATAATGGTCTTTATTGAATCAAAATGCATCAAACACAGGAAGTGCAAAGCCTAAGATGAACCATGTTCAGAACACTACAAAAAGTTCACCAGTTTCAGATAAAGATCACGTTTTGAAGCCAGACCCTGTTCTGAACACGACAGAAGGTTCAAAACTTTCTGATAAAGATGCGGTTTTTAAGCCAAATCACACATCAAATGCTCCATCTCCATCTGTAAATGTATCTCCACCGACGGTGAACAGCACTTCCCACGATGTGAAAGTCCCCATTTCAAAGAAGAACCAGACCGATGCCCTGAAAATCGAAACCCCGAAAGCAGCCAATAATGGTACTGATGTTTTTTCAGTGCAAACAGGGGTTCCGGATAAGAAGAACAGTACAGAGACAGCCGTGAAGAGTGTTGCAGATACCAAAGGGGTATCTAATTACACTGCCGTGCTTTCGAAGAGAATAATGGTTCGGTTTCGGGTTTTTCCGCGAAAAAAGAGAGTGATGGTACTGTGGAGTCATTGATGAAGTGCGATTTTTTTGATGGAGAATGGGTTGAGGATGATTCCTACCCGCTTTATAAACCTGGGTCCTGTTCTTTAATTGACGAGCAATTTAATTGTGTAACTAATGGTAGGCCAGACAGAGAGTACCAAAAGTTTAAATGGAAGCCTAAGAAGTGCAGCCTCCCTAGGTTTGTGTATCTTTCTATATTTGTTTCTTGATTTGAACTTTCCTTATGTGATCTGAATAAATGCCATTTTGATCTTTTCCTTCTGTATATGATACTTATGATCTCTTTGGGAAGTTTAGTCTGTGGTCGTGTTATTTATTGTATTATTTGCTAGATTATGTTAATTTTTGTTGCCCCGATTAGGTTGAATGCGAGCCATATGCTTGAGATGTTAAGAGGTAAGCGACTGGTTTTCGTTGGCGATTCCTTGAATAGAAACATGTGGGAATCTCTGGTTTGCATACTTAGAGGCTCAGTCAAGGACAAAAGTAAAGTGTACGAGGTTAATGGCCGGCATCATTTTCGTGGGGAAGCCTCGTATTCTTTCGTATTTGAAGTGAGATATCTTAACTGCTAATATTGATAAAGCTTCAGTTTCAGTAATGAGTGCTAAGTTTGTGATGATGATGAATACTGCTAGGATTATAAATCACTGTGGAGTTCTTTGTGTCTCCTTTTTTGGTCCGAGAATGGGAGATGCCGACAAAAATGGATCCAATCATGAAACCCTTCGGTTAGATCTGATAGGACGGTCCTGTGATCAGTATAAAGATGCAGATATCATTATCTTTAACACTGGCCATTGGACTCACGAGAAAACCTCGAAAGGGTATGCAGAGTAATATATGCAATTTCAGTTTTAACCATTTTTAATGAACCTTGTGTGATAACTGATTGGAATGATTTGTAATTTCAGAAAAGATTACTATCAAGAAGGTAGTCATGTCTATGGAGAGCTTAATGTTCTTGAGGCGTTTCGAAAAGCTTTGACCACATGGGCAAGATGGGTTGATGCTAGCATCAACCCATTGAAATCTCTTGTGTTCTTCAGAGGTTATTCTGCTTCTCATTTCAGGTAATTTTCAAGTTTTGAAATGCAACATCTACTATTCTGCCTACCTACATTGACCTCCAGCCTTCTGTCATTTATTTCCCTGTTCCTGCTTGAGCTCTTTGACCTAGTCATAACTTGCAACACCCCCCATAGCCTAACCATTTGGGTGAAATATATCATCATGCAAGATGTAGAGATCATAATAATAAAATGCGTTACTCTCAAACTAATGTCTGAGTAAATACATCCATATCCAAATTATACAGTGCCTGTGCCTCTCAATACTATGACAAACAATTTTTTCTCGACCATCAGAATTCATTAACATGGATATTCCACCGTTTTCACTTCGACCAGTCCATAAGTAGGGAGGTTGACTTTTTCTTCTTTTTAATCCCATCTTGTTTTGGTAGATTATATTAATGACTATCGGTTTCATTCTCCCTTATGTTTAATTCCCTTGCACCTTATCTCTATTTATAATATCTAAACAAAAAAATCCTCCAGATCTCCCTATATGAGTACTGATTCTACCAAAATATCGACTACTATTTGCTTTTCTTGAGATATAAGAATTTAAGGGAAAAAAATCAACTTTTACCTATCTACTCAACTTTCAAATCAGATAGTTTTTATATCAAATTTGTCACATGTATCGGAGTATTAGGCTTTGATTTCTCACCTGACTTATTAATTGTATTGTGTGATGATTTTAATTACTAGCTCATCTTTTAAATTTTAAGCTTTTTAAATTGGTTAGCATAAGATCATGTACATAGAATTCATGCCAAGAAAAAATTTATAAATTCTGCAATAATTATGCAGATGTGCTACTACACTAACATGAAAGATGTCCTATTTGTGATGCTACGATATATTTGCCCCGAACTTATCCTGGGGCTGTCGTTTTTAAATATTGCCCATTGTATCTGCTTAAATTTGCCGTACTTACTGTATTTGACGTAATCAATCAGACAGCCTCATGAGAACCCATTTGTTTATTATTGTTGTCCATGTGCACTTTGTTGCTATATTTATTAGCCTTTGGCTTGTCCATTTGGCAACCTTGGATGGTAGAACATGTAGGATGATTCCATTCTTGTCTTTATATGGATTCCATGAAACATTTGTGTTTTTGCAGTACTAAGGTTAATTTCACATGTTACAGGATCGTATTTGTGACCTTGTTTTTGGAATTTATTAGGGAAAATTTGATGTAAAGAAACTTCATCTGGTTTCTTCCTTGCTTATTTATCTTGTTAGCCGGTAGGCGTGTAGGACTCAAAATGATAGTGGACATAGGAGATTTTTGGCAACCTGTTTGGAGAAGATTTCATACCAATGTTTCAGATATATATTAGTATATAAAACTTCCCTGCACACACATACTTGTAGCATAAGTACCCCTGAGATATATATTAGTAGCTAACACCTGTCCTACGAATAGCAGAAAAAAACTGCATGTCGATATGCAAATATAGTCTCATCCGACCTTTCATTTTCTCACTCTCCCTTTTATGGTGCCTAACATAAAGTTTTCGAGAGGAATCATTTTAGCTACAATTTCAGTTTTAGTATTTTGTTGAGGTCTAACATCACAGGTAGCTGCAATGTGAAACGAAGGTGGAAGATATCAATTGTGAAAATAATCAGTAGAACTAGATGTTTCTATTAATTCATCATTTTTGCCTTTTCAATTAGATAAATCTTGACCTTGTATGAGCTTGCTTTGTTGCAATGCATGACTATTTATCCAATTTCTGACTCGTCTCCTTGTTGCAATTCTTACCCTAACATAAAACGTATATTTTCCTGTCACTTTGCAGTGGTGGACAATGGAACTCAGGAGGTCAATGTGACAGTGAGACTGAGCCAATCAAGAACGAGAAATACCTAAGGGAATATCCTCCTAAGATGGCGTTTAGAGAGAGTGCTGAGAGGGATGAAAACGCATGTTACATACCTTAATATCACCAGAATGACGGATTTCCGGAAAGATGGTCATCCGTCCATATACAGGAAGCAGAAACTAAGTGATGCAGAAAGGAGATCGCCGTTGAGGTTCCAGGACTGCAGCCATTGGTGCCTCCCCGGTGTTCCGGATGCATGGAATGAGATTCTCTATTCTGAGCTCCTAGTAAAGTTGAAGCAGAGAGAGAGACAACTGAAAGGACATTAGGCAGAACTGCACATTGAGTTTAAGGACTGTTTACTGAACTAAATTTATTATACTGTAATTAAATGAGCAATTATTCTTTTGCACGGGAAGATGTACACAACACAGTTCAGGAGCATGAACATTAGAAGTTACTGTTTTTGCTTCTCACAAATCCTCAGATAAGCAACTGGGAACTAAAGAGATTGATATTGTTATGATAAAATGCACATTTAGGGTGGTACAGAACCACCTTCTACAGGGATCCTTCCACTAACATATTCACAAATTGAATGGGTCTCATGTTTTGGAAGGTGGGGCATACATGGAAGTCTTTTATCTCATTTTGTTTAGAAATTTAATTGAGTGGTTGCTTACAAAATGGAGGATCGGATCACTCAAATTGAGTTGTAATGCAATATCATGGTAACTGGTGCTAGTAATTGGGAAAGTAGCATATAGACCTCTCGGAGTAGATTTGAATCTTTGTTATATTGTAAATGAAAAAGAAAAATCTAATATTAGGTTCCCCATCTAAATTGTGGGATGTTAAGAGTTGTAAAGAAGTCGAATTGAGATGATTTCAAAGTTTAAGTTTAGCTTGAGTTGGACTGAGTTTATGATGTTATGCTTGAGTTTAGGTTGAAGTAATACTATAATTTTATTTAATTTAATTCAATTATGTGTATGTTTGATTTATTAAAAAATATTTTTTAAATTCTAATTAATATAATATTAGTACTTAAATTTGATTTAGGTTCGATCAGCATTTATATGACTCGAGCTTGAACAAATTTGATAAATCTTGATTCAGGTTGAGTTCTACTTAATAAAATACTAGAATAGTTGATTCGATTTTATTATTTTCAAATTGAACTCGAGTAAAGATTAAATTGAATTAGAATAGTTTGTAAATCGATTTGGTTTATTTGCATCCTAATAATATCATGTGTTTAGACAATAAGATGTGACCAGTTGGTTATATATTATTATGAAAAGAACATGGGACGTAGACAGCCAGCCATTTAATCTCCGCTCCATAAAATTTCCAGACAAAAATTTCAAATAAGCTTGTATTTTATTGAAGAATTTTAAATCAGACAAATAAATATCCTAGAGTGTTGAATCAGCAAACAAAGTTTTTATTTTATCTAATTTAAGGAATTTCAAAAAGTATACGTGATTTAAAATTTTGGTGTAGGTAGGAATGCTAATAATGTAATGGACAAATTTATATTATAAACATGTAATCATAAAAATGATATAAAGCCCAATATAAAATTGCAAAAGCCTTAAAAAACACTTATCAAGCTTTTGTATTTATTATTATTTTTTCTCAAAATTTATCTATTTAGGTTTTATACAATATTTTCCATGAAAGAAGAAGAAGACAGGAAGGCTGGTTATTCATATCCTTGCCACTGAGATTTGAGAAGCGAAAGATGCTTTGTCCACTGGTGTAGCGACATGAGATCGATTAAAGGTCAGTTTGTTTCGTTACATTCTTGTAATTGCGGTTCATAATTTTATTATTTTTATAGATATTTATTAAAAATATATAAATAAAAAATTAATAATTTTATTAATAAAATGATAGAATAGATATATTATGAATTCAGATAAGAGCGATACGATATATAAAAATCCTAGATTCCAAGTGAGTGTTAAATTTCTAATATCTTCTTTCAGCCATCCACCGGCGTCAATTTCCTTCCCTTATAGTTAAACTGTTTGGGCATATACAGTCATTAGTCAATGACACTTGGAAAAGATTTTGGATTTATCTGACTATTTGTTAGTTGTTGCAGCTTTCGAGGACTGTACTATGATTATATGGACATTCAATTGAATGATCATATGTAATATGAAAGAGGCAATTTGTTAAGATTAAGGATATGATTGAATAGTATGTTTTTTATTTGTATTTATATTAAAATAATATATATAAATATATTTGATTTATATATATTTTTTTATTTGATTTTTTAATGAGAATTATTAATTTTTTTATTTATATATTTTTTGATAAATAATTTATTAAAAAGGTTTAAAAAAACCTATATATGACTAAAAAAACAGAAAATAACCTGTACATGCGAATTGTCTGGCTAATAATATTTTAGTCTTCATTAAATAGTGGAAAATCCGGTAAATGGAGGTCAATTATCGACACCTGAGATCTGTCGGCTAAATTTTCACTTTTAACGCCGAATTTTGCCACGTCCCTAATCCATGCATTAATTTCCAATTGAAAATAGTTGCACAAGCACATGCTCGGACCTTGGCTCATAGTGCGTTCCTACCGTCTACGCCTCCAACAATAGAAAAATACAAATTTTGATGTGATTCAGGGTTCGGCAGAATATTTTTAATTTATTTAATTTCAACGATTACGATTCTATCATATAACTGTATCACTATTAATATTATTTATTTTAATTATTTACAAAAAGATTAATGTTAATAATAGATAAAATAAATCTAAACAGTTAATGATGTAATAAAATCGATTTTATTATAATTAATTTTTCTTACTTCTTTAAAAAAAGAAAGGGAAATTCTTAGGTGGAATATTATAAATAGAAAAGGAAATTTTGCCTCTAGGTATTTTCAATTGGAAAAAAAGTATCAAACTGGACCCTTTTGTTAGATCTTTGAAACTGAAGCCCAAAATTAAATATATCTTTGATGTGAGCTTATTATTTCCATGTTCATTTGAATAATATTTCCTTAATTTTCTATTTAACTCCCCAGCAGGTTCAAACTTTTTCCTCTCATTTAAGTCCTTTTTCGAAAGGACTTACTGGCAAATGTGTTGACTATTCCATTTCCGTCCTCTTTCTTGGAATGTTTTAATTTAACTTCCGATAGATTTACCACATATAATTTAATTAATATTATTAAATATATGTGCTTAATAAAGTAGCAAAATAACAAAAAGTTAAGAATAAAATATTAAAAAAAAGCTTAAAAAAAAATATCCCAAGGACCCTAACCATCCTTCCTCCAACGTTGGGTTAGGATGATTGACTAACAATGAAATTATGATAGATAACAACCTACAACAACAGGTATTTTTGCAAATTAATATTAGTAGTGATTGACTATCTACTTTTGTCAGTGAATGATGCAATTAGCGTTATAAACAAGCCAGTCCAAGCTTTTAAAAGCTTGACCTCGACTTGACTCGTTTAATAAATTAACAAGTTCAAATCGAGCCAGACTTTAATGAGCCTGGAAAGTATAGACTCAAGCTCAAACTCTTTAAGAATTCATGAGCCTAACTTGGCTTGTAAGCTCGTTTACAAAAATAATTATATATAATATTATAATATTCTAATACAAATGATTATACATAATAAAATAATATTATACAAAAAAATTGTTTACAACCTTGTTGTGAGCTCTTAGTGAACTTGTTCACAAGATTGCTTACAAGCCTCACTTGTGAAACCTTAACAAGCCTATTCTCAAGTCTTAAAAAAAGTTCAGATTGGACTCATTTAACTAAATAATTTCATTTGAAGCTCAAGTTTAACTCATTTATTAAACAAGCTCGAATAGAGCTGACCCTAAAATGAGTGAAGCTCAAATAGCTTAACTCATCTACAATCCTGGATGTAACTTACCTATAGTGTTGGATAGCTTACCATCTTTAAAAAGAATTATGCACTTTATACATACAAAGCCAAAGTTTAAAATTCAAATCAAAGAAGCGACGATTGTTAATAGAAATGCACCCATAATCTAAAAAGCAACACGCTTCACTTACTTCTACAACTCAAAGGGCGAAATTTTATCTTGGCTTGACCTATTAGACCTAAGATACACCAACCTGATGAAGGCTTGATGAATAAGACCTTATTCGGTGTCACTTGCCACTCATTTTACTCCATTTCTATCCTGCCTACTTGAAAACTTAGTGAGGATCTTGCTCGACCCACCTTGCTACTCTCTTCATCTTGCTAAGCTAACCCTCTTTGCTTAGCAATCCCAATCTCAACTCAAGTAGGGCTCGACAAAACTCATGCTTATTTACTATACAACCTACTTCATCCCCATTACTTGTTAGCCTGGGGGCTTATGAAGACATTGATGTGTTTAAATTCCTGAAAAAAACCTAAATACATTCATAATATCATAGTTACCCGCAAAAACTACTATAAACAAATTCCAATTTTATATGTCAACAAGCACGTGAATAAAAAAAATAGGAAATTGCAAATTACTCCTTTAAATTTTTATCTAGGGGCGGATTCACTTCTTGAACTTCCAAAATGAGCTTTTTGACCCCTTAAACTTTTAAAAATTAGTAAAATTAAGGATGTGTAACATTTGCCATTAAATAGAATGGGAGGAGTTGCAAAATACTCCCATGAATTTTCACTTTTGTGTGATTCACCTTAAACTTTTATCAAAGTATGGATTTATCCGCTTAAATTCATGAAAAATTTTAACCATCCTTAATTGTGCTAAGTTTTTTAAGTTTAAGGAATCAAAAAGTTTACTTTAAAAGTTTAGAGGGCAAGTCTACACCTAGGTAAAAGTTCAGGAGAGAAATTTGCAATGTAGGAAATGATACAACTCAAAAACTAAATATTAAGATTCACCAATGACTTTTTTATTTTTTAATAATAAAATCAACAATAAAATAAATGTATTTTTTTAATTTTTTCTTTATATGATAATGCAAACTCAACACAATAAAAGAAAAATTACAAATTACCCCTTAAACTTTTACCTAAGTATATATTCACTCTTTGAACTTTTAAAGTAGGCTTTTTGACTCTTTAAACTTTAAAATTGGCACCGTTAAGAACACTTGATGTTTTTCATTAAAACAAAAAAGGGAAAGTTGTAAAAACCTTATCAAACTTTTACTTATATGTAGATTTACCCCCCTAAATCTTTATTTATGTGTAGATTTACCTCTCAAATTCATGAAAAAATTTTAGTTGTTCTTATATTCAATTTTTAAAAATTGAAGAGGTAAAATAAACTTATTTCCTCGTAAGAAAAATGATATGGACGATTATTGGAACTTCTCGAAAGTTAGGATAGACAAATCTGATGATGCTATGACACGGTAATCGCTAATCGTAAGAAACGAACTGTTGATGATTAATAGTCAAATTTTTAATGGAAATACAAGAACCAGCTTCACCCACGGATTCCTATAATTAACCCAAGCAAAGTTTGTCACGATCTTGAAAGATTGATAAAAACAGCCGTGGGTCACAATCGCAATGATTGAAACGAACTAAAGGACTTTAAGAAAAATCCGCCTTTGCAAATATATTAAAAAAGAAAGATAATTTTAAGATAACTCTATTTATAAGCAAAGAAGGAACCTAACAACTACGGAAATTACATTAACCAAAAAAAAAAAAAAATCCCAATATATCTATGCGATAGGTACTAAACGAAAATAAAAATAATAAGTGATAACATTGGCTAAGGAAAGAATAAAATTAGTGGTGATTTTGCCTTATTGGATATTTGTAAATGATATATATAGTTTATGTTTATGAGAAATTTTATGGTTCTCTCGTTAATTTTGATAAGATCGATCCGGTCACTATCTAAAGGCTCATACTTTATCCAACCATGATCGGATAACTAAAATAATTAATATTTCAATTATTATATTTATTTTAATGGTTAAATAATTAATAGGATGGTCTCGTCAACTGGACTGAAGAGAATGTTTCATTGGATTCTAATGGTTTTTAAGTTAAATTAAAGAGAAGGGGATCATATATGAGGTGTGTTGCACGCTTAAATAGAGAATCCATCTTTAAGGTCTGTTTGTTTGGGCTTTTTCGATAGATTCAGACACTTTTTTCAAACTTTTTCCTAATAAATTATTTATTAACAAATAGATATAGATAAAAAAAAAGTTGGCAGTTCTCATCAATAGATCAAATATAGATAAAATATATTTGCAAATCGGACATATTTACACATATCATTTTGAAAAAGATACAGATACAGATGAGAAACAGACCCATCCAAATACACCCTTAATTTTCCTTAAAGGATACATTTGTTTTATAGATGTGTTTAATTAGTTAAATGTGGATTCAGAATATAAATATCGTATAAATGATGATATGAGATCGATTAAACAGTTAAATTCTTGTTTAGTTAGGATTAGTGCCTTAAATGGATAAACAAACTGCATGGGCATGTTTTTGGCATATAGATTGGGGATGAATTTTGGTTATGGCAAATTAAGACAATTTAATATGCTAATGACAATAACAGGATGATTATTTGGTGCTTTATGTGTGGAAATAACTAGTTTTAGAAGATGAGTAAAAGCCCTTTGAACTTGGATTTGACCATGTGATGCTATAATGGAGTCTTAGTTGTTGAAAATGGCTTAGAGTGGATATATGACATGTTTACTACGGTGCATGCCTCGAATCATATTTCGATTGTCATTAGTAATTTAAAATGACTAAAATGAATTTTTTTTTGTAAATTTCAAAATTTATTTCAAATTAAATAATCTCTACAAATCATGCACAATCATGCTTTTTAAATTGTTTAGATAACTGTCTGACTCATGAGTTAAAATGCTATGTTAGTTGAGAATTTGAGATTCTTAAGATTTTAGTAATAGGTTTTGGAAAAATTAAGAATATACATGTAACAAGTTAAGTAAACTAAAAACTAGTTCGACTAATTATAAGGATAAGAAGTAAATTAAATCATGGAAGTTTGTAAAAATTCTTAGGATTAATGTAAAATAAATACATAGCATGGTTGATGTGTTTGTTTGGTGATTATAAATGACATATAAATTAGTGTCATAGAATGATATTCCAGTGTTAAATCTTAATTGGTATGACTTAGGATCCTAGATAAACTAAATGGATGGTTTAACGTGCATGTTATTGGAGAATAAAATTTGATAAATGTGATTGAAACTGATGACATCTTTTAAGTGATTTAAAAATGACAAATAAGTGCCACATGTGCTAGAAGAATTGATTTAAAATAATTTTTGTGAAGACCCCTTAAGTATGATTTGAATAGAAAATGTATTAAATGGATATTAACTTGTTTGATTGTCATAATAAATGGATTAGATTATGCATAATGGGCTGGAATTTAATGGAAACCATGGTTAATAGGGTTCTTGTTTTACTTAAATTGTGTTAGAGAGCCTAAAACAAGTTTTAGAAAACACGTATATAATATATTTTGCATACTCTTTTAACTATTTTAGTCTATCTGAAATTGACGGTGTTAAATGAATCTACTTCAGGCAATGAGCCCCACAGGTGCTGAGGTCCGGATGGTCTTGTAGATTAAAACTTGTTGGAATGTTTTATAAATGTTTCCTGTAAATTGTACATATATTTTCACGGGTTTTCCAAAAGCTCTAGCTGTCTAAAAACAAATGAAACTCTGCCGGATCTTCATCAAAACTAAAGATGAATTCAAAAAATAAAATATGATTTTTTTTCGATGACATCAAAGCTTCATTAAACAACAGCAAAAAGCATCATACAAAGGCTTCCAAAGGCAAAATAAAATAAACTAGGACTGCAGCTTTAAGTGATGGCTAGCCGGTATTCAAAAAAGTCCATATGAAGAATAAACAAATTGGACTTAAACAAGAGATCCTTGACATAAAGAGAAAGGAACGAGAAAATCTTGCTTGAAATAGCATTGGTGAAGTCGAAACTGTGGTCAACAGCCGCTCCACCTTGAGCAAGGTGATGAGCTACGGAATTATCCTCTCTAAGTGTCCAAGACAAATCGACCCATAAGATCGTTTGGATTAGTTGTCCACGTGAAATTATGAGATTTGGTAAAAACTTTGTATTAATATCATTGGACTTAATCAAGTGGATTGTTTCAAGAGAATCTGTTTCAAGAAGAATAATTTGATTTTAAAGTTCTGTTTCAAGAAGAATAATTTGATTTTAAAGTTTTGTTGCTGACTGCAAACCCCAATAGATACCCCAAAATTTAGCTTCTAAAGGAGAAGTTGCACTAATTTCCTACCAAAACCTCCTTTACAAAGGTCATTTTTACACAGACAACCAGCAATGTAAGAATAATTCTTACTAGGTAGAAAAGTAGCATCTACATTAACTTTAAATGTCACATTCTCTAGAATGTTCCATCCAATATTTATAAGAATTTTTCGTTTTTGCTTGGAGCTTTGGGATAGACTCCAAAATTCGTTTGCATTGGAACAGACAATATATAACTAATCATTCTTGATGTTACCATTTCGAAAAGATAATCTCATTTCTATCCTTCCCGATGTACCATAGAGTAAAATTGAAAACTGTATTCCAAGGAAGACTACCATGACTAGCAAAGTTGGTTCCATTCTTACTATTAACTTCCAACCACTCCTTAAAGGGTAAGGAAAAAGTTGAAAGAAAAGGAGAAGATGAGTTTAAGGCAATCCATTTTTCTTTCATCCATTTGTAAGTCATAAAAAGATGAGAGTTATCTTCAATTTGTTCACTACAAAAAAGGCATTGAGGATCAATAGATAAGCCACGTCTTAGAAGTTGATGTCGTATTAGAATGTAGTCTTTCCAACACCTCAAAAAAAAAAATTCGATTTTAGTTATGTCTTAGTATTCCAAACCCAATTATTTCTAGAATTTGTATTGAACTCCACATTCTCCTTAAAGAGGTTTTCATAAGCTGATTTGGCTGTTACTTCCCTGCTCACATCTAGAGACTAAGCTGGTGCATCTTCCCTAGAATCTTGTGTTAAGATATGATGGCCTCATATATCCTTAATATCTTCATCGAGGGTGATATGAACTACGCCAGTCGATGATGAAACCCGATATCAATATGTTGGATTTAATCTCAAGATTGTCTTGTTTGTATGGAATCGCGACCCGTTGCTTATAAGAAGCAAGAACCTTGGTATAATTCGTAGATGCCACAATCGAAGATGGAAATTCGATTGATAAGTCAAATTGAAACCATGGAAATAGATCCAATAAGTTCAAGAAAAGTTCACTCAAGAATTTAAGATAAATCTCTCAATTTTTTTGTATACAAAAGTTGTCCAATACAATCAAAAGATTACATATGTAGAAACATAATGAAACCTAAAAGATACTTATTACATTGTTCCTGTCGAAAGCATATGCTGGCAGCCATAAAATTACACAGGCGGCCTTTAAACAAAAATGAGAAAAATCATGTTCTAGACACATGTACGTCAACGGTTACTGTTGGCATACATAGGCAATGGTGGCGACATAGATAAGGAACGTTGTCAGTGTTCGAGACGGCCTTAATAAAAACACTACTGATCACTTTCAGTGCATAGTAAGCCAGCGATGTAGTTATTGAATGCCAGTGGTATAAAAGTGTAGGCTAGCAATGTTGGAGTTGGCTTTAAAGAATTCGATTATGTTCACCTTCAACACCGCTGAAAGTCCAATGGCATATATCTGCAGGGTTGGTGGCGTTGAACTCTGAACTGGCCATATTGAGATGACTTTGATTTTGATTGATCCATCCATGGTTTTGGTCCATTCTCGAACTAACTTTAAAGATGTTGATCAGTTTAAGTTCATCCTTTGTAGTGTGCACATGGATCCCCTCTTCTTGAACTTGTTGAATGAATCTATTAAGGGCATCCTTGAATCTTTTAGCTCGAGTCCTTGTAGCCAGTCCAGATGGCATCTCTAATGGGTCTATTCTCCATCTTCTAGCCATGTCCCCATCAGGATATCCAAGATACCATCATTCCAGGTATTCACATCTCACGAAGCCGATGCCACCATGACCTCCAGCATGTCCATGGTGAAAGGACCCTAGATGAAATTTGTTAGTGTTCCCTCCTTAGACCAGTTCATTGTCCAAAATTTACATTAGTTATCGCTCCTTAATATGTATTTACAATGCTCATCCACCCAATTAATGGTATTAACTATTTCTAGCATGACTTTGGAGCCTCTAACTTTGTTGTTTCTTTGCATCAACCTCCGCTTTTCAGCCATCCATGTCCACATTAAATGCCGGGTTTATAAATGCCAACACAACTTTGCTATATAGGCTGCGTTTCTCTCTTTGATGCTCTAAAGACCCAAGCCACCTGTTACCTTTAGTCAGGTAAGATCTTCCCATTTAACTTCACGTAATTTGCTTCCATCACATTCCCTAGAAGAAATTTTGGATCAGTCTTTTGCTTTGTGATGGATACTTTTGGGAATGCAAGTTGCTTGGATGTAATAGTTGAGAATCCCTTCAAGAGTCGATTTGATCAGATTAACTGCCCGCTATAGTGAGGAGTTTAGTTTCCCACCAGTTAATTTGCACTTTAATTTTTCTAGATGCAATTCGATGCTTCCTTACTTAAATTGCCATTTTTTGAAAGATCAAACCTAGTATGTTCCAATCCATTCATAAATCCTCATATTTGTAGCTAGGATATTTTCTTCCTTCATTTCACTTATGGTATTATTGGAGAAGAAAAGTCGAGATTTAGTTGGATCTATTTTCTGCCCTTAAGAAAGAACCAAAGAGATTGTTTAATTCCATCATATTTCTTGCATTTTCTTCATCCACTTCCCTCAATAAAATAAGATCAAAAGCAAAGAATAAGTGAGTGAATTCCATATCACCCCTCAAATCTTAATTGGTTTCCATAATCCTCTATCCATAGTAGACTGTATCCAGCGACTAAGCATTTCATAGACATAATAAGAGATAGACTAATAAAAGACACCCCCATTTGATTCCACGAGAACTAGATAAAGAATCAGATATCTCTTACCATTTGGAAATGCTTGGAAAGAAGGAGTAGAAATAAAAAATTAATAAGATTTACCTAGTTATCAGGAAAATTGAGAGAATGGATGGAATTACGGATATGATTCCATTCCAAGGGTCGTAAGCTTTCTCAAATCAACTTTCATCAACATCTAACCTTTTTTCCCCGACTTCTTCGCATAAATATGAAGTAATTCTTGCATGAATATAATATTGTTCGAGGCATTACAACCCAGAATAAAACTTAATTGTGTGTGATTGATTAGAGAGTCAAGAAATGGAAGTAAATGGTGTACAAGAATTTTCGTAATGACCTCACATACAGTGGCGCATAAACTTATTGGTTTGAAATCATTAAGACACTTAGCTCCCAATTTCTTTGGAATAAGAACAATCAAAGTTTTGTTCAACTCCTCGGGTATACTGCCAAGTTGGAAACTATGTTTGACCACTCATACAATTGCATCTCCAGCCTGATCCCAACAATGTTTAGAGAACCCAGCATTTAGGCCATCTAGATTAGGAGATTTCTTGGATCCTATACATTTGAGAGCCTCCTAATTTTCCTTCCTCTTAGGTATGCAATTTATCATTTCCTTTGTATTTTCATCCACATTTGCCCCACAATAATAGAAAATCGGTTATCCTTCTTGAATAGCTCTTTCCCTAATGTAAACGAATTGGTGAAATGCTTGATGGCTAAATTTTCTAAATTTAACTGTACAAAAATTTAGGTACCATCAGAATCTTCCAAAGGAAAAATCCTAGACTTGTTATGTCCGATCATCGTAGAGATGTAAAAAAACTTAGTATTCCTGTCTCCCTTTACAATCTAGTTTGATTAGCTTTTTGGCCCATAGATTTCTTCATCGTTCAAAACTTGTCAAGCTCAGCCTCTACAAGGTAGAGTTGATTTAAAATATCCTGATTAGGATAAACATTCATCATGTTTCCAGTCTAAAATTCTTCTATAATCAAGATCTTCTTTAGATTGATGTTACCAAAAGCTTTCCTATTCCATCACGTTAAATCATCAATGAAACCAGGTAAGTGAGTTGGTATATTAAAAGAAGCTTTATCCCATTTGCTACTCACAAAATCCATAAAGTTTTGGTGATGCAACCACATATCTTTGAATCTAAAAGGTCTCAACTTCTTCTTTTACTTGTGTTAATATTCAACAAGGTATTGAGAAGAATTGGCTTATGATCCGAGTGAATGGAGTCAAAGTGAAAAACTTTGCTATCTAGAAAATTTTGAAGCTAGCCATCATTAACTGTCACACCTCGCCGTCACCTGCGGGGGCAGGGTGTGACATTAACCCATGCTTTGTCCAGATGCGATTTGATCAACTAGTTTAGATTTTTACACTTATTCATCTAAGTGAAAGGAGAGCCCACATACCCTACATCTATTCATAGAATCTTGATAGAGAGTATCTCATTTTGATTTACTGGTATAAACAAACCCCCCCTCCCCCCAACCAATTTCTCAAGATGAGAGACAATTTCATTAAAGTCTACAATAATGATCCAAGATCCTCGTAGAACCCCAGCAGCCTTCATCAGATTATCCTACAAGATTTTCCTATCTGTGAAGTTTATGTTAGCGTAAATAGGTGTAATAAAATATAGGGAAGGGAATGAAATTGACCTGGACATGTAGATGAATTTCTTTTCTAGAAGAGAAAAGAGTTGTCACCATAGCATCTTCCTCATCCCACAAAATGGTGATGCCACCCCTCAATCCAATAGCCTTGCACAAAACGTCTTGTTGAAACCTAGTCTACGCTGAAGTCCTGCAATAGTTTCCTGACCCACTTTAGTTTCCAAGAGAACAAGTAAATGAGGGTTATGGGTATGTTTCAAATCCTCAAGAGCTCAGTGTTAGAGTGGTGCATTAGCACCTCTAATGGTCCACAATAAAATTTTGAAGTTATGTTCACCCTAGCTTCATTTTAAATACCTATCATTGCTTCATCAATTAAAGTAAAGATGGATCTATACCATGCTTCATTGGTCGCTAAAGGATGTTGCGAGTGCTGAATCTCCACTCGTAGCCATTGTGGACGATCCTTGGTTACCAGTATCATGGGATTCCTCTCGATTGGCTAAAACATCCATGTTACTACTTCTCTCAACTCCAAAATGAAGACTATTGGAGTAAGGATTCTCTGAATGAGGACAATCTCTCCATCAGGAAGAGGTGCACCAAGGACATACATGTTGCTTGTGACCTTGCTATAATGATTCATAGGAGACCTTCGCATATCATTTGGATGGGTAAACCGTTGAAGAATACTTCCTCCCTTCCCGTGCGAAAGATGTCTTGATATTGTATTTTTGGAACTTGATGAAATTGAAGTTCTAGATTCATCTAGGGATTTTCTTGTATCACTTTAGAAAGGATAATTCTTGAGAGATTGTTGAAGTTTACTTACCAAGATATGGATTTGTGGTGTCTAGTGGTGTCTTTGATAGGGTGGAGTAGCTTGATGTTTGGGATAAGTTGTGCATTGTGTACCATTTTTACGGGCTTGATTCTTAAGAGCCAAAAGTCTTTTAGTAGATTTTTGTTTTTGTTCGAAAAGGATTTCAGGAAGAAAAAGTAATGAGAGAAGTAGGGTTAGGATTCTCCTTATTACTATTCCCAATCATGTCCGAGGGAACATATCAGCCACCAATATCCGACGAATTGATGTCCGCTAGTATGGCAAGGTTTGTTAGACCATTATGAATATTAGGAAGAGAAGACTAAACATTAGAAGCATTAAAATCTCAAGTAGCGAGGCTCTTAATAGGGTTTATATTCTCTTATGAAAGGTTAGTTTGTTAGCTAGAGCGTATTTATTTTTTGCTCCATTAGATATTGGTCCACGTTGTTGTGCTTTTGTGCTTCTCTTCTTTCGTTCTATTTTTATCCAATCCCCATAAGGATCTAGATTTGTGTTAGCTTTTGACATATTCTCCTAAGCAATATTGTTGTTAGTATAATCTTTAGCCTCCATTTCGCCTCCCATCATACTTATATTTTCGAGAATTTCGACATTTTTGCCTGCTGGACACTTATCTTTAGAACTATGTCTAATTCGTCCACTTCTTACATAGTGAGGGCAGTCCCACATCTTGTACTTTGAATTTTGTGTCCTTAATAATAATAGTGTGTATCAAAGGGGATGAAAATTGGACTTGAATACACAGTCGCACAAGTCGACTTCTCTCACAATGGGTTGTATACGTATCAAAGCATAAAACAGTTCCTAAAGTACTTCCACTTTTCTTAAGAGTATCATACCAATAATACTATATGGGTAATCCATTGATTCTTGCCTAAATTGATATAGATTCAACGTCCAAGTTTGAGGGTGAAATATTTGGGATCTAGCATCGAATTGCCAAAAAATACACATTGGCAAACCACGATCCCTCATGAATACATATTGACATCATTCTCAGAAGCAAAAGAAACCAAATAAAACCCTTTCCCTACACTGGCCATAGTAAAATCAAGGCATCGTCTCCAGATGAATTTTAATCGTGATGATCTATAGCTAGGTTTGGTCCAATAATTTTAATGATGAGAGGTCTCCATTTCTCATGAATGAATACTTTTCTTCTTTCGGAATATAATTTTATGAGTCCAGCATCAATTTCACAAACGTCATTTAAATCGACATTAGATTCTAGCATTTACTGGTCATCATCTAAGAACTTTGATCTTGACCATCAAAGAACGCTGATTCATATGCTCCTGGGATGAGGGAAGTTGCCTTATCATGATATGAAGCTGTATTGGATTTGGGGTTCAAAAATCCATTTCCTGATTCAAACACTGTCTCATTAGAGAAAAACTCCTCTGGATCTTCATTCAAAATAAGTTTTTTCCTTCGTTTAAAACAATAAACGTTGTAATAATATCACCAAAAAAATATGATTAAAAACCAACTAAAATACACTAAATAAATAAATTATAAAGGGGGATAGAATGGAATAGTCATATTTAAGACAAAGGGAAATTTTGTCCTAACATAAAATACTGAAAAGGTACATTAAATCAAAAACCTATTTAAAACATCTAAAGCAATGGTTTCTTATTCTGCCTTTTACGTATGAAAGTTTTACTCTCTCTTGTATAACCATTCCATGCAAATTTTTTAAGAATCTTTCAAATATAACTCAACAATATGTGGGATTCTTCTTCTTTTCTTATCATTTTTTTTATGGTATATAACATAACCTAACTAAATTCTAATTTAATTTTCATGCATATATTTTATTTGTTTTAAATATCAAATTTTAAAGCATATTAAATTGATAAAATGAGCATGTGCTAGTGTAATTGATATTAATATAATATGAGTATATGATAGTGTAAATTTATTTGTATTTGTGTTAGTATAAATGGTAGATTTGTATCAGCATAATTAGATATTAATGTTGATGAATGTGTTAGTGAAAATTTATATTGGTGCAAGTGTTAATGAAATTTCATTATTAATGTTTATATATGAATAAGTGTTTTTATATATATGTTGTTATATGCTTGAGAATATAGCAGATTTTTTACTCAATATAAGCCCAAATCCAACATGTTTTAACTCAAATTTCAAGCCCATGAATTAGCCAAATCCAAGCCCATTTAAACCTCTTAAAAATTTGCCTTCAAAAGTCAAAGAAGAGATAAACATAAACCTAAAATGTGTAAAATTCGGATGGAAAAATGAAGGAAAAAAAATCAGACATCCAAACAGCCCCAAACCAAGGCCTTTT
Organism: Combretum micranthum; assembly: GCA_024138025.1. Taxonomy (NCBI): domain Eukaryota; kingdom Viridiplantae; phylum Streptophyta; class Magnoliopsida; order Myrtales; family Combretaceae; genus Combretum; species Combretum micranthum. Next base: position 25,096 of record JAMXBD010000641.1, read on the forward strand.
ACCTTCACAAACACACACACATACAAGCTTCATTTTCTTTTACAAATTTCACAAGGAAACCTAGCTTCAAGCCTCCAATAAAGCTAAGACAACAAGTAAAGCTCCTTAAGGTAAGTATTTGTTAGTTTATGCATATGTTTGTTAGTTTAAGTTTTGTTTTAGGTGTGAGTCTTTATGCTAAAATGAGTTTAATGAATTGTATGAGTTTATTTTGTGTTGGGTGATATTTTGATGGCTTGAGAACTTGTATAATTTGCTAAGTAAATGACATGAAGTGTGAAGTAAATTGAAGTTGAAAATGAGAAGTGTTGGGGTGGTTTTTGAGAAGTGGATTTGGTGGTAATGTTGTGTTGAATGTGGATTTATATTTGGAATGGTTGATATGAAGTTTGATGGGTTGGAAATTGAAGTAGAAAAATGTTTGAAAGTGTTAACATGTTTTTTGAATGAAGAATGAAGTTAAGGATGTGTTTGAAGAAGTTTTGAAAGTGTTAAAAAAGAAGAAAAAAAACATGGCAAGTCGTAAGGTTCCAAACACCTTGTCAAACGGCCCATTTGGAGGGTGTTGTAATTTCTAAGTAGGGATTTGAACTTGAAACAGCCTTGGAAATGACTCGTTTGGAGGGATATTGCACTCTCGGATCATTTTTAGAGTAAAATCCTTGGGTTGTAATGGCCTTTAAAACAGCCCGTTTGGATTCGTTTGTAGCAATGTTGTTTTATATTTTGCTCATAACTTTTTCATCCGACCTCTGATTGAGGTGATTCAAGTTGCTATAGAAATCTTAAAAAGAGATCTATAATTTTCATTTTTTAAGTTTTTGAAAATTATAAAATTATTGATGCTTAAATTTCACTTCCTGCAACATTTTTATAAATAAAGTTTAAAACTTGTTTTGTTTGTTAAATGTGTGATTGCATAGGAAATGGATCTTTTTGACCTAAAATGAGATAGATATATGATAATTGATGTGTTATGTTAATTGAGTGATATAATTAAGCATGGATTAACTGGATTTGTAGATTTAACAAATAATTAAATTTCCATGAGTGTTAAACTAAAACTAGTTATGTTGTATATATTATTTCCTTTGCTTATTTTATGATCTTGTGATGACTTAGTGAAATAAATTATCTTGATAAATATATAAATGACGAGTTATGCATTTATATGAATTTTATTTGAATTTCCTTGATGTTAAGTTTAAGATTTAATATGTTTAAGTGATGCTTTTTTTCAATTATCTTTTCTTGCATGTTATTTTTTCTTATGATTTGTTATTAAGTTTAAATGAACTTGTTAAGTATGTAAATATTACGTTAAGCTTATGTATGAGTTATATTTGAATTTCATGACCTTTAAGCTTAAGGCTAGTTATATTGTATTTATGAATTGAGATTAAATATGACCATCTTGTGAGCTTGTATGATCTTATTAGATATATATATATTATGCCTCCTTGATGTCTTTTTTTATAAAAGACCCTAAACAAAGTGAAAAAGACATACTTTGACAGACAAAGAAGGACTGCTCATATTTTGGTGAGGCGATATTTGCAACCATAGTGGGGTTCCACATTAATGTCTGATCAAATAGGACTTAAATAATAGGAGTTTGATAAGTGAATAAATGAGTAATCGTTTGAGTCCTTATATGAATTCAATTTCTTGAACAGATGTTGAGTTTTGATTTCTGATTCTTCTGGACTATCCTTTGAGTTAAGTACTGATTTATCTTCTGAGATGAGCTTCTAAAGTACTTTCTGAGACCTTGTTGGGATTCCTTATACCAAGTACGTAGTAACTTGCGTGTTAGATGTTAGAATAGGTATCTAAATTAGATTAAGAACTTAAAGACGGCTAAATTAATTTACAAGTATTGATTGTGTTTTACACCATTAAATCCATATCTTGCCCTAGAGTGGAAGATCGGTATTCGATTCAGGGAGTGGCACCTTGCTTGGATTGGAAGCACATTAGTTTTAGGTGCTTAAGCCACTCCCATCATGATGCAATGACTTTCATAAGTGGTACGACGGATATTCGATAGTGTTATTAGTATCGGCGTAACGTTTGCTTAAACTTGGGGAGGAAATACCATGGTTTAGTTTAATGTTAATGGGAATGATGAACTAGATTTATGTTGTGGACTGAGTTTAAGTAGAGTTAGGTAACGACTGAGAGCCTTAGATGAGACTATTTCTTTTTTGTTTATGGATATATCATCTAGGAGATATAAGTTCCTGAACAAGTTATATCAATCCCTTGAGCATCGAGATCGTTACTTAGGATCCCTTAGATATCCTTGTTGTTTGAAGTTTGAATACTCCCTTGTTACTTAACTAACTAAAGATTATATAATAACCTAATGGTTGTTGCATTTGCATTTAGCTTAGGTATGTGTGCCACTTCACATTTGTTTTTGTTACTGTGTACTAGGCCTCTGGCTCATTATTTTATCTTTCGGGTTTTGAAGATGATGAGTTCTATACCAGTTTAAGATATGAAAACCAATTTTTAGGACTTATAGGATGGCTAGGAGGATTAGGGACTTGACCATGGCTTTGATGGGAGTTTTGTAATAGATCAAGATAGAAGTTTTGTTAAAGCTTTTGTTGTATTTTGTATAAAGTTGTAATAACTCTATATGTTTTTGTTATTAGCTTGTTTACAAGCCTATGTTTGTATTTAATTATTATGTATGTGTATAATTATGTGAACTATCTTTTATGCCTTAAAGGCCATTTGAAGTAAATGTATTAAATTTATATGAAGTTTTTACAAAGGAAAAGTTCTTGAAATTGTTTATAACCTGGGTTTTGGCAAATAATTATACAAACTATTCTTTGTAGATAACCTTACGTATAACTTCCGTAGGTTATATGTGGTTGGGGAACCGAATTCACCTATTTTTAAATGTATGGTGGATTTGGGGTCTTACAGTATAAACTATAGGATGGTAACATTTTGATGTGTGGTGCAAACCATAACACTTTACAGCAAGAGCAGAATTTTAAAGGATTCTCATAAGGAGTCTCAACGAACAGGGATTTAAGAATAGAAGGGACAATAATTGAAAGAACTAATAAGAAGGTAGTGTGGTTCCAATAAAAAATTTTATATTCTTGGAATGTTAGTGTTTTTAAGAAATGACTCGGAAAAATTGTGTATTTTGTGGTGTTGGGACAAGCGTTGAACGACTAAAACACGTTTTGGGTTTACAAACAAAGGAAAATTTAACACGAGCAACAAATTATGAGAGTATACGACCCATGCATAGCTCATGCATTAAGTTGTGTACCCCTTTGAGTCTTAAAAATGTAAATTGCTAGAAGTGCACTACTAATACACAAGCCTGTACAGTAGTTCGTGTAACTCTAGTACTTTTGAAGAAAAAGAACATTGGAAGTGCATGACCTGTGCGTCCAGTTGCAAGCGGGCCGATCTACTCAAGTTGGGCTCATTTCAAACTCAATTACTAAATGAGTCAAGTTTGAGTTTTAGCTTAGGTTCACAAGTACTGTAGGTTTTTTGGGAAGCTCGTGAGGGCTCGATACATATTTTTATATATAAAGTATATCATGTTATATTTAATACAATATAGTGTATTAGATTATATTTCTTGGATATTATAAAATAATATATTTAAATGAAAAGTTTACGTAATAAAGAATTATATAAAAGTTCTCAAAAAGCAAAGGTTCAATGTAAATTGTAATAAGCTCTTTAAAATAATAATAAAAAAAAAAAAACAAATGGATAAGACTACAAAATCAAAAAGTTTACCCGTGTTTACACCTACACTTAGAACTTACTATTACTTTACTCTATTTTTTTTTACCAAAATGGCATAGATTTAAAAAAAAAAATCCGAAAATGGTATGTGCTAAAATATATTACCAATATAAGCATCGAAGGCGCTCTTTAGGATAGCACCTTTAGTGTAAATACATTTACATTGAAGACACTATTCCGAGCAGTGCCCTCATTTCTTAAAGAATGCACTTCTCTGAATAATGCCTTCAATGTAAATACTAAATTCTCACTAAATGCGTTGCTCCAAACAACACCTTTAGTGCAACATTAAAGGCACTTTCTTTAAAAGCACCTTCACTATAAACACTGTTAACACCTTTTTTTTTTTGTAAAAAACCTAAATTTACATACAATCAAACATGAACACTTCACAACCCAATTTTGGGAGAATTACTATCTTCCTTGTAGAACGGAGCTGTGGATTGTTGATGTTTGATTATATGTAAATTTGACTTTTTTTTTTAAACAAAGTATTAGTAGTGTTTAAATGAAGGCGCTTTTAAGATACTACCTTCAGTATTGCATTAAAGGTGCCATTTGAAGTAGCGCCTTCAATACAAATTTGAAAGTGCTATTAAGGGCAGCACCTTTATTGCCTACATTGGTAATATTTTTAGCGCCATATCATTTTTGGATTTTTTTTTTAAATTGTATTATTTTGGTATGGAAACCTAATAAGGAAATGCCCTAATTCCTATTCCCAAATCAAAGTTGCCATTGCCACTTACCATTACGTTTATGACTCTTCAACTCTCTCCTTCTCATCATGCCTTAGGTATCCATCTACTATGCATTTCTTTTCAGTTTTTCAATTTCTCTTTATTTTATTATATTTTCTAATCTCAAAACACTACCCTTACCTTTTCCATTGAAGTAGTTCAACTAACTGGCTTATTGGTTTTCTATTCAAAATTTGTTAGTAGAAAAACCATGCTCAAAGTTTAATTAATAGTATTTCGCACCAATATTAAGGTTGAACTAAAGTCAAAGGAACAATTAAACTCATTGAAATAATGATGGAGATTAGGATTCAATTTTAATTTTACTTACAATGTGTGCATACTAAGGATCACGTCTTGTAATGTTTATAAGTTTATGAGCAAACATAAAAATCCCAACATATACTTAATATTGCAACTTCTATCCTCAGTATTGGACCAATTTAAAATCTTTAATTTACTTGAATTGAAACTTAGTATAACCTTTATAATGATTATAAGATGATGTTATGATTGGCTTGCGAAATAGTGTATGGGCGTGTTTGTGAATTGGTTTCATAGTCATTTTGATGTTGTTTTAAGAATTGTTTGTATACCAATTTGATGCTCTTATCTAATGAATGTATTTTGGTATAATAGGGTCTCACTAATAAGCATTTCACCACACTATTAGAGGTTAGCTTCACTATGTTCACAATACCAACAACTCATTATAAAGGTATGCATATGCCTATGCTTTCAACATTTTCTAAGTGATCTTTCTGCGGAAAATATGTTGATCTTGTTTAGTATAGTTAATCTTAGGAGGATAGCGATACAATAATAGAAATTAATTTAGAAAAGTATCTCAAGAAAGGTATGAGTTTTCAATTTATTAATGTTAAGCATATACTCTTTAAGACACACTTTATATCTTGATTGCATTTTCAACAAAAATGTTAATTGCTATGAATTAGAAATAGAAAAATATATTTACCATGCCAGTAGCTGGATTGTAAGATGATTGCTAGTACTTTTGGCGTGTTGTATTGCCTTATGACAATTTTAATTATGGTGTGTTTGGACTATATGCATCTATTAGGTAGCTTTTTTTTTTTTTTCAATGAAGTAATAAGTGTGGACTCTTACATGGATTAACTTCCACATACTACATTGCACATTCTAATACTTCCAAGAGAATAGGTGGCAGTGTCCTAGAGATGGCTACATATTTCGAACTCTCTCAAGAAGTGAATATTTTGTAGTGGTCAATGCTTAGAGATTTCTAGTAGTAATGTTTTTTCTTTCCCTTTTTTCACACCTTTCATGCTATGATTTAAATTTTCCTTTTTAGGCAAGGGTCTATTTTTTAGGAAGCTTACCATAAACATTGGTTATGCCTCATGCAATGTATATTGTTACTTGGAACTTGAAAGTCCTTTAGAAAACCTAGTTTCTTTTTAGTTGTTTGTTTCTAAGTAAAACGCTTCAAATGATAAACAAAGCAGAGGATGATATCATCATATATGTATATATATCTCAACTAATTTAATATTAATGATAAAGAAGGAAAAAGAAACCAAAATTTTATTTTCCAGGAGTGTAGTTTCCATTAATTATCCTGCTTCCCAAATCAATTTTAGTTCATAGTTTTGTTTTTATCTGACGTTTCTTAAATTTTTAAGACCTACCTTTTGTAATATATGCCTTTATTTAGGTATGTAATAGCATCTTAAGAGCATTTTATATTTGTTGAATGATGAAAGGTATTATGAATTGGATGATTTGATTTGATGATCTCATTTAGGTGAGGGGATGGTGTCCATAATTTACATATACTTTGAAGATAATACTAGAGTAATTGTCAATCGTTGTTTTGATCATGTGGCTTTTTTTTTGCCTTAAAATAAAAGTTGTAAAGTTTAAAACATATTGTGCTTAGATATTATTTGATTTTATATGGATGCGACCTTTTATCATTATCACCTTAATTAGGGCTTGAATCTTAAATTTTTTTTATTTAAATTTGATGAAAAATAAAAGGGATAAAACAAGAAATTTAGATTAATTTCCAAAGCTAATTAGGCTTGTGCTCAAGCTCATGATAATTTAAGGTTTATTGAGCTAAATGAGTCCGAACTCAAGCTCATTTAGCAAAACAAGCTTAAGCTCGAGCTTAGGCTCATTTAGACTCATTTAACTTAATGAGCCTACTGGCCGAGCTTGGGCTCAAGCCTATACTTTCCAAGCTTAGTAAAAGATCAACTTGACGGTAGCTTGAACATTCAAAAACTCAACTTGGCTTTATTTGCTCGTAGTCCTACTTGTGCATAGCTTATGTACATAATCGTGCACTGAACTGTAACTTGAAATTTTGTGTCTAAAAGTGTATAAGCCCACGCAATGCCCATGTACTTGACTGTGCACCTTTTTATGACCTATTTGATTTGCCTAAGTGATACATGACCCCTTACATTAGCTCACATTATAACGCTTTATAAATAATGTTCTTCTTTCCTAAAAAGCGAAGGATGAAAACACACTAAAAAATACTCAGGAGGGATGGGGGGTGGAGGGGTGGGGTTAGGGGTGTGTGAATTGATATTCGACTTAAAAGTGAAAACAATTATTTTTCATGCAATAGATCAGATTAAGCTTTGAAAGTAGTATATATAACAAAACAAATATTGATATGAATAATAAAAGAGATAGGGATAGAGAAATTTAGCTAGATTTAGCATGGAGTTCATCCCACTTCCTACTTTCCACAAATGACTCCAACGAGGACTTCATAATCACTTTTATTGATCACAAGAAATCCGTGCTCAAGCTGAGCGATACACAAATTATATCACTTTAGGAAATAAAAATATTTCCTTCACTCTCTAGATGTTCTTTTATAGATTACAAATACAAGAACGAAGCACTAGAATGATTTTCTCTCTCTTACTTAAGATTTACGAGTAATGAACAAGATAACAAAAAATTAATTAAAAAAACTTGATTTGTTTGTTTGCAAATGAAAGCTCTCAAGAGTTATCAAAAGTTATTTGAATCTTTAAGACAAAGAGTATTCATAGTTTTCAAAAACTCAAATGCCCATTAGAGATAACGTTTATTAGACAACAGCAATTAATGTGCACAATGATCAAAATTAATTGTCCACTAGCTCGCTGTTCCATGCCTTTATCGGCTCATCAGTCTAAGAATTGCAATCTTTGTGCCTTGAAGTTTTATCTCATTGCGCCTTAGATCTTGGACTCGACGGTTTTTGTTCTTTACTTCTTTGGACTAACTTGTCGGTATAAAGAACTTATACGTCGCCGCCCCCCCTCCCATTTTTGCTCCTTCACTACTTTGTCGCGCCTTGATTTAGGGCTCAATTGCCTCTTATGCTCGAAGTCACTAGACTAGCTTGTTGGTGTTGTTTCTATAAACATAAAACACAGCACAAAATCATACACAAGGCAAATCTCTATATTGATATTTCTTTATAATATTATCAAATATCTTCATATAATTTTTTCTCTCTCATCAAAATCACATTTAATACAATTCATTTTAACAAAGGAATCAATTTAACCCTTTCCTTTATGATTAAAGTATATTCCACGATCTTGAAGACAATGTAGATACAAAAGTGTAGACTATAGGTGAGTTTAGAAGTATACATGGTTTTTCAATAATTTAATTATTAAGGCATTGGATTTTCTTGTGCTAGTTAGGATAAAAATATAAATTGATTAAATGACCATTGATAAATAAGAATGTGTTTATTGCTTGTGTATGGTTGCTAGTAATAGATGAGGAATACCAATATTATTTATTGTGGTAACCTGATGATCCATGTGTGACTATCACATATTAAGGTCATGCATGGAAAAAATCTGAGGTAAAGCTAGGTGTTTCGGTGTCATGGATATTAGGGAGTATCCAATATTTAGTTTATGGACTCATGGATGTTGAGGAGTACCTAGCATTGTATGTTTGTATTATTATATTTATGTGTAGTAATATACTGGGATATCCCTATGTTGCTTGCTTGGCTTAAAATAAAGATAATAAGGTACTAGTGGTTGCATTAGTGATATGTCTGAATGTGAATGCGTGTTTGCTTGATTATGCATGTGTGTCTTTAGTATACCATACTTGGCTCTGGCTCATTCCTTTATCTTTTTTAGTTATAGGTGGTGCATGTATAAATACTTGTATGGTTAGTTGCAACTAGCTAGTGAGTTTTAGGTAACGCTAGCATTGAAGACTTTCCAAATGATGAATAGGGGACATGTGACAATCTATGAAAAATGACTATAGTTATGTATAATTATCTGAATGGTATAAGGAGTTTAGTGCTCATTATAGAAAAATATTCTAGATATAATGTACAATTCTTGCACCTAAACTCCTAATATCTGCCAGTTAAATTCATGTAGATTGTGAGACTGTGTGTGACTAGATATGATAACAAGTAGCAAGTTGACATAGTTTGAAGTAATCAATATACGAGTGATTTTGGAGTTTTTATAGAGTAAATTGTGGATTTCTAGCAAATTTTGAATCTTAGTGTATCCATATTCGTGATAGATATGTAATATGTAATAAATGACCTTAAATTTAGAGCATTACACCTACCTAACATGATTGATAAAATTGCTAAACCCAAATGCTCAAAGCATGACAGTCTCTCCTACGTTGATACATTTTCCATTCTTCAAAGTCCTCCACTAACTTGAATACTAGAGTACTTGGGTTGTAGCCATAACGTAAGTTATTTGTATAAGCGGACCCATGGAGTCAAGCCTAAGAAACCATAAATGAGAATATAACACCAATACCTTATATCGATAGAAGCTTCTCAACTATCTTTTCTCACATAAGTCAATATTGTTGATTGTGTGAACACACTTGTACTTATCAATCTTAACATAATATGAAGATAGCATGTATTTCATAATTATAAAATTTAGGGATAATAAAAAATGATGCCTGAAATTTTGCAAAAAGTTAAATCATGTACCGGAAGTTTGGTTTTAAACGATTTGGTCTCTGAAGCAAGTTTTCACAGACATTTTTCCTAGCTGAAGTTTGATTTTAATAATTTTAGTATCCAAACAAAATTTTTGTAGATTTTTTTCATATCTTAGTCAAACGCTTATCTATTTTGCATCCTTTCTTTGAACTACCTTTCTTAGCCTCCCACTTGTTCCTTTCCAAGCGTCAACTCCTTTGCTTAATTCTCAAGAAGCCCATGCACAACTCATGATCAGTTATGAAAAAAGTCTGCAAGAACTTTGTTCAAGTATCAAATTTATAAAAACCAAACTTCAGTTAGGAAAAATTATAAAAATTTACTTTGAATATCAAATTGATAAAAAAAAAAAAAAAGAACTTCAGGTACTTGATTGAATTTTTTACAAAAGTTCAGGTATAATTTTTTATATCATCCCTTTCTCTAGTGGCTTGATTGTCTTTACAATTGTGTGTTACATCAACTGTTGATTTAATCAACCCTAGTTTATAGTACTATTCATGGGTAATATCAAGTAATGATTCATCTATATATATATTATTTCTATTTATTTAATAAATAACAAAAACCCATAGATAATTTTTTCGCTTTATTAAAAAAAAAGAAGAAAAACCTAAACTTTTCTTGTTACTTTGCTTGCAATCATGTATTGAATTTGGTTTAGAAATATACACCATTCATGTGTGCTTGTTTAGCTAATGTTTTGTCAATGTTGATTTTCCTAGATATAGGCATGATTCTAGAACTAACTTGAATTAACATCGGAACCGAAATCGGAACTGAAACCATAACTATCGGTTCGGATCTTGAAATAGAGGTACCCGAACCTAAACCATCTCATACACTTTTATTCTAGTTTAATGGAACCAGCGATTTTGGAATCGTGGAATCATATTTTTTTCAAGTGAAAATAAAAATATATAAATAGATTTTAATTTCTAATAAAATAAATTTTAGACTCAAAATAATTATTATGTTTAAAAGAGTTAAATTATTTAATCAAATTTTTTAAAAATTTGTTTAGAATGTACATTTATTATATAAATAAATCCAATATCAATTTTAGTTAGTAATATGAGATTGCAAAATATTCTAGAGAATAAAAAAAATTACAATACAAAAAATAGTCTTATATTATTAAGAAAATGAAATTTACGTTTAGGAGAAGTTTATATAAACTAAATTATAATAATTTTAAGTTATATTTAATTGGTTGTTGTTAATAAACATTAAATATTATAAATAGATAATAAATTTTACTTTTTACATGAAATAGTTTCAACATTAATAATTATATATAATATTATTTTAATTTTTTTCTCTAATTTTCTTTTTTTTTTTAATGGAACGGGTGAGAACCACCGGTTCTACTTAGTTTTAAGCCAAAGAACCACTTAGAAACTGAAAAATTGACGGTTCCTTAGCCAGTAACCAGCTAATTGGTTCGATTCTGGTTTTAAAACCATTGATAAGGTTCCAATTCAGTTTTCGATTTAGAACCAAACCATATATATGTCTAGGCTTTCCTATAAATGAAAGTGTCGTAGTGCTTGAGTAGTTACTTTTTTTTTTAATCCTAGTATGGTTAGATAATTTGTCCTTTATTGGAATGCTGCAAATAAAAAAAAATGAAAATAAAGGCCGGATTTCTTCTACTTATCAAATAATTGATGAATCGTGGTTGTCAAAAAAAAAAAAAAAGTTAAGTCGACATATAAAGGAATTCAGTAATCTAATGATTGAGGCTAAAGGATTTACTTGAACTCACTTTTCTAATATTTTTACGTGTGCTTTAACCTACACCATCACATAGTTCTAAACTGATTCACAGTAAGCCTGCAATTGCTAGTTCACAAGTTTAGAAATAGCCAAGGATATAACTGGGTCGAGTTTCAAACGAATTATATGAACTTGAAACCCAACCCGCTACCTTATTGAGTTTACCAAATCCGATCTTATAACCCTACAGGATTTTCATACTATATCAAAACCTATTATATAGGATTTGATTTAGAGCCCAAAACTTGATCCTATAATCCCATAACTCTTTTTTTCCTTACCAATTTTCAAATTTAAAAAAAAATTAAGAGAAGTTAGTGGTTTTAATATACGTTTTTTATACGTTCAAAAAAAAAAAAATGCATATGAAATAGATAGAATATGTGGTAGACCATATTTATGATTCAATATTTAAACATATAAATATATTAGTTATGAGACATAGCTAATAACATAAAATTTTAAAAACATGGTCTAATTAAGTCTCTTGATATTAAAGCAAACATGACTTGAATAATTTTAATGAAAATTCCTAAATCCTTAACTAGTTTAGTAAGCATCATAAAAAAAAAAAAAAAAAAAAATACTCTAGGAGCAAGAATAGATAGTTGCTCATACATGTCTCATTTCCTCTCTTTACTCCATTAGTAACGTTTTATTATTTTTTATTTTTTAAATCATAATAGTTGGTTTTTGGATATCCATCGGATTTGTTATATGATATAAACACGACCTTATAACCTTATAGGTTTTTATCATATATCCAAATCCAACCTTAAAACCTTGTATGGTTTACTCTATAGGATTTTTAATGGATCGAGTGGGTCGGAAACCCTATAACGATCCATCTAGTTACATCCCTAGAAATAGCGATCTAGGATTGAATTTATGGAGGATACATTGATGCCAATTCGTGGAACCAGTGGTTTTTACGTTGATTTTGGACTTATGAAACCGACCAACTTTATTTTTTATATATATAATAACAAAAATAAAAGATAGATTCAATTTTAAATATGAAAATTTATAAATTAAAATAACAATTGGTCTTAACAATACCAACATTAGAATATTTACCAATTTTCTTAAAAGATAGTTAGGATGCACATTTAATTATACACCGCATCTACCTTTAGTTGTGATAGTAATGTAAGGTTACAAATATTCTCATGTCAAATAAGTCCCACAAAGTGAAAAAAAAAAAAAGAAATTTTATTTTAAATAGTGTCTATATAAATCCATATGTTTTTAAGTCTTTAAAAAATAAAATAAGTTAACAACTCATTAAATGTTGTAAGTAAGTGATAAATTTTCATTATTTAAATTGAATTATTACTTTTTTTTTTGCCAATTACATTTCTTCTTATTTACTTATAATTATTATTTTTTACTTTTTTTTCTTTTAGATTTCTTTTCATTTTTCCTCTAAGCCTTGCTCTCGGCTAAGACCTAAGATTCGTCGGGTTCCCAAATTGGTTAAGAATCGCTTCCATGGGTTGTGTCCTAGCTCTGACCCGCTAGTGCTGAGCTGATCTGATTTTTAAGTTAGGCCCAATGTTACAAACCCTACTTTAAGCCATACTAAAGCTAATGATAATTAAAGCACAAATCCTATTTTGCACTTATAGTTGTTTTTAGGAACAATGATGGTATAAATAAATTTTTCAATTTGCTGCAATTTTTTATACTTATAAATGAACCACAATTTTATTAATAATAAATGTGAAATAAAAATCAAGATGCACCCCTTAAATAATTCCCCTTGAACCCTCTCGTACAAGATTAGAAAATTATCATATTTAAATAGGGATAATATCACAAATAGTATATAAACTTTGAGAAAATATGCAATTAAATACTTCAACTTTGAAATTGATCAATTTAGTACTTACAAAGGTACTATTAGAGTGCATAAAAAGTCTTTTCAGTACTAAATTGATTAATTTTGAAGTTTAGGTACCAAATTCATCAATTCCAAAGTTTAGATACCTATTTGCATATTTTTTTTTCAAAGTTAAAGTACCATTTATAACATTAACCCTAATTAAATATTGGATTTGACTCCATGGGCTAGGTGATGTGGCCTAAGGAGTCCAATCTTTAATTGGAATGATTAAGAAAGGTTTGGTGATGTCACACCTCCACAGGCATCCTAGTTGTAAAGATGCATAATGTAACCAACTAAGGCCTCCAGAAAGGTACATGATTATTATACAACTAACATGTCCCATGGCGTGGACAGATATGATATGATCAAAGGTTGTTTATAATAAGAAAGATATTGCATGCATATAAGACACATATAAGAATAACTTTATAAAAGTCCTAAAAATACATCATAAATTTACAACTTTATCTTCAAAAGACTTCAATATTACACTTGAGAAAAAGATCTCAAAAAGTCCACATAACATTGGCTCAAACCATTACAACATTAGTCTCCTAAAGAGCTCAATACAAATACAAACATTCTTCCTCTAATTCATAATCAAACTTCTCTAACATCTAAACTAACTCCAACCTTTGAATCTTGGTTTTCCTTCTTAATTCGTGTAAACAACAGTCTAATAGAACGCGAGCACAAAAAGTCTAATGAATAATATAGTCACAACACAAACAAATTCATGCAATGTTTGATTAACAATCATATGCAATGCAACAATCAATCATATGTATCAAGTATAGTTTAGATGACCAGAATCCAAACTTGCGGAGATTTACGCCCTCACTTGGGGGTTAAAGGATCATCACTATAATTCACATCTAGAAGACCCAAAGAGCTAAGGAAGGACTAAATATTTTCAAACTCATTTGCTATTTATAAATAAATATATATATACAATATTTTCAACTTCACTTAGGTCTTAGAATTTCCACTAAGTATTATCATTTCAAACCAACCCTCATCAAGCGATGTCCTTCAAGCCTACTTAGTTCCTGTAGAGCTAGTAACCCAATGGTCACTTTTACCAGATACGGGATATAATGAAGCAATACCACAAAGTAGAAATAATAACACGTGGTGTGAATACCACATGAATGTAAAGATATGATATAGTGCAATGCATGTTTGATTCATTTATCGATCAAATAAGAGTTTGTTCCATTTATTTAGTGATCAGTCAGTTCTAGACAATCAATAACATGCTTTAATTCAATCAATATCATATAACTAGTTATCACTTATAGCATTGAAAATTTCCATTCAATTGGACCGTCATTCAACATGCATTATTCCCCAGTCCCCATACATGTAATCATTTTGAGTTGCATTTAATGTTACATGTTACTGCATTACAATCACAACAAGTGAAGAGATCCAATTATCAACCGATGCATCTTAGCTAGTCGTCCTAATAAGCAAACGAAAAGTTTGAGTCTTGGCTTAAGGTTCTTATAAAATAATAGATATACATTACTAAGTAAGAATTTCTATTGAGAATTAGGCATTACTCAACTATACAAACTTGGCTAATTCTTAAGACGATGTATTTCAAATTAATATATTAATAACCCATAACTGTATGATCTAACTTGACTAAGAATTTATAAGAGATCTTAAATTAGCATTTATTTATGTATAGATTATATTACATATATATTATTTATTATTTTATTTTATTTTATTTATTTTTATATATGAAATGTGGGAAACATCAGAGCCGTAGCCCAGGCCGTGATCTTCAACACGATCCTTAATATGCCCATGTTCAAGGGCAGAATAAGCTTATCCAAGGCACAAAGGAGATAAAGCCCCTCATTGCAGCCGAGATATAAGTCGTATCATGAATTACGGCTGTGATCACGCTCGTGATCACTTGAGAAAGAAACAACTCGAGGAGTCATGCTCATCATTATGACGCAATCACACCTATGATCAGTTAAGAAAAATTCAATCCGAAGGGATCACGGGTTTAATCATGCTCGTGATGAGTTAAAACAATGTTATTTGAGAAGATTACCCTCCCTCACACCGTGATCTAATAACCCTAAGCTATATTTTTACTTGAAATTTTTACACTTCTCAACTACTTATTATGACTTTAATTCATCAAAAACACCTTCTCACTTCAAAATCATTTTACACATACAAACTTATACTTCACCAACGACACACCACTTCAACCATAGGCAATCAACCAAAATCCATTATATCCCTACTTTAAGCCTTAAACTATCATTTCGTCACTTATCTTCAACTATCTAACACCAATATCCTTAATAACTCCATATACAACATTTATCAACATAACACAAATTACACTTAGTTATTTTACAAAGTAAACAAAGTAAAAGTAAAGAACAACTTACTTAAGATGATCTTCACTTGAAAATAGAGCTTTAAATGAAATTTTGGAGAGTTTTAAAAGAAGAAAAATGAAGGAAATGTGGTGTATGTGTGTGTCAAAAGTGGTGCCTACATTAGAGGAGAAGGAGATATTTTGATAATTATATCTAACTTTTGATAATTTAGCTTTTGACATTTGGGGCATTATAAGAGTTATTATGTGTGTGCAAGTGTATACTTATTATGGTGGAGAAAAGGCTATGGGCATGCATAAAAAGAATTGGGCCTGGGTTTTCATATGGAAATTGGGCTTCTTGATGTATCAAAGTTAAATAAATAAGAGATTAAAATCAATACTAAGTTTTAGCACATTGCATTTAGAAATTTATTTGCGTAGAAGTTCCTTAATTCAAATATAATCAAAATTTATAATTTTAAGGTTTGAACTTTAAAACTATAAATTCATAAGAAATTTTGAAAATAACATAAATTTCAAAATAAATTTATTGAGAATCGAGTTTCTATTCTTATTGAACTCACTCTATACATGCTAAT
Organism: Combretum micranthum; assembly: GCA_024138025.1. NCBI lineage: Eukaryota > Viridiplantae > Streptophyta > Magnoliopsida > Myrtales > Combretaceae > Combretum > Combretum micranthum. The sequence continues at coordinate 41,261 of JAMXBD010000641.1, forward strand.
ATAAACAAAATCCTTAACTATAACATTCATTTTAACATTTATATTAAATTTTTATTAATTTTCAATTCTAAATTCTAAACTCTATCTTAACTAAGGAAAAACTTGAAGATTAAAGGCGACCTTAGAGTAAAGTATGTTGGACGGACCTATCTGTGGTCCAACCTTTCTTAATGTAGCTCATGCATTAAAAGGAACTTATTTTGACTCTTGATTATCAATATGGTCCAACAGTTGAAATTGAGAGTTAGGCTCTACAATTACCCTAAGTTCTTCCTCATTTGAGAGATCAAGGATCTATTTGTTTGTCGACATGTTATGTATATATAGACTTTTTTCAAACTCTTTCTAACAAATTATTTATAAAGATTAGATAAAGACAAAGAAATGTTAGTGTCTCATTAAAAGAGCATATACATCAAATATAGATAAAATATAAATGTAAATCGAACATATTTATATATCATTTTGAAAAAGATATAAATATAGATGAAAAACACACCATCCAAATAGACCCCTAGAGATTTAATAAAAATATTGAGATGTTGCAGAAATCTATCTTCAGGATAAACTATTAGTAGAGTTTGATATTTAATAGCTTATTCACTTGTTACATGTGTCTTTAATACAATTGAGGTTGTCTTCTCCTCATCCCTATTTATCTCTCTCTCTCTAAATCACTCTTTTAAATTTCATTTCATATCAATCCTTGTAAGCCACGAGTAACGTGTGACTCACATAACATGCATGTGACTCCATACAAATCACAACATCTACATGACTCCACGCATATCTACACTTGTAAAATTGGACACCAATTATATATATGCAGCTAATTATGCCCTTACAAGTGGGGGTAGGAAAAAAAACCAACAAACCGAACTAATCCGTAATCGAATCAAACCAAATCAAACCAAACCAAAAGTATGGTTTCTTTAACAATTTGGTTTAAAAATTTTCCAATTTGAACAATTCCGTAAATTTATGGTTTCGTTTGAAAGGTAAACCAAACCAGTTCGTAAAATCGAACCAAACTGTTTTAGAAAAATATAATAATATTTTATTTGTAAGTTATAATTATATATTTTTATGATGATTGATTAAAGGTAATGTTCATATGATTTCATTTTATATTTTTTATTTGGTGAATATCAATTAAAATCAACTTGTTCATTTTTAAATTTATTTTTTAGGCTCATTATATATATATATATATATATTTTTGATGATGAACTATTTTTAAAAATTTTTTAACTTTATAAAGTATGAAATTTATTTATTTGATTATAAACTCTTATTATGTATTAATTGTTTAATTTATTTTGTTACCAAATCATTTTATTCGTTGATGAATTTTGTTAATAATGATTTTTTATTTTGGTTAAATTTATTGGTAGATGATTTACTTGATGTTCTATTAAAAATTAAAAATTATGACTTATATGTATCGATTAGTGAATGTATTTTATTGTAGATAACTGATTTTAGAAAACTATAGATTAAAAGTATTATAATTGATAAAGTATTTTATCATGGTTTATAAAATAAACTTTCTAAAATGATATAAATATTTAAGTATCTACACAAATGTAAAAAAAAAAAAATCTAAAACAAATAAAATTTTTAGTTAGAATTTTAATTTAATTTGTAATCCAAACCAAATCAATTGTTATTTAATGGTTTAGAAAATTTCTAATCAAAACCAAGCCATTATTTAATGATTTTGTTTTAGATAAAAAAAATCATAAATCATCGTTTAGTTTGATTTTAAAAAAAGCGAAGCAAACCGATCTGTGCATACCCCTGCTTATAGGTTTCAAAGGAGCAAACTGTTTAAATAACAAAGGAAAGCATTAGTGTGAATTTAATAACAGGTTAGATACGTCCTATAAGCTTTCTCTTTTCTCAAAATACTATAATATATATATACATATATATAAATAATTAATATTTTAACTAAGTATTTAACACCTATTGATCTAACGGAACATGTATCCCTCAATCTCATTATTAAGGAAATGCTTTTCTTTTAGGCTTCACATTTTTTCCTTCTAATAAAATTCTATGAAATAACCTTGTGTGGATTCACTTGTAATATAATCTCGAGACAACTTTACATAGCTCTTTCAATCTCATTCTTTTGTTCTACCCCTGTGTTAAATTTTTGTGCATACAGATGCTCGTCTGTTAATATAATATAAAGAGAGCATACAGTAACTCAAAGACCTCTAATGATGGACAAGGCTAAAGTTGTTTGCACAACTATTGGGGATTGTTGAAAGATTTATTTGCAATTGAGTAGTAAGCACAATCGAAAAATATCCTCAAAATGTCCATCCTGCATACAGGCTGCAGAACAGCACAACCATTTGAGAATTCATGGAAAAATACTCTCTTTTTTTTAAGATTAGCAAAACATTGATCACAAAATGATAATAAAGTATTACTCATGCCCTTCTTTTGTTTTTCTTTTCTATGTAGAAGAATATGCATGTGCTTCTTGCTTTAGAATATTTTTTAGAACTGATGTGCACATGTGACGACCTCTATATAAAAATGATACAGATCGAGAAAATTAATCTCAAAATGGTACCATCACTAAACTTATTCCTAATATAAGCATTGAAACGCCGCTTTTAGTAGCATATTTAAATTTATACTAAATATGCAAGTTGTAACAATACCTTCAATAAATGATTTTATAAAGAAGATGCTCTTCAGCAAAAACTCTACCTGGTTTATACTAAAGGCACTGTTTCAAATAGTTCTTTTTTTACGAAACTTCTATTGAAGGAATAACACTTTAGTATAAATTTAAAAGTGCTACTTCTAACAGTGCCATCAATGCCTATATTAAAAATAACCATACCATCCTGTACTATTTTTGTATGAAACCCCACATGCGTCCTCAATAAATAATTAAGTCAATATTCACCATATGAAATCCCAGCATAAGAAAATTCAGAAACCGAAACTTGGCGTCTTTCCACAAAGACCAACTAGGATCCTCCATCCTTGAACATCTGTTTGTAATTCTCTTGCCGGAAGCAACCGAAATAGTTTGCCCAGCATGAACGTGTTGCCTGCAGAAGTACATTTTAGTGCCACAGCAAAGTTTTGGGAACAATGACAGGGTGTCATTCTGTTCTGCAAATTCATGTGCTTGCCCTTAGCTTTGTCTTTGATTCTTAGTTGTTTTAAAGACGACTGACAGTTATTGAAAATTTAGTTAAGCATGACGTTTGAGAAACTCAAATTTTGAGTAATAAATTTGACAAGTAAAAGTTTACATTTTGCGATTTTAAACTTCGCCTATAATTGAAAAACATTACAAAGCTCGGATAGTGATTTTGACATTTGCCCGAAAACTTTTAACAGTGGAGCAGAAGTATGCTTACCATCGCTGATATCTCACTCTGAATCCCAGTATCAGACCGACTCATTGCTCCCTTAACACTTGTGTCTCTCTCCATTTTGTTCATGTGCCGTGTGGAATGCGCCTTAACCCCTTCATTTGCTTTTGTGTCCATTACCTTGTTATTGGTAGAAAAACTAGTTGCAAGTGCATGCTTGTGATTTGATGTTGCCATAAATCCTGTGGCGCTTGCCTCTTCTTTCGTGCGAGAAATGATAGCAGGATCTTGATGCTCATGCTCCTTCTCTTTCTGGGACTTTTTCGGAAGAGCTGAATAAGGCTTTGCCAAATCTATCGAAAAGCATCCATCACTGAATTGGTAACTGGGGGTTGCAAGGTCTAGTGATATAAGAGCCGACTTGTCCCCATTTTGTGATTGCTTAACATGACGGAATTCAGAATTTAAGTTCTTTCCATTCCCAACTCCAAGATTCTCTTTTTTCAAATTCAGATTCACTACTTCAATAGATTCATCCACTTTTCTATGCGAACTCCTTTGGCCAGTGCCCTCAGCAACACCTCTTGCCATGTTTTGAGCCACTAATATGGTCAATTCTTTGCTTATGGTAACGTTCACCTCATTAGTCCAACCTGTATCCGATGCCTTGGAAAGATATGAGGCCCGCGGCTCCACAATGGCAGCAGGGAATACAGGTGAATTCTGATTAGATCCTTCTTTCTGATTTAGTATAGCACAACCGAGATGCGTGTCAAACTCACACAGGCTACACCGATATACCCACCCTTTGTGGCTCGGTTTGCTGCAAAGATCGCACCTAAACTCATACGGAAGTGAAAATTCCAACTTGAGTGGATGGGTGTGGTTGTTGATTGAAACATTAATAGGCAGGGCTGAGCATAGTGCATGATAAGAAACACGACAGATCTCACAACTGTAGTACAAGCCATTTACCCTGTGTCCACAGGCCCTACAGGTCAGGTTGCTTGTGGAAGTGGGACTAGATGGTGCATCAAGGAGTGTCAATGGGTGATTTACATGTGCAGGGTGCAGGAGTTTACGCGGCATATGGTAGCACACCCAGTGTAGAACAAATGAGCAGGTCTTGCAGTAGTAATAGCCCATGCCTGGGAAAACATTTAGCTTACAACCAGAGCAATGCATATCCTCAGCTTGTGATGGTGCTGCGTCGTTAAACTCAAGAGGATGTTCATGCCTAAGATGGTGAAAAGCACGTTCTCTGGTAGAAAGCTCCATCACATTCGAGTTCATCACAATCCTCCTGCTCGTTTCATTTGTCTTTCCCCTTTGCGATATCAACCTGTAAACTCTGCCTTACCAAGATGTCTGCTTAATCTATACTAAGATCTCAATGCCTAGGAAATGTTTCATTATTCCCTCCCGGGTTAAGCCTATGTTGCCCTTAAAATTTAGAGCCTCATTAAACAATCTCCTGTAAATATCTTTACGGGCATTGGCATACCAGTTTGCATTGGGATTGGAGTTCTTAGTTTGAATCTTAATGCATTTACTATGTAAAATATATGCAAGGCATATTCCATGGAATCCTTTGGAGGTTTAAACCATTGCATTACCTTTATTATAATATCTGTGCAAGTGCCGGCTTTGAATTGAAGTTTGTCATCAGTACGATCTCAGCCAGGAGGCCACACATTGCGAGCAGAGGAATGGCCGGCTAAGTATTACTAAGTATATGGTTGGGTGGCTTTTCTCATATGTGCCAAAGATTAGCATCAAAATCATTTCATTTAAAAGTTTAAGGTTATAAATATAGTGTAGATATTATATTTATCATATAACACTCTTCCTTACTTGTTGACGCAGATTTTGACCAAGACCTATCAAGTAAACAAATTTAATTTAATGGAGTTGAAACAATCATGATCTCCTATTTTTATACATATTGGGGTTGATGTCATACTTATCTAATTTAAAAGTTTAAACTTATAGATATAGAGTGAGCATTTTATTCATCTTATGGGCATGTGTCCTTGCTTTGACTTCAACTATTCCAAATTCTGAAATTACTAGTAGGCAAATCTCCGGTCTGAACTCGTTCAACTTGAACATGTTATGACACAAAGTCACAGGACTAGAAGAACACCAGTACATTTACAATATTACATTACAAAGTAAAAACAGAATACATCTGTTTAAAGAAACTTAGCAACATATAGTTGTACTAGTTAGCAAGTTTGTTTCATGTAACTGTTTAAAAAACTAACAGCTAAGCAAAACATGTAGCTGTCATTGTAACAGAAGGAACAAATAGCATCATAGCTGGCGAAAGATGTAATACAGACTGTAAGATTCATGTAGAATCATATAAATAACAAATAATACAACAGAAGAGGCATGAGTTTTTACCCAAATAAAGATCTCAGCATAGGAGCCTATTGAAAGCTCGAATTCCATAATTTTTCCTAATCTGCCATTTCAAATCCACCTCGCAAATAATATCAAAAGTGTAGTTAGTAAAGGATATACCACAGATCTGAACAAAGAAGCACTTGAAATCATCATTCCGTGGAACCCTAGTTTTTTTCTATAAGAAAAACAAGAGAAGAGAGAGTATAAGCCTCACCTTGTTATTGTCGGAAGAAAGAGAAAGTGAGAGATACCGTGCTAGGGTTATTAGGATTTCCCACGTGAGAGTATCAGACCGTGTGTGGTTCTATCATTGGTGCTTTCATTGATTTGATTGCTGCCATTGTTGTCATGGCGGACGGCACTAGAAGTATTTCTCAGTTTAAAGATGATCTTCAATCTCATGCCACTAAGATCACTTCACTTGAGTCTAAAACTGATAGACTTTTGGCAGATATGACTCAAGTTTTGCAATTTGTGAAATTGCAAATGGAAAATCAGTCTAATCCAAATTCTGGTTCTCAGGATCATTCATCATTTTCTCCATGGGACACTCAAGTAATGGGGAGTCTCCATTTCTTTACATGAGAAATATGAAGTTGGATTTACCCAAATTTTCAGGGGATAATCCTATTTCATGGATTTTCAGAGCCAATCAATTTTTTGATTTACACAATGTTCCTGACTCAGAACGTTTGAAAATTGCATCTTTTGCAATGGAGGATATGGCTGATTGGTATCAGTGGTTATATCGGAGTGGTTTATTATCCACATGGCCTATTTTTCTTAAAGCCATGGAACATCGTTTTGGTCCTTCTATGTATGAGGATTCGCAAGGAAAACTCTCCAAATTAATGCAATCTGGAACAGTGGCCGAATATCAACATGCTTTTGAATCTTTATCTAATCAGGTTACTGGTTTATCTGAAAGTTTCTTAATAAGTTGTTTCATTTCAGGATTAAAACCTCTTATTCAGCAAGAAGTTTTAGCTTCTCAACCTACTAGTCTGATTCAAGCTATGAGTCTAGCCAAGCTTTTTGAATACAAGTTTTTACACACTTATCCTACCCTAATTCATTTTCTACCCTTCCACCACATGCTACTTTTTCAAAACCCAGTATTTCTTCCACATATACTCCACAGACTTCATTCAAACCCAAAATTTTTCCTACAAATCTACCTTAACTTCATCTTCTGAAACCACTGTTTCAACCACAATTCCATAGAAATCATTACCCTTTAAACGTTTAACTCCTACTGAGATGGCAGTACGTCGAGAGAAAGGTCTTTGTTTCAATTGTGATGAGAAATTTAATAAAGATCATATTTGTAAGGCCAAATTTCTTATGATAATTCAGCCTGATGATGATATTGATGAGACGGAACAAGTGGATACACCATTGCATGCTGATACTCAGGAATCACAGGAAATTCCTATTGAGATCAGTTATCATGCTCTTTCTGGCATACAAGCCCTTCGTACCCTTCGATTGGAAGGACATATTGGAGGATAGCCAGTTTCCATTTTAGTGGATTCCGAGGAGTACTCACAATTTTATTCAGGAACACATTGCACGACAATTACATTTGCTTATTTTGGCTATTTCATCATTTAAAGTGATGATTGGTAATGGGGAATATTTGACATGTTCAGGTTTTTGTGAGAAAGTTCCCTTATTTTTGGGTCAAACTCAGATTAATGTTGATCTTTATGTTTTACCTATTCAAGGAGCCGATTTAGTCTTGGGAATTCAGTGGCTACAAACTTTAGGGCCTGTCACTATGGATTATGCCCATCTTACTATGGATTCATGTTGAATGGACATCACATTTGTTTACAAGGTATTTCTTCTCGATTGCCCCAACGTATTGAGTCTCTTCAATTACGCAAATTGATCAAAGCTGATCAGATTGCTAGATTATTTAGTTTAGTGGCTCAGATAGATCATTCACTCATTGATACCACCTACAATAACTCTATTGAAGAGCTCTTTGGCAGATTTTAGAGTGTTTTTAAGACTCCATCATCATTGCCTCCTCTAAGAAATGTTCAACATCATATCCATTTGAAGAATGATTCACAGCCCATTAATGTCAGACCCTATCGATATCCGTATTTTCAAAAGGGGGAAATTGAGAAGTTAGTTTAGGAAATGCTGGATTCTGGTATTATACGGCCTAGTACTAGTCCGTTTTCATCACCAGTTCTGTTGGTTAAAAAGAAAGATGGGTCTTGGCGATTCTGTGTTGATTATAGAGCTTTAAATCAGGCCACTGTTTGGGATAAGTTTCCCATACCCACTATCGATGAACTTTTGGATGAATTGTTTGGAGCAATTATATTTTCCAAGTTAGATCTGCGTGCTGGTTATCACCAGATTCGCATGTTTCCAGATGATATTCATAAAACAGCCTTTCGTACTCACGAAGGCCATTTTGAATTTTTGGTTATGCTGTTTGGCTTATCCAATGCTCCCTAACATTTCAATCTGTGATGAATAATATTTTTCGGCCATATTTGAGAAAATTCATCATTTTTTTTTTTTTTATGATATTCTCATTTACAGCAAATCTATTGAGGATCATTTGTCTCACTTAGAGACTGCCTTGTGTTGTCTCAAAGAACATCAGTTTTTTTTTAAAATCCAAATGTCTTTTTGGTCAAACTAAAATTGATTATTTGGGTCATTTTGTTTCTGCTGAAGGAGTCTCTTCTGATCCTTCTAAGGTTCAGGCAATCCAAGCTTGGCCTATTCCAATTAATTCATCACAATTACGAGGATTTTTGGGACTCACTGGTTATTATAGACGATTTGTCCAGCATTATGCTAGTATTACTGCTCCTCTCACCAATTTATTAAAAAAAGATGCTTATCTTTGGGATTCTCAGGCTGCATCAGCCTTTCTAGCCCTTAAAAAGGCTTTAATGACTACTCCAGTTTTGGCTCTACCGGATTTCACTCAACTTTTATAGTCGATACCGATGCCTCAGGAGCTGGTATGGGTGTTGTGTTACATCAAAACTCTCATCCCATTGCTTTCTTTAGCAAGAAATTTTCAATGCGATGCAGAAAGCAAGTGCCTATGTTCGTGAATTGGTGGCTTTAGTTGAGGCTGTTAAAAAGTGGAGACATTATTTGTTGGGACGACATTTCATTATTAGAACAGATCAAAAGAGTCTCAAAGAAATTTTATCTCAAACCATTCAGACTCCTGAACAGCAACAATATTTGGTGAAACTTTTGGGATATGATTATGAAATTTTGTATAAGTTAGGCTCCGAAAATGTGGTAGCTGATGCTTTATCGTGTACTTTGATCCTACAGCCCAGTTACTTTCACTATCATTGCCTTCCTTTGACTTTGTCACACTAATTAAGACAGAGTTCAAGACAAATAAGGAATGGCAAAAATTACTCTCGATTGTGAAGCTGGAGTTTCTTTGCAGTGGCCTTTAGTGGTCAAAGATGATTTACTCTTTTTGGGAACCAAAATTTTTATCCCTCCTCATTCTTCTATTATCAATTCACTGATATTAGAATTTCATTCAGCTCACATGGGAGGTCATTTAGGCATATTGAAAACTTTCAAAAGGCTATGAATCTTTCTTTTGGCCTAATATGAAGAGGGATGTAGAAAATTTTGTGAAGTGTTGCCATGTGTGTCAACAGATAAAACATTTGACCACATCCCCACAGGGTTATTACAACCACTTCCCATTCCTCAAGAAGTTTTTGAGGATATTTCGATGGATTTTATCACTGGCCTTCCTTTATCTAGTGGATATTCTGTGATTATGGTGTCGTAGATAGGCTTTCCAAATATTCTCATTTTAGGAGTCTCACAGCTCATTATACTGCTACATCAGTAGCCAGATTGTTCGTAAATACAATTGTCAAATTACATGGCATTCCAAAGACAATTGTATCGGACAGGGATAGAGTCTTTATGAGCCACTTTTGGACTGAGTTATTTAAACTCAGTGGGACAACTTTGAAAATGAGTTCAGCTTACCATCCTCAATCAGATGGTCAAACTGAAGTCATGAATCGATGTTTGGAACAGTACTTAAGAGCTTATGTTATGGATTGTCCAAAGGAATGGCCTAAATACCTTGCATGGGCTGAGTATTGCTTTAATACTAGTTATCATACTAGTACACAGATGACCCCATTCCAAATTTTATATGGCAGAACACCACCACTATACCCAAATATGTTCAAGGATAGTCTCATATAGATGCAGTAGATCATGAGTTGAAGAATCGAGATGAGTCATTGAAGTGCTTAAAATCCAATTTAAGTCATACAGTTGCGCATGAAACAATTATCAGACAAGCACAGAACAGACAAGACATTTGAAGTGGGTAATTGGGTGTACGTGAAACTACAACCTTATAGGCAAACTTCTCTTGCCAATAGGCTCTCTTTTAAGCTTTCACGACGTTATTTTAGGCCTTATCATATTATTAAACGAGTGGGTAATGTGGCATATCGTTTGCAATTACCACAACATTCCAAAATTCATCCTATTTTTCATGTCTCATTGCTAAGGAAAGCTGAGGGTGCTCATTCTACTGTGGTACATTTACCAGGGGAATCTCATGACAATTTTCCAATTGTCAGACCACTAGCTGTGTTGGATGTTCGTTCTATACGCCGATAAGGCCAAATTTTTAAACAATTGTTAGTCCAATGGGAGTCTCTACCTATTGAAGATGCTTCATGGATAGATCTCGGTGATTTCCACAGAGATTATCCCAAATATCACCTTGAGGACAAGGTGGTTTTTCCAAAGCAGGAGGAACATGTTATGACACGAACTCACAGGACTAGAAGAACACCAGTACATTTACAATATTACATTACGAAGTAAAAACAGAATACATCTGTTTAGAGAAACTTAGCAACATAGTTGTACTAGTTAGCAAGTTTGTTTCATGTAACTGTTTAAAAAACTAACAGCTAAGCAAAACATGTAGCTGTCATTGTCACCGAAGGAACAGATAGCATCATAGCTGGCGAAAGATGTAATACAGACTGTAAGATTCATGTAGAATCATATAAATAACAAATAATACAACAGAAGAGGCATGAGTTTTTACCCAAATAAAGACCTGATCATAGGAGCCTATTGGAAGCTCGAATTCCATAATTTTTCCTAATCTGCCATTTCAAATCTACCTCACAAACAATATCAGGAGTGTAGTTAGTAAAGGATATACCACAGATCTGAACAAAGAAGCACTTAAAATCATCATTCCGTGGAACCCTAGTTTTTTGCTGTAAGAAAAACAAGAGAAGAGAGATATAAGCCTCACCTTGTTATTGTCGGAAGAAAGAGAAAGTGAGAGATACCGTGCTAGGATTATTAGGATTTCCCACGTGAGAATATCGGATCCGTGTGTGGTTCTATCATAGGCATGTCATAATCTATCATTGTTTTCATGACCTCTGAGCCAAACAAATGTGAAAAGCAAGTTAGAAACCTATAGGACAACAGAATTTATTAAATGTTGTCTTTAAGAAATCATGCTGCAACTTTTCTTTCACTATCCATCCCGTAAGGGGTAATTGCAATTAAGCTCATATTTTTCTGATTCCTAATAATGTGTTGACGGAAGCTACGACGCTTTTTTGTCCATTAGGATGACATAATTCATTATTTAATGAGAGTTTTCGAGACGCTTCAGTTATTAGAACAAAAAAATTGCTGTGTCGTGAGGCATGCCTATAAGGCTACAAGCGAGTTGAGTAGTTGAGCTTTTAAAGACTCGGGTTCAACTCATTTAAAATTTATCGAACTCAAACTTTAATTTAAGCCAAACTTTTTATCAAGCCTAAAATTTATACTCAAATTTGGGTCGTTTAGTTAAATGATCTTTAGTTCAACTTCAAACTTGGATCGATTTACTAAACGAGCTTTCGTTTGAGTTCGACTCAATTATAAAACAAGCTCGAGCCAAGCCTAACTAAGTATTTTATCAAGCATATTAAACTTTTATCGATCCTGAAATTTAAGCTCAAGCTTGATGAGTTTAGATAGCCCTCTTTAATTTTTTTTTTCAAATCTAAAATATAATGTATAAGTATTACTATAAATACCTGCATATAAATATTAAATAAAAATTAATTTTTGTTGTTTTTATAATATATTTATATATACTATATCATGCATAAAAATTTCACAAATCTCCTAACAAGTTTATTAACAAGCGTACTAGTGAGCCTGTTAACGGCCTAAATGAACTTGTTCACGACCTAATTCACGAGCGTAAATCAAAGATCGAGATCAACTCATTTAATTAAACAAGTTTTACTTTAGACTTGAGCCCGACTCATTTACTAATCTAGCTCAAATCGAGCTGACCTCGAGTAGTTCACAAGTAACTGGCTCATTTGCAGCTCTACCTATGTAGCCTTAGTAATAGGTTTAAAGAGCAAAAAAATGTGTCCCAAAATACTAGTATACGTTGAAGTAGACGAACACAAGAATGAGTTTGATAATTTAGCAACTAAATCCGCCTCTTTGTTAGGTTATCTTCTTCAATTACATTTATTCAAATGGAAATCCACAATCTTAGTTTGACAATTTGTATGCTAGATGGTTATTATGATACAATATTTCTTCCTCATGATATTACATGAATGTGTGTAAATATTTTAATATAATTAATTTGTTATGCGTAATCAATCTGGCTTCTTAAATCAGATCAAAATAATCAACTAAGCCCTTTCTCATTCAATTAATACCCGTAGAAGAAGTCGGGGGTCTGTTTCTTTGATAGTAGAGAGATACACAACTATGACATTTGTATCATTGTTCGCCATGTCAATTTGCTTTTGAGTGAAACCCACTTTTTCAAAACCACCTTGCTTATTTAACTAGTTGTTCCACTATCTAGCAAGGTTTGATACCACATGATATCATAGTCTTAATTTTTAGATTCATTAGTGTCTAATATCTCTCGGATAAAATGTTAAAAATACACATATTTTTCATCAACAAAATTGGTGAATGTGTTTGATAATTACTATTGTCATTTACCAATAGTTGTCTTCTTTGACATTATTTATCTTAGAACATGTTATCCAACCTATTCTTATTGATTGGCTTAGGTTCCTTAATACTATTGACGATGTTGTTATTATTGTTATGTTTTCTATCATTACAATATAGCATATTTTGTCTAGAATATCTCAACATCACCATCAAATAGAAATCTCTTGTTAAGAAACAATTCAATAAAATATAACCATCAAAGTTATTCAAATCATTTAAGATAACCATTTTATTCATACTTTATTATAAATTTATAAAATATAATCATTAAATCATATTTATTTAATAATTAATTGATGAATTTGATCCAAATATAGATTTAATTGAGTGATTACACACATATTGATCTTTTATAATTAAATTATCCCTTATATTTTTATTTTTTCATAAATCCAGTTCGACCCCCGGTGGAACCTGGTCCGACCCCTAACGCCCTAGTCTGTTCGAGTCAAACCTCGGTTCGGTTCTGACAACATTTGTTAAGACTATCCCCCCATCTGCACATAACAATTTAAAAACGCAATTAATGTACCTGCTATAGCTTGATCATATAAGACTAGTAAGATCACTTCTTAAGGTTTTAAAACTGAGTCAGACAGATGAATGTTTTACTGACCTTATAAAAAATTAATAGTCTCGAAACTGAAAAGAACTAACGAATTATTAAAATCTCTTGCTTTAAAAGACTGTTCCTTTATAATAACAATTTTGATTAGGATTTTTGTCTTGCATGATGAAAATATATGCATGTATTAGTTTAATTACCAATTTTATGCATTCTTTAGGAAAAATACCCTTCAAATACTACTTCCACTGTAACAAAGGGATTGCTATTTAGGTTTGACAGTGTTTATTTTTATAAAAACAAAAATAGGTTTTCCGTAATTTTTTTTTTTTTAAATATTGGAGATATAGATAAGGTGGGGATTGATGATAGTTAGGGTTCTCCTAGGATTTGAGATTGAACAAATAAATAAAAATGGGTTTATCTCTTTATGTTACATATAAATAAATATAGAACACACAAAGTTAATTATCGTTAAGGACCATTTAAGGTTTCTCATACGGTATGACAATATAATTTATAAAACGATAATCTTTAATATATTAAAGATATATATTATATAGCACATTAGACTCAACTGCAACAAGTAAAATCTATATGTTATATAAAATAATATGTGTAAAATTAGGATATATTTCATTATATGTATAATATACAACATATATATATATATATTGGTAGTTATATTATCGTGGATGATATTAGTCTTATAAATTATTATAATATAAAATATTCGCGCAAATTTAATATGAAATATTTAATAGAACATAAGATATGAGTTTGATAAATTATTACATATCATATACTACGGATCTATCTATGTCAAATTATAATATTTCATATATTTATGTACAATATTTATTTGTAGTGTTGTAATTTTTAATACTATATAATATATATATGTATGATTTAATATATTATATAGGTACAACATATTCAATATACATTTATATATAGTTTGTTATTTTATAATTTATGTTACATATCCGTGTGTGTGTGCGCGTATTATTCAACATTATACATATAATAGTAGCATATAACATAAATAACATAAAATATTATACAAAAGAGAATTTGTTCATTTTATATATCTTATTTATTAGTGTAATACGTATTGATTGTGTTTTTACAACAGTTAATATATAATGTTATTCCAATCTAAGAGTTGTAGTATATAATTTAAAATATTATATAGGTACATTATATACGATATACCCTCTCTCTCCCTCTCTCTCTCTCTATATATATATATAATCTGTCAAAGGAATCAGACATTAGCACATAAGATCTAAAAGAATCAATAGAAACAACATTGGCATATTAAAATTCTCGACAATTTATAGAGACAATATGGCCCATATGTTCCAAAAATTTCGTAATTATTTTCCACAATTATCACAATCAATTAAGAAAAAGATCAATTCGTTGATTGCTCATCAAGCCACTTGATTTTGGTAAACTTACCTACATCAGCCATCAAACAACAGTAAACACGTACTAGTTATTTGTATTTTAAGTCTCATATCAAGAATAAATTACTAAAGGATTACATTGCCTAAATTCTAATTTTTAATGTAAAATTTCAGTTGTAGCTAAATAATCCAATTTTAAGATTAAATGAAATTATGCACACCTACAAGTTAGTCCCTATTGAAATTATCAAGCAAGGAGTCGGCCCAACCATCATTTTTTATTGCACTCCAGAGTCCACTAAAGGATCGGTTTATGGTCCTTTTAGTATCGATCTAACCTATTATGGGATTGTTTTTCTTTAATTTTTTTCCATAAAATCTTTTTTTTTAATTCTTTTATCACCTAATTCATCTATTAATTTGATTTTCACTAAGTTCATAAACAGTCAATGGTAATAATCCTAAAATTGTTAGCAAGTTTCAATCTTTAAATTAATATTCTAAATGTATTTAGTTTTTCGTTTTTATTCAAGTCTTCGCTCATCTTAGATCTCATGTTATAGTCTAACTATTGATTTTTATTCTCATACAACAATCCAAAAACCATGCACAACAAGATTAGGTTAAGATATTTTACCTCTTTATGTAGATTGAAGCGGTGTTTATAGCCTCGCCACCATTTATTATCACGATATGATTATATGAACTCTTACAAATTCACAAAAATTGATTTTTGTGTGTAACTTATTCATAACATCTAACACTGGCTATGAAAAACTCTTACCGTCAAGGATCTCATAGTCGTTTCGATTGAATTCCTTGATTTCCTACCAAGCCACACGATTTGTTATTATCCATTCAATATGGAAACAATATAAACTAAAGAGCAAGAGTTATCTTTTCAGTAAGCTCTAATACACTTAGGTTTCAAAGGAATGTCCTCATCATTTTAAAATCCCCATGAGGAGGAGAAAAGGTATAAGGGGATTTACAAAATTTATTGTTAATTTAGAATTTCTTTTGAAAGTATTTGCTAAGATATACTGTAAGGACCCGTGTACAACATCTATATAAAATAGATGAATTCGAGTCCCCATCCACATATAACCTGCAGTATTATATGTGAGGTCGTCCTAAAAGAAAGGTTTAAAGAATTGTTTGTCCAAATTCTTTATAAAAAAGAATGTGAAAACTATAGATTTTTTTTTTTTAAACTTCTAAGAAAAACATACATCATTATCATCACATATCATAAGAGATATAACTTAAATGTACATAACTAAGTATATATATTACAAACAAAGGCTAATGACAAGCCTTAAACAAAAGATATAAAAGATAAACAAAGCTCCAACACTAATACACATTCTTCCAAAAGATAGTCTATCCTATCTATTACAAAAAGGAATCCATGTAGTCCATGGCCAACTTAATCTTCCCAACTATCAAGAAAATCTTTAAAATCAGTCCCATAACCCATGCTAGCATAAAACTCATCGTCTTGAGATCCTGTAAAGATAAAATAATGAGCCAAAGGCCTAGTACACAAGTAACGAAAACAAAGGCTAATAATGCACACAAGCTTAATCTATATGCATATACAACAATCAATAGGTTATTAGAAAGTCTTTAATTAATCAAACAACACTGGAGTATTCAAACTCCGGGTAACAGGATATTTTGGGGACCTGAGTAACAACCTCAACACTTAGGGGGTTGACATAAGTTGTTCGAGGACTCATATCTCGTAGATGATATATCTGAAAACGAAAAATAGTCTTATCTAAGGTTCTCAGCCGCTTATCATCTTCACTTATCTTAGCCCATAATATCACCCAATTCAAGTCTCGAAACATCGAATTAAATCATGTTACTTCATCCCAAGCTTAAGTAAATGTCATACCGATACTAAAAACCCCATCGACTACTTGCCGTACCACTTATAAAAGTTATTGCATTATGACAAAGGTGGCCTAAGCACCTAAAACTACCATGCCATTGCATTATGACAGGGTGCCGCTCCCTGAACCGGATTCAACAACGTAATAGACAATCAATTCAAACATAGTTTAAGTTTTCATAAGTTAGAGTAAATTTAATTATGCCTATCCTAGGCAAGAAACAAGCATGTTACCGTGTACCTGAGATATTTTCAAACAAAGAAGGTGTAACTAGTCCTAAAGGTGACAGAGAATCTGATAAAAGAGATTAAATTAATAAAACTTTGACACTAATTCAAAACAATAACTCACACTTGCACAAAGTTCAATTCTAAACAAAGTTCACACAAAACATAACATATATTCTCATACATACATAATTTAACATATACAATAAGTTCATTTAAATCATGCTTGATTATATTAATTAATTAGCACAACACATCACTTTTCATTTATCTAACTCAATTTGGCTCAAAAGATTCATTTCCTAAGCAATTACACATTTAACAAATAAACATAAGTTTTAACCTTGTTTGAAAATTATATAAATGAAGTTGGGGTATGAATTGTGTTTGATGAGGATTGAAAGTGTGTAAAAACTGAAATTTTCGAATGAAAATAGAGGAATCATGTTTCAAAAATTTTCTAGTTGTACACTACCCATACAAAGGTCTTGTACATGTCACAGAATCAAATTTCTACATACACTACCCCTACACGGATCGTGTAGCCTTCCCCTGTTTCGCAGCCTATTGTATTTTAATCATAACTTTTTCATCCGATCTCCGATTAAGATGATTCAAGTTGCGTTGGAAAACTTAAAAAATGATAGACAACTTTTATGTTTTAAGTTTTTACCAATTTCAAAAGTATCAATGCTTAAATTTTGTTTCTACTTCACAGCATCACTATCCAATACTTTAATCATACAAACACTTCAAGTTACCTATCTAACACATACTAAAAGTTCTTTTAGCACGAAAATACTACTCCAACTACCAACAAGACATAGAAACCATCCTAACTCATTTTTAGCATATAAACCCTATCCTAATAAAAAGCACACTTTACATATGCTTAAAACAAATGAACACACATACCTTAAGAGCGTTGTGTCTTGATTTTGTGGTCTTGTTACATGCCTTTAATGGTTTTCTTTATAAAAGTTGAAGGGGTTAGTATTACATATCAATGAGAGAGCTTTTGGAGAAGAGAAAATGAGGTTTTGGAGCTTGAAAAGAAGTGTTTTTAATGTCTGAACTTTTTGGATGAAAATTGCACTTCAAGAGAGGATATTTATCCTCTTAGTTGACTTTTGGGGCTGCCTAATTTAAGGCTTTACATGGACTTGTTTTTAGTAAATAAATGGGCTTATTTTGGGCATTAAATGTGTTTTTGGGCTTGATTAATGTCTAAAAAAAATTCTGCTATCCAAAAAAATATATATATATATATATATTGTATGTTTACTTGTTTTAAGCTATTTTATTACACTCTTAACTATACTCACAAATTTATAAACTCAATATTTAGTTATTCTCAGACATTTAGGTATTTTAACACATCAACATAACACATATATCATATATTAATATAAATCGCATTCATCATATTTCAAAATCAAGCATAATTGAATTAACACATTTATAAAACATGACTTGGGAAATTATGGCTATTTCATATACTTTAATTGAAATTAATCAATAAAATAGTCTATCAAAATCACATGTTTAAAATGCGTTTTTTCGAAGGGACTCGCATTTAGCGAACGTGAAATATATTTAATTGTTCCTCATATGTATCTGCAAATGTGCTTTGTTTTAATCCCGTAGCTTAGCAATGCAAGAAAGGTGGGCAAGATATATTAGTAACTCACACATACAACATACAGTTTGTTTGCACATTGAGTATTTGATTTTCAAGATACGATTTTAGAAGTCTATTTTTGATAAAGGGATTAGACTGACACTTCACTCAAGATTTATACAGTAAATAGGGATGTTGGGAAAATTACTTAATTGTCCTTGTTTATAAGATGATTTATTAATTTTAGGGGTATTTCTTGTGTGTTGAATGTTGATAGCGATTATAACAAAAAAAAAAAGAAAAAAGAAAAATCAAAGGCATAAACCTTGCTTGGACCGATGAGGAGGAGGAGAAGGATGATGATGATGATGATGTACTTATATGAAAACCTAAGGAAAACTTGAGTCACTCTGTTACAAGTTTCTTACGTCTTGTAATTTTAAGCTGTTATCCTCAATTTAATTTCGTTTGAACTAAGCTCACTTTATGTTGTCTTAAGTAATTTTGATTTTTACCTTTCTTAAATCATGGTTTTGTAAGTTAAAGTATTAAATGAGTTGTTTTAACGATTGAAAAGTATTGGTTTTATTTGGTTGAGGATGTAGACTTCAACGGAAGGCATTTGTATACGCGGACATTAGATTGAATTGAACTACTAAAAGATGAATATTAGGTAGAGAAGTCAAGCTATGACGATTACAACTATGAAATGCCATAGACCCTTGAAAGAATTAGAGGTACAATCTAAGAAAGCCCTGACAACCAATATTAATTCCTTATGGGGTTTTTGTGTCTAAAGTAGAAAGATCGGGTTTTTATTTTTATGTATTTTAGGTGAAATTTAGATTATATAAGATAAACAAAGGCCGATATCAACAATTATCAATTTCGTAGAACTAGGGTTGTTGAATCCCAATAGCTGATATTACCCATGATTTTAAGAAACATCAATTGGGTTAGTATACATTACACACGGATAAGCTAATTATTGTAATCGTTACAATCAAGGAATTGATTGGTAAGATCAAGAAAATACTTTCAATATCAGAGAAAGGGGTCTCATAAACAGTCCTCAATATAGTAATCATCAAGTTATCCCATATAATTAGGGTTTATAAGGATATTTATCCATAAGTAGACCTAGATAAAAATAAAAATGTAAGGAAAAATTACATCAATCGCTCCTATAAACGATTAAATAGGAGATAATATCAAAAATGGTACTTGAACTTTTGTAAAAATTTTAATTAGATACCTAAAGTTTGGTTTTGAATAATTTAATACTTGAAGCAAGTTTTCACCTATATTTTTCTTACTTAAAATTTGATTTTTACTATTTTGGTACATAAAATAAGTTTTCGCGTACATTTTTCCTACATGAAGAAAGTTCAATCCAGTACCAAAAATGTACTGGAAAACTTCCTTCATATACCAAAAATGTCCAAACCAAACTTCAGGTATTTAATTAAACTTTTTATGAAAGTTCAAGTATCAAATTGTTTAAAATTAAACTTCAAGTACCAGATTGAACTTTTTTATGAAAATTTAGGTGCAATTTTTTACGTTAACCCTTTCAAAAAATAAGGACACTACTTTTTTAAAATGCTACAGTTTTCCCATGCTTTTGTGTAGGTCACATAAAACTTTTTAAATCGCATATGATGTGGAAATATTATGTTGACATGACAAGAAAATAAATACTTTTCAATTTTCATGATATTTTAAACTTATCAATTAAAAATAACATAGGAAAATAATATTGTAATATATAAAAATAAAAATAAATTATGAACCGTATATACAATAAATTAAATAAAAACACTGATGGTTTACTACTTATTTAAAAAAAAAAAAAAAAAACCTCCCTCCAAAGAATGTAGAAGCTATCAAGGTATAAAGATGATATTATTATTATTATTATTATTATTATTATTATTATTATTTCTCTCTTTTTGTTTAATTTTTACATTTTCATGATCCATGGAAAAAATTAATATCAATAACAAAGACAATATGAAAAAAAAAACATAGGTGGTTTATGTCTACAATAGGAATTGATTCAATTTTACCACCAATCTCTATTTATGGGTCTCAAGTGACATATATATTTGTTGGTTTAGCTTATACATGTTAAATTTATTTTTTTATATAATTAATAAGTTGTCTTTATATTCCTATTTTCATAATTGTTAATTAAGTTTAGAATGATATGAAAATTAATAAATATTTTTTTAGTTCCATGTGGACTTAATATTGACACATCATATATTATTTTATTAAGTTTTATAGGCCTACACAAAAGTAGGGAGGAAATTGTAGCATCTTAAAAAATGGGTTGTCTATGTTTTCTTAAAAGTTTACAGAATAGTCGATGTAATTTCCTCAAAATGTAAATAGATAGACATACATGTAATCAAGGTGAAAATGGAATTTGAATAAATGCATCCCGGGTATCTTGGTCTTCTAATCTGCAGCCAGTTGGCAGCTGATCGTCACACTCAGTAGGAAGCAGACTCCTTGTTGTTAGACTACTTGGAAGTTTATGGATATAATCCAGCGTTGAATTTAAATTCTAGTTAGTAGTTGAGGATTCCACAAGAAATTATCAAATAAATAAAGTATTGAGATTTAATATAAATAAGTATTGTGGAATCTAGAGCTGTCTTTATCCTACTTGCAAGATATTTATATTATTTGCAAAAGTATATATCAAGCCAAGTTTGGCACTTTCTTTTTTTTTTTTTTTTTTTGATAATTTAGCATCTCATCTTTAAATTTTGGCAAATTAGTGTTCGTATTTTGAAAGTATGTGTAATTTAATATCTTTATTAAAAAAACATTTTGATAGACATTTATTTTAATAACAAGATAATGACATGTCAAGTGCCTGTATTCTCAATTTTGATAATTTTTGACAATCTCAATTTGATAATTTTTGACAATCTGGTGTAGCATATTTAGAGTTTGGCAATTCTTTGTCACATGTTGGTAATTATCTTCTTGTTAAAATAAATGTTTGTTGAATTTTATTTAATGAGACACCAAATCGTGTATATTTTGAAAATAATATCATCATTTGGTCAAAATTTAAAAATAAGATACTAAATTATCAAAATTTAAAAGTACACACTTAACTATCATTATCCCATATGCATGGCAAAATCATTACAAGTGTTCAAGTGCTGCTTGCATAATACACCACGAGGAATGGTGGCACGTGGGTAAATTTTTTTCCATGTAGACCCTTTTATAAAAAAAACTATGCACCATTTTCACCATTTGTTTAAATTATATTAGTACATACAAACGTGGAGGTGAGTACAACGCCATAGAGAGGTACTGATTTTAGAATCTCAAGATTCATTTCCTAGTCCTAGACCATGTGTAGTACTTTGAACAACCTCGCCCCCTATTCCTTGTGCTACACCAGCTGCAACTCCTGCCATCAAAATCCCTCCAGGACCCGTACCCGGTGCAGCACCAAGGTTCTGCTGAGGATGAATGGGAAATTGAGGTTGTCCTACTCCCACTGGGGCGGCAGGATGAATATATGTTACAGGATAAGAACCAGGCGAAACATAGGTTGGAGGATTCGCGGAAACATAGGGCCCTGTTGGCTGTCCCAGTCCTGTTGGATTAGCAGCTTGTGGATTCATTCCCTGAGATAATGGATAGCCTGGTAGGGGAGCATGATCACCAATCGGCACATTGGATGAAACTGCAGGAGGACTTCGGAAATCAACTGACGGAGTGGTGGTCATCGAGAGTGATGCATCCTGCGGGGGTTGATTTGAAGACCCTTGTGTGAAACTAGCGTTGCTACTTTTTGTACAATGGGTGTGCATCGAACTCACAGGGATCACATCTATATAACCAATGATCAAAACCAGGAGTCCCACAGATATCGCATCGAAAGCCTTGAGAAGCACCGTATGGAGAGGAAAACCGCATGTGCAACTGATGGGGATGGAAAGCATGAAACTGAGCGAATGGCATCAGTAAGCATAGGGGATGATAGTGCACATGGCATGCATTGCAATGGTAAGAGAAGCCAGAGCCTTGATCATTACATGCTTTGCAGTGGAAGGATATTAAAAGAGTGAGGGTCAAATGATGGTTGGGGTGACCCTGGTGTTGAACCAGGTTGGGAAGGCTGAAGCATGGACGATGAAGATTAAAAGAACAGGTTCAGCATGCATAGTAACCTCGCCCTGGCACCATCTGTAGTTTGCATCCTGAAAATCTTATGTTTTCCCTGTCTCAACAAGCTGGGTCAATTCTAACGAGTGCTCATGGCTCCAGTGCCTCACAAAGTTTGGCCTTCCCTCATCGTTGTTAATGCTTGGTGTCGCCATCTCTCCTTCTCTCTTGGTTGAATATTTCTTGCTTAAAGGTGTGCTCCATATGGAAGATTTCTCTATATATTAGGTATGATCCAGAGGCGGACAAAATGGAGAAAATTTTACAGAAGTTTCAAAAGCGTGGTAAATAATTTACGGGAACCAAGCATTCACATATAATGCAGTATCGTGAAATATAAATAATATTTTCATATAAGCTGTATTCAGGTGTAGAATCTGTGTGCTAGTAAGTACCAATCATGTATGGACACATGATAATGGCAATAACTTTTAGAAGTACAATCATCTATGATTCACAGGCACTACAACGTGTCAAAATTTCATTGGTCTTTATCTATCACTTATGTATGTGTGTGTTTGGTTTCTTTTTATTTTTTTTATTTTTTTGTAAACTCCGTGACGTTCATACGAAATCCTGATGCTACCAAATATTGATTAAAGCATGTCCTCCTTGGATTTCCAAACTCATCCTGAAGTTAATATCACTTTCATGGATTGTTTCTATTGGACATTAATACATACGAAGCCGGCCGAAAGGGCATCTTGGACGTTGCGAGCAAAACTCAAAATGATGCAAGTAGACCGTTGTAGGAATGATGCCCCATCATGGGACTTCTTTTTTGGCTTTTTAAGTTCCCGTCCGAGGAATTTCCTCCTCACTAACATATACTATACTATATGACAATGATTTTAACTTTCCGGAGCTTCTTTATTATAATGATAAACTTTGGCCGGCCTTGTCCGGGTTTAGGACAAAACTCAGTGTTGTACAGATGTTATAACATATATATTCATTTCAATAAAGATAATAAAACATGCACAATCGAAGTGTTAGTATGATGTTCAATTACCCGTTGCACTTGCGTGTACTCTGGCGATTGCACCATACGTGTTTGTATGAGTTGTTAGCTAAACTTTGCTTGCATTGTTTAGGAAATATTTTTTTTGGGTGAATATTAGATAGACATGAAGAAAATAAAAAGAAATTAGAAACAAACCTTACAAACACTATATGGATATGCAGTCTGGACTGGATCACCTTTCGAATTTGGGCATTACAAACTTGTAACTTGTGGATTCCATTTCTCATCACATGCCCAAGGTTTGGTCTCGAGCCACGTGAGAGAAGGTCACTTGCCAAAGAGAGGGGTTGGGGTGCTTATATTTATATATATTTCAAATCCCGAACAGGGACTTGATTAAATCCAGCTTGTTTCTTTCATTTTGCAAGGGACGCCCAACAAAATAGTTGTGTAGAGACAAAAAGTAAAGCATACGATATGCAGGAAATTCATGGTGACAAGCTAAAGTTGGGCCTGAAAATAAAGACGTTTCTTTGGAAGAGGATTGGGTACGAGGATTGGGTACCATAGTTGAGAAAAAAGAAACAAAGCATGACAAATATTAGTCTTGATATTCAAAAGCCTTGGGGAATAGTGAGGTATAAACTAGAGAAAATAAAAATTACTTAAATATTAATTATATAAAATTAATTACCAAAATACCAACGTAAAATTAAATTTTTCATTTGCAATTCATGAATTTATACGTGAATCTCATATTAAAAATGTGGTTCAATAATAAATATAAAACGTTTGTTAAAGATGCAAGTCACGTAAAAAATAAATAAATCACCCATTCATCTTAAAAAGAACATGAAACATCTTTTAAAGATATGATTCAGCAATGTATAACTTTTGACCAAATCACATCTTCAAAGGGCATTTCACATGTAAATTTATGAATCATCTATTCAATATGCGATTTTTACATTGGTATTTTTGTGTAATTTATATTCCTCTAATTTTTATCTAAAAAATTGGTAGACACGTACATCATCCATATATACTACATAGAATATTGATCAAAATATAAAATAGTTTTTATTTTATTTACTTTTTTAGCCAATAAAATTTAGAATGGCTAAGATGGATGCACAGAATTCAATATATCCAAACACACACTGCTGGAGACAACAGAAGATTTTGCATTTCATTTCTTTTGTTTCTTTTCAACATATGCTCTTCTATAGCTCTATTCTAATTTTTTTTCAAAATTCACCAAAACAGTCATACATGACCTCGACAAAGATCATGATTGTGACCAAGATTATAATTTTAATTAAACCCATCCTAGTGAAGTGGGATCAGGTTCCATGAAGCTAAACACACTCTTGAGATGGGAAAGAATTAGAAACCCTCATCCTGATTATGGAGCAACTGTAATAAGATGAGGCTAGAAAGCCGTGACACAAACCAAAGAAACAAGAGAACACTCAGGTCTCATCTATTTGCACAGTCAAGTCCTGTATGCCTGAATCATGGTACAAACCATGTGCATATCGGAGCATTGACTGATCACTGATGCCATCCTTAACCTGTCAAAGGCCCAAAAGATGACCGCAAAGGGGAATAAAAGGAAGGTTAAAAAATTAAATGGGATAGCCTAAATACAAAAACAGGAAGAGACAGCGGTACAAAAGAGAGAATGCAACATAAATTCAGTTATATATATATATATATATATGTACCTGTATAGATAGAGATCCAACAACATGCCCTGGAACCAATTCCCAAAACCGAGCCTGTAAGATCTCTGAAACATCTTCACGTGCAGCAATCTGAGTATTTATGTTTCACATGTTTAACAAACCACCTAGACGTTCTCATGGCTATGACAGTAAAGACAAGAATAAAAACAAAAATATCCTTTGAATTACCTGTCTCCAGCATTTGTTCAATGCAGAAGTTGGAATACTTGGTGGTGCCGTCTGGAGCAAGATACCTCCACTTGCTTTAAAAAGTGGCATAACAAGCATAAATACAGCAACTGAAACTAAACCCAGACACAACACTTCTGCATTCTCAACCTGCAGTGCATCAAAGTGGACCAATATGAAGATATATAAAGAGAGATTTATACAAAACAAGCAAGACATGGAGTAGTATGTACCCAAGGGACAAGAACCAGGAAGCCAATATTAAACCTGCACTGAGAGATATATAAAACCAACAT
Source organism: Combretum micranthum (assembly GCA_024138025.1). Classification (NCBI taxonomy): domain Eukaryota; kingdom Viridiplantae; phylum Streptophyta; class Magnoliopsida; order Myrtales; family Combretaceae; genus Combretum; species Combretum micranthum. The sequence continues at coordinate 67,184 of JAMXBD010000641.1, forward strand.
AAGATGGATTTTTAAGAAAAAGGTATAGAACTACCTGTGACATAAATGGAACACTACAGGGGAGGTTAAAAAGATAAAAAGAAGACTGCATACCTACGAATAGAATCAGCTAGAACATGCAAACACACTGAGTGGTAGTTCATATCTTCAGCTTTTCTATAAACTGCAAGAAAGTCAGCATAACTCTACATAAGGGAGAAGTTTTAAGTCTGAATATGCTGCATAGTAGACTATATATGAATAATTTATGGAAGCCAAAGCAGTGACCAGGGATGCAAGTGGATCATGCCCAAACCCCACAGATTTGATTTCAAATACTTAAAAGGGTTTAAATTATGGCACATAGCTTACTGGCATTAGGCAATCTTGACCCATAAATAAAGACATAAGTACCCTTGAAACAAAGTTTGAATACTAAAAAGAACAACATGAACCGATCCAGAGAAAGATGTGTACATTATATATACACTTATTCATCACATCCTTGTTCTTTCCACAAAAATGGTGCTTAAGAAACAGCGATAAGTTCACAAGAATATTAATTCAATATGCCAGAAGCATGAGCAAGCTCACCAAGATTAACACGAGCATAACTCCTGAAGAACCAAACACCGATGAGATTCACTAATAGATTGGTTACTGCAGATACAATCAAGTAATGCCTGCAACCACAAAGTAGTAACAGTGACGACATAGGAGAATAGAAATTCATGAGTACCACAGCACATGAACCCCCCACACAAAAACAAACATGAATCATACAAGAATGAGATGGAAACATTTTCTCGATTTCCCATCTGCCTATCAGTTTCTCAGCATTCAAAACAATACTACTATTAGCTGATACCCAAATGCTTAAATTTTTCATATGCCATATAAATGCTTCATTTTTCAAATGTTGATCATGGAAATAGTTATATCATACATTAAATAACAGTAGTTAGAGACCACAGCACTTAAACAGACATTCAGGTCATAATAGGGGATGATCACCAAGATATGCTAGCTTAAAGAAAAAGAAGACAATAACCAGATGAAATATATATTCAAAAACATGCTAAGCAGGATTCCAGAGATACAAAAGACATTATATAATGTCTAAACTTATCCTTTAATCTAGGCTATCTTGGTGGGAATCTTCTAACACTCCCCTCATGCTAGACACATCTTTGCTTTATCTCTGGCTAGGAATTTATCTTTTAAACCACTATTCATCTTCAATCTGATTAATTTTTAGGAAATCATGCCTGATTTGAATACAAGATCTTGAAAATCTGCAGTAGGAAACCATTTTGTTAAAACAACAGACAACTAATTCACTAACAAATAAGATTGTACAAATTAGCCATTTATCTAACTTCTTTTTGATTAAATGTCAAGCTGCTTCAACATGCTTGACTCTATCATGTTGAACTGGATTATGAGAAAAAGTTATGGCCTCCTTATTTTCACAAAACTTCGTATTTCCACTTCTTTTAATATCCCAACATACCTTTGGTATTTGCCCCTCTCAACCATCAATCTTCACATTCAATTCTGAGCTTATAGTTACAGTCAATTGGTGAATGCACCACTTTACAATTGAGCTTACCAATTTCCTTTAGTAGATTTAAAGATCCATAAAGATAGAAATATCCTTTGTCTCAAACAAGCAACTCCAACTCCAAGTTTTTGATGTTGAATTCCTGTGTTAACAGACTTCTTGAAAGGACTTTTTCATCTATTTGCCATCACTATGATGCCATTCATACACACGATTGTCATTGTGTATTGTCAATCTCCTAGGCAAAGTGAGTGATCTCCTCGGTTCAGTCTATATCTAATCATAAACAAAGCTTGAGAGAAGCTACCAAACCAAGTCCTTAGTGATTGTTTCAAACCACAAAAGGGCTTTCATTTACCCACTTAAATTACTTTTAAACTGCTTATCAAGCATGAACAATATGCAAAATGCATTTCTTACACCAAAGTGCATGAGTAGCCAACCAAATAAGACGCTGCTGGTACTAAGCTGGTGAACATCAGCAAGCATGCCACTTCTAGCAAGAGGTGATGTTTTCATTCAGTAACACCATTCTGTTGAAGTGCACGAGTGCAGAAACTTTGGTTATGGATTCCGTGTCCAGATAGATTGGGCAAATGCCAATTCTCATGCACAGGTCAGAGATTTGGGAGTATAGGTGTACAATCTAAATGAAAAATCCTCCTTTAATGCATAAATAAAATAACCTAATAATTGTGCTTCAAATAATCGTCAGACTTGAACTACAAGAGGTTTGGATTCTTGAACATAATCATCTACTCTTACTTTCTAATGCATATCCACTAATTGCACATAGTAATTTAAGCTTGATGTCCACTATATCTCAACAATATATCTTGAATTAATTGCTTCTAAGCTAAATGCATTGACCATTGGTGAATCAAATGTACCATGAACTTGCACAACCTTCCATGCAAATTCAGACTAGTTGCACCTTAAAGTCTCATTCCATTGATTTCAAAGAATTTTCCAACTCAAGCAATCCAACTACTTGGATCCAAGCCATAAAATAAAGGTAATTTGACTCCTCCACATCTCCTCACTCATTCCAATTGCAAGCATGAAGAGAAAAACGAAAGTTATAGGACAAGTACTCTCACTTCCCTTTACTGCTTATTGTAATCTCTAATAAATTTTCCTAACAAAACTATCTCCCTTTACTTCTAATTATTTGCAAGTCCCCCCATCAACCTGTATGACAATCAATATTATTTACTATATTATTATTTGTTATTTAGTTTTTTAATTATTTGCTAACAAGTCCACCCACTTCTTGACATTCCTAGTTCCTCTAGGGAACACTCTCAACACAGTGGATGTGTTATTGGCACTATTTCTGATGCCAAGATTGAAGAAAAGAAAGCAAAAGGATTGTATTCTTGATGTAATCGGCAATTTCAACCTTTACACCAATTTCAAAAGAAGCCAATGGGAAGACATCTCTTAAAAGGGGAACACGATGAAAGGAAAGTGGATTTAAGGAGATGATAGGAAACAAAGGGAAGAAGCTGAATCTGGGGCAGCAGCTCCATCACACATTTCAAATAAATCAAGAATATATATATATATATATATATATATATATTTTTTTGGTTGTGTGCCTTGAGAACAAGGTGAATGCTTAAGGGGGTGGCATTGATTATTTAACTAGGTTTTAGCAAAAGATAATTTAGTTAATATTGGTCCAACTGTTGCCATATGGCAAGTCTTCTAGAAATATAAGTAGAATAAATAGTGTTACTTACTAAAAGGGGGCATTCTAGCATATTTTTCCACTAAAGTCAGATTTTAAAAGCTTATAGCTCTATTTTGAAAAACATCTTGCTAGGGCCTGTATCCTCCCACAACCAATCACAATTGATATAAAAGATTTTCGTTTCTATCAGCACCGCATATAAATACATAAATCAAGATGTCGCTTTTCAAAATCTTGAATATGTTTCTAATGTTCAAACAGAGTCACCATGATAACTATAAGAAAGGCATACGGGAACAGAGAAGTGCTAAAAAGCAATAATTCTTTTCATTCTTCCTTTTTTCCTTTTTAACCTTTCTCTATTCAATAGAGTATATGTAATCCTGGGAAGCAGGATGCAAATTCAACAGAAATAAATGAAACCACCCACAACAACAACAGCAAACAAGAAAAGCCATAAAAATCTATCAGAAACTAACTTACTTGTGCTCAGATTCATCTTGGATGAATGCATGAAGTGCTTCAACAGCTAAGGAGAATGACATGAACAATAGAAAGAGCTGTCTACAGATACAGAAACAAATAAGTACTTTATGTTAGATATTAGAAAAGTACATAATAATTACCAAAAAAAAAAAAAGAGAAAGAATAAGGATCTACTACAGTAGACAGGGAAGAGGACAGAAGAATCAAAGCACAGCCAAAGAAGTGAATGAACAAGAAACCAATACCATGAGACTGCACTAGTTATTAAAGGACAGCCAAAAAAAGGTACATCTTCTAATCTCCACCTCCACTGTCTTCAATATGATCATTTCAAGAATCCAACAAGCATACAGTAGCTACCATTTGGCAACAGAGGGGGAAAAAAAGAGAAGAGGGAATATTTAAGTGTACAGTTGAAATATACTAAAGTTTGAGGTAGAAATCTAGTTAAAGGGTGATTAGCAACAAAGTCTCACCTAATGGGCAGTTTTGTTTGTCTAAAATCCATCAATCGTGATAAATATCTATTGTGGATTAAAACTTGCAAGCTCGTCTGATAGAACACTAATATCTCTCACCAACAAAAGCCAAACAATTTTTGCTTGTTTTAATCCTTTTCCAAGAAAGCCCCTCTTTTTTGAGAAAAGAAAAAAATGCTGTATCTACAATAAAATATGACAAAATACGCGTGCATATATGCAGTCTTCCCATACATCCTAACAACATTGACCTCCTACCTGTGGAGGTGCACAAAAAATAAATAAATAAATAATGTGAGAGATTGTTAAGCAGGTAGTTGATAATGAACAAATTTACTGACTTCAGAGATCTAACAATAAACAGAGAGGTATTTTCAACAATTATCTACCTATGCATTGTATTTAGTTGAACGACAGACAAAAATAAATAACCATAATCAAGCCTTATCCCATAAGGTGAAAGCAAGAATAATAAGGATGCGCTTACAGTGTTGGTAAATGCAGCCAAAACTTCCAGCCTTTTGTACCTGTAAATGAAAAAGTAGAAAAATTTTGTTATACAAACATTCTGGTGGAGAAAAGGTTATAACGAAGGCTGAAATAGGCAAATAAAGAAAGTCACAAACGTTATCCAGGAATGAATTCACAAGATTATAATTCAAATTAAAAAAAATGTGGACAAACACAGTCCGCACAGTTCAACTAGCAAATTCTATTTCAGCTGTGCCCCCATTAATTTGAAAAAAAAAAAAAAAAAAACTTGCCAGAAAACTCTTATGTTGCGTTTGATTTACTGAAATGGAATTAGAATTCCATCACTATTATCACAGGATAGCTATTCTTTTGTTTAACCTGTAAAAATTCCTGCCAAAGGGATCCATATCATAGGCACTAGATAGGAATCTCCATTCATTCCTTAGGAATATTAGGAATAGTTATTCCTGACAAAAAAAACAGGTTTTATCCCAAATAACCCTTAATCATAAAATAAAGAAGTTCTATTCCTTTCCATCGTCAATCCATGAACCAAACGTAACGTCAATGTCAGCGGCCATCTAGGTGCAATCAACCACCTAGTACGACCTCTACAACAAGTCCTAACTCAATTCGAATGAAAGAAATTGTGTGCTTACCCATATGTATATAGCCGGTCGGGCTTTTTCCGAGATGCAGCCATTGCAAACAAAGAAAAAGTCAGGAGACCGCACCCAAATGTTAGATGAAATGCATCAGAAACCAATCCTGATAAAGATATGCATCAATCAGAACAAAGATATTCAGATTGAAAGAACATGACAACGAAAAGAACAACATAAACAAGGGATGATGGATGACTTTCCTTACCTACTCGGCCAGTGAAAAGGCCAATAGCTAGTTCGATCGTGGAATAGGCCACATTCAGAGAAATCAACAAAAGCAGTCTCTTCATATACCTATTTCCAAACCTAACGACCTTAATAAACCCTAGCACCAATTTCAATACCGAAGACGTCTCATCCGATCCATTTCCATCTCCAAAAGCCTCGCTCTCTTCGAACAGATACTGCTTCGCGGGCATATCAATGTTAGATGAGTTCCGCGAAAGGAATGGCTTAGCCGAATCGTCATGGTTTATAGAAATCGGCGTATGAGGAGTTTCGTATGATTGGTGGAACGAGCCTTGGCGAGAATACGCGTACCTGCGATCACTCATACTGAATCCGAACTCTCCATTATCAGATGAGTGGATTTTGGAGAATTGATTCATTTTCTTCAATGAGTATTGTTCCAAAAAGGGCTATTGCTTTCTTCTCTCTCTCTCTCTCTCTCTCTCTTTTTACTGGTGGGAATAAGTAAGGTACGAATCGGAGATCAAGTTTTAAATTTGAAATCCATATCGAGATGGTTTTGGAGATTGATTTGAAATGAAGATGGAATTGTGTAATGACTGAAGAAGAGAGAGAGAGCCGATGATGAATGAAGTAGACGGGAAAGTAGAGGAAACTATTCCTGGTGGCAGCCTGAAGGGGAAAATTGAGGAGGAAGACTGAGAACTGGAAGTCAAGCAAGGTAAAGGAGGAATATCTTGGCTATCCTCACTTTTGGTGTTCTTAAACTAATTCTTGAACATACTGATATCGAATTTAATTCTTGTGTAGGATACTAATTATAATTAATTCCGTAAATAAGATCAAAATGAAAATAATTATCAATTTATCACATTAAAATTACATTTTCATCACAGGATATATAAATAAATATATCGAGTTTTTAAAACGTGATATGCACGTGGATATCGCGACTATAAAACATGATATATATTTGACGTACAAAGCAATATCATGATTATTAATGCGATATCCATACAAAATGCTTATATCGCGATATTGCAACCATAGTCAAACATTAAATCAAGATTCTTTCACGCAGTTTTTGTATAAAATTGCATATCTTATTTCTTAAACACGATTTTACAACTGGAAATTGATAATTAATTTCATCCAAATAGTATATTAATAATTAGTTTGTACAAGAACCTTAGATATTTATTAGACTCTACTTATATCTATACCGTTAATATTTATGTCAGAAGATGTTAAAACAAACTATTAAAATGTATTTGTTTCTTGGCAGATTATAAATATAGACACTTTTTAAATTTTTTTAATAAATTATTTATAAAAAAAATAAATAGAAATAAAAAAAAGTTGACAGTTCTTATTAAAAGATCAAATAAATCAAATATATATAAAATAAAAATGTAAATCGGATATATTTATATATATCATTTTAAAAAAGATACAGATACAGATACAGATACAAATGAAAAATAGACTATCCAAATAGATCCTTTAATTACTTGCTTTTCACAGTATTTATGTGTAATTTTTAAGTATATTTTGATGTAACATGTGTTTATTAATCGTATAAAAAATTATTAAAATATAATTTTATTGCTTGTCTCACATTTCATTGGTTGAGTCATGTCTATGAATATGTTAATCTTAAAGTTTTAACCTCTAGTATTCATAATTTTTTTTTATTTGTCTTACGAATTAGTTCACTTCTATCACTATTTACTTATTGGTTTATATAATTGATAGTGTATTGATTAAAAATACAACAAATTAAAATTTACATCCTATATTAGAATAACATATTATAATTTTGTCAACTCTGATATATTATTACTATAGTTTAAGAAAATTTAAGAGAAGGACACTAGTATATAATTATAGTTGGATAAATTATAATAGAATGTATCAACATTTGGAGATAAATTCATTTAAAATATCAACGTTTCAACTTTCAAGTGATTAAAAATAAGTAGTAACATTTCGCAAATTGAATCAAATGAGGTATCAACATTTTACAAAATTCATTTAATGTATTAATATTTGAATTATCCTTCATTTCAAAAATTTTCATTAATAGTTGATTATTAATACTTTATTTGACTCACTTTACAAAATCTTAATACCTTAAATGAATTTATCCTCAAACATTGATTTCTCTTTTGAACCACTTCAAACGTTAATATCTTTTTTATGTAATTTACCCAATTATGGTTTTATGATGGATGATATCTTTCTCCACTAGATGTTTGACATATTAATTTGGGTAAATAATTAATTTCAAATATTAATTTTTTATAGTACCATTAATGATAAGAAATATGACGTGATAGGCTGTATTTTTATTTTAAAAATTAAAATCAAATGATTTGAAATGCAAACTAAACTGTATTGAACCGTTCTTTTCAGTTCGAAAATATTACAAACCAAATTGTATGGCCATGCTCAAAATTAAAAGAAAAACTTAACTATAACATAAGATTCAATTTGGCAGATAAGCTAGATTAAACCGTATTGTGTCTGTCATAATAAAATTTGAAAACTACCAAAAAAAAAAAACATTTATGACTTGTGATTTAAAAAAAAAAAAAAAGCAAGTGATAAATGTGATTTCTAAAAGCAAATTTAAAATTGCATTTACGAATGGATTTCTAAAAGTAAAAACCATACTTAAATCACATTTAAACATGTGCTTTCTATAAAAAAAATGCCCTAAAGTCATTATATTACATGTGCACCCATTGCATCAGAACTGTCTTGCAAGTCAGAGTTTGTATGACTTTAATTAATTATTCTCTTACCAAGTTATACATTTATATTTATTGTGAAAATACTTATGTATACCGATATTTCCATAAATCATAAAGACCATAAAGAATCGGATACACTATCAAAAGATAAAATAAGATAAACTTAGATATATCTATCAACTACTATTAAAAGAAATTATTAGAGGGAAAGAGAAAGTTCAAGAAAGAGATAATGAAGTTTCAAATCTTTCCTCTCAACTAAGTTTAGTCCATCAACTTCCTAATCTTCTAACTAACTTGGTTTGATCTCTTCTACGTTCTACATTTAGATCTTATCCCAATCACAGCTTTCAATTTTCTTGCAAGAGAAAATTGTTACGAGGTAAGCTATATCCAACTTAGTAAGATATCTCTTCAAAACATATCAAACAAGCAAATGACCAAACAAGTTTTTTATTATTATTATCAAGTATATGCGGTGCAATCAACCAAATGAGATATACATATATAGTTATCCGAAAACCATAGTTGTCAAAACAGGCCCAGACCGGCCGATTCGACCTGAACCGGCACTAATGTCGAGCCGGCTCTCGCCTAAGACTCGTTTTTGTAACGAACCAGCGAAATCCGGATTGACCGGTCGACCCGAGCGGTCAAACCCGGTTGACTCGGATCGGAAAAATAAAAATAAAACAAAATAAAAAACTAGAAATTTAAATATTTATTCATACTTTATTATAAATTTATAAAATATAATCATTAAATCATATTTATTGAATATTTAATTAATGGATTTGATCCAAATATAGATTTAATTGAGTGATGACACATATATTAGTCTTTCATAATTAAATTATCCCTTATATTTTTACTTTTTCATGACCTCGATTCGACCCCCGATTGAACCCGGTCCGACCCCTCGACTCCTGACCCCCTAGCCTATCCACGTCAAACCCCGATCCGGTTTTAACAACATTGCCGAAAACAATATGTAAAACAGATTTACACCCTCTATGACATGGATTAGGTAATTCTTTTTTGAGGAACTCTATGATCCTAAACCCCACTGGTCCTAGGCACGTGGCCATAGCGATTGATGCTAGCATGGCTCCAAAATTAAAGTCGCATTCCCAAGCATTGTAGCTTTTTAAGAAGGGGCAAGTCCTAGCTATGATTACAGCCCATCCAATCTCCCACACAGTACTAACAGGCTTCTGCATATGACTCCAAATGCTATGCATGAGTTGTTTCTTAATTGAGCCAAATAAGGTTAGTTTTTCTTTAGTAGTGACCAAACAATGTTCAGATATTCACAAATCACAAGAAAGGTTCAACCAAGAACATAATCAACCACTTTAGTGTTATGTTGTGTTAAGTATCTTTTTGTCACACATGCATAAAAGCACATGCAAGACCCATATTCCACAAACATACGTCATTTTATTATATTCTTAACATTTCTCATGCAACTAAATTACAAGCACAAACTTAAATCATAAGAAAATACTCATTGACTATAGTCACTTGCTAATTGTAATAATCCTTGGGGTATGGTAACTTCAACACAAGATCTCTTTATCAAAGAAATGTATAGCACAATAAGAATCTTACTAAAACTTTTTTAAGTAACTATTCTCGCTATATTTCCCAATTACGTAGTTTTTCCTTAAAAGAGCTATATCTTGGTTGTTTTAAGTCTAATTTTTTCTTATGAGCAGTCGTTTTCCATCGTTTTTAAATACTCTATCCATTTTTTATGTTATTTTCTTCAACAGGGATCGGGATGGTCTAGAAAAGTAAGGGTGACATTCAATTATTTAGGGTTTTCTTCTTGTATTGATGTTTTTCTAAGGTTTTCTTGCCATTTCTAATGTTATCTACTAAGAATATTCAAGTATCTTAAAGGTTCAAAAAGGTTATTCAAGTAGTTTGGATGAACATTTGTTGATCATATTAACACTTGCATCTTGATGGACAATATATTGCTTATGAGACTCCCATTTACTACATTTAGAATATTCAAGTGTCTTAAAGATTCATAAAGGTTATTCAAGTAGTTTGGATGAACATTTGTTGATCATATTAACACTTGCATCTTGATGGGCAATATATTGCTTCTAAGACTCCCTTTTACTACATTTATAAGGTTGTTATCTACACTAATGTTTTATTCCTTTGTAAAATGACTTCAAAAGGAGATTAAAAGTTGTGGGATGCTCCTAATCTCCTCCTAGGTCTTGACATGATTTGACAAAAGAGGGTGGGGGTTCTTTTTATTCCTTTCTCTATAGTATACTTTAAGTTTCTACTCCTAAGCTTGAAAATAAGAGCTTTTATCATCAAAGAAAGTTTGAAATCATACCTTAACTTGGTCCTTAAGGTTTTAGCCATTAAAGAAAAAGATAAGCTCTAAGCTTATATCCTTGTTTAAACTTAAGTTTATACTAAGCTCATAGATTTCTTAAGTTATGATAAAAGAAAGTAAAGCTTAGTAGCTTCCTCTAGAGCCTTTAAGTTCATGACTTACTTAGGAGAAAGAGAGGAGGATGTTTCTTGTAACATTTCCTCCTTGTGCTTTCAAGTTCTTGCTTGTGAGCTAAAATAAAAGGTTCACAACTTTAAGAAAGATAAGTTGATGTCACATCCTAATTTAATCCTTAGGGTTTTGACATGTATATGATCAAGGAAGCATAACGCTTTCTCTTTGTCTTTGTTTGCTATTGCACTTAAACTCCTTTATTGGACTTTTAGGAAGATTATATAAAGAACAAAACTTGGAACTTACACTTGTGAGTCTTTTGAGGCTCATAGCCAAGGAAAAAAAAAGGGAAAGAAGCTTTCCTTTTCTTTGTTTAGAGTGTTATAATTAAGGTGAGCTTAAAGAAAAATAACTCTATCCTCTCCTTAATGCCTTATGGTCTTGACACATTTAGGAAAAAGGATGAGGAGAGTTTCCTCCTCCATTTTCTTCATTCCAATGCTCATGCATTGTTTTTTAACTACCATTGTAACACTCTTTTAGAAAAGAAAGAATCTTGAACTTATGATAGTTCTTGTAAGCTTCATGTTTACAAAGAAAAGGAATGATGGTGCTTCATTATATTCAGGTCATCCTTTAAAAAGAAAACACCAACTTAAATAGAATAGATCATGAGATCATAGAATTTCCCTCTTAAGGTACTAAGTTCACTAAATAAGGAAAGTGTTCATATGGTTTTCAAATGACACCTCTAACCTTTTCTTCATGTTTAGTAATTTTTAGCCATCCTTGCACCTAATGATAATTATGCTAGGAAGTTGTACATTATGACAAGTTTCTTAAGCATGATCTTGTGTTGTGAATGGGAAATGATGGCTCAGTTTATCTAAGGTCCATCATCACTCTAAATATAATGATCTCAAAATGGTTTGTTGAGCCTTCATATAGAGCTTGTGGTGTGTGCTTAAGGAAAGAAAAGAAACATTCTTAAATCTCTCAAGTTAGAACATTGAAACTTGGGCTCCATATTACACCAAAACATAAGAAAAAATGGAGGTAATTATCATTTCCTCTTCTTAGCTTGAGACATCATTGGGAAATGTATGATGAATGGTGGTGTTTCCTCCACTATAAGCATTGTATACACCAAAGATAGTAAAGGTTAGAGATGGTTTTTCCCTACTTGAAGGTGTGGTGAGTGTATGTGAGAATAAAAGGGGGTCGAAAGGCAGAGTATAGGGCAGCAAATGGGGGAGAAAGGAGAAGAGAAGAAAAGCGAAGGAGAGAAATGAAAGAGGGTTAAGTTAGCGAAATTCGCAAATGAATGGATGTGAAAAAAGAGGACAGGTATTTATAGAAGATAATGAGGGATGAGAGGAGGGGAATGGGGAAGTGGGGCTGACAACACTTAAAAAGAAGGAAAGGAGAGAAGGAAACAAACAAAAGGAGGAAAAGAAAAGAAAGAAAGGAGGATGTGATGTCATATCTGGGGAAGGAAATAAAAGGACACTTAGATTATAAATTAGCTTACACAAAGGTACACTATAGGTTTACCTTGGTAAGATATATGTAAGATGAATATATTTAATAAGAAAATGGATAAATAAAAGTGAGAGGAGGAAGGGGAAGGGGGACAGCGCAAGGGAGAAGAAGGGAAAAAAAAGAAAGGATGGAAGGAAAAAAGAAGAAAGAAGTACAAACATTAAATCTACTCTTGTCTCCTTAGTACACTTACATGTGTATCATAACTGGCATAAAGTTGATTTGCAAATACAAAAGTCATTGTACTTGAATATTACTTGGAAAAGATAGATATAAAGATATGTTATCAATAGAAATGTTAGTATTATATCAGTTTATTATACTAAAGCCCTAATTAATTTATTGATACCAATATATGAATTCAATTTTTTATTATCTGGTTGTAGTACAATATATTATTATATTTTCTCCATTTACGTGTTTATTATCTGACATTATAATTATCCAATACGGTATTTATTGTATCAAATAATTTGTTAGATATTTGGTTTGTGCCGATGATGGCATGCTTTCGACCTTAGGTTTTGTTAGTTGATTTCGTATAAGTCATATTTTAAGTATATCAAGTTTATCACTATCACATTAGGGTTTCTAGGGTTTTATACCAAATCGATGCAAAATAGGGTTCTGATATCAACGTTTACCCTAGTGTTTGCTTTATGACTTATTGAAATTTTTAAGGCTTTATAGTTTACAATTGGCCAGTAACTACTTATCCATCTATATTACTAGAATTAAATGATCAACGACTTAATTCTTAACTTGTATTCAAGCAACTTCTAAACAACAAGTACATAGATATAAGCTTAGTTTACTTAATTAATCAACTATTAGTTTCTCCTTTATAGATGAATCGATTATCACTACAATTGACAATTTTCTCATATTAAATAACTTTTGATCAGATACATAAATATCACAGCATAGGATGATCGGTTTCTTACTTTCCTATGCTTATAAAAAAAACCTCCACTTAATTAAATTTATATTTCCACTTATATTTATTTTGGATATCAATCACAAACATAATATCTATTAGTCTACCAACACAAGATATTTCTATAGTCATCTCTTAGTTGGGAACCTAATTCTAGAAATAATTAATATTCTACCAATGTGATATTTTTATCTTAATCAAACAATTATATTACAATCTTTAAGGTATTAATAAATTTAGACGTGGCATCCTATTGTCTCCTCATAATCATAAGTGTGATATTTATTATTCTCCAATTTCCATCCAATCATTAACTTATCTATTTGAAATAAAATCACTTACCTCTATATGGAAGAGATTTATCCCTAATCCTTGTTGATGCAATCCTCATATTCTTGTGACTTCTTGCTTGTAGCTCCTAGATTTATCTTAAGGTAGTGATAGTGTTGTATATTTGTTTGGAAGAGGCAGAAGGGGAGAGTGAAAGATGATATGATTAAGTAGATGGAGTGAGAGAAGATGTAGAGAATGATGAGGCAAATGTATTCTTATTTATAGATGGTAACTTTTAAGACAGGTTGCTTACTAAGGAAGTGGACGTTAGCTTCTCGAGGGGTTTCTTCGTTAAAAACTATTCTAAGAGAATTTACTTTCTTAAGAGGCTGTTTCTTCGTGAATAGCTTCTTTAAGGAGATACCTAGATAGCTTCTATGGGAGATTACTATTATTTTTAATTATAAGTTCATAAGAGAATATTTATTTATGATTGTTTCAGGATTTAATTGCTAGATGTTATTTAATTCAACATGTTTGATGAATTTAGAGTTTAACCAATGATTATTTATTTATTTTATTTATTAATAATTATTATTCTTATTTTTTATGGTCTGGGTTATTTTAAATAACTTCACTATAATTAAGTTATCCCAAATGTTTTAAATAATTTTAGGAATTAGAAGTTAATGTTTTACTTGGTTATTGATTATGTGGTTTTCATTTATGAGTTTTGAGTCTTCAAGGCATGTTTATTGTTTTCTAATTATTTTTTCGAAATTGATTCTTAGTAGTTCTATAGTTCTTTTAAAATTTTCAAAATCCTAATAATTACATCATTAAAGTGTTGATTCACTATTGATCTTCAATTGTGAAAAAATTATGGGAATTACATTTTGTATTTTAAAATTTTATTGACATGATTTCTAATTTTTAAACTACAATTATACTGTTTATATTTTAACATCCTTAAATAAAAAAATTGGGAGTTTTTCTTAAAGCTTTTCAAAATTATAGTCTATTCTCAATAATTATTTAAATTAAGTTTGTGTATAATTTAGGGGGTTTACATAAGAATATTAAAATAAAGATTCCAAATAATAAAAAGGTGCTAAGAGGAGAGGCTCTTAAGGAGCTAAAATGGCACTTAGGAATCTTAATTCAGGTCATCATAATTGAACTTGTTCTAAACATTAAGTGTGATTTTCTTTAGATTTTTAATATTATAGATGAATAATACTCATTTCAATTAATAAGATCAAAATTTAACAAGGTTAAATTTTGATGCTTAGGATAGGTCGATTTTAACTTTTGCTAATTTACTAAATTAAATATATTATTTATAATATTTAAAACTTTAGCAAAGTATTTGCATAAATAAAAATTCAAGGAATCATTTGCATTACTCTGAGAAGATAACGTGTTTTGCCATAAAGAAATCCCTAAAATATGACACTTTTCTAAATAATCCAAGAATATTATAATCAAAATCATGTGATCTCAATTTACAATAAAACTTTTTTTTCCCCTATTACAATGAATAAGGGAGGATTTGAACAGCAACAGAGATGTCACTAGGCTACAAAGCCATTGACAATTAAAACTTGTATTGAAAACACCATTTTAGGCTTGGTTTTAAATTTGTATTTTCAAGAGAACAACACGATTTCTAAACAAATGCTAAAATCATGAAAGACACAATGACATCTCTAATATTGCGACAACAATCGCTATTTTTATGTCATCTCAAGAGATATAGTGCTTCTAAAAAGAAATGAAAAGCAATGAAATAGCCCATATAAACTAAATTCTAAAACATCCAATATGAAAAGCGATTCCAAACTCCTTAACCATATTGCAAATATCCGATACAAACTCGGATACAAATAAAAAAAAAAAACTACAATCTGTACAAACATAACTCATCAACAAAGCCTTGCACACACTACAAACTCCTTAACCACTAAAACAAGTCATCAACAAAATCCTACACATATTCTACACTCCTTATACATAACAACTTTGTATCGACAATTGGTGGTAGTAACTTAATATTGAGAAGTCAAAAGCACAATTGAAAAAAGATATAAAAGTTATCATATACAAAATAATGATAAAAAAAGATAAAAAGAAAAAAGAAGAAGGGTAATAATCACATTTGATACCTGAATTTTACCTATTTTTATATTTAACTACTTAAAAAAAGTATTAATCTGATATCAAAATTTTGTCTATTTTTGCAATCAACTACTTAAATCTTGTCAAATTTGCAATTAGCTACATGAATTTTACCAATTTTTATAATTAACTACCTTATATAGGTATTATAAATAATGTTGTTAGAACTAGACTGAGGTTTGAGCTGGACATGCTCTTAGATCAGGGGTCAGATTGGAGTTAATAAAAAGTAAAAATATAAGGGACATTTTAATTACAAAAGACAAATGTATACGACATCTCTCAATTAAATACATATTTGGATTACATCCATCAATTCATTATTAAATTAATACAAGAGATACCCTAAAAAAAGAAAGAAAACATAATATAATTATATTTTATAAATCTATAATATGGTACAAATATATGTAATCTCCTAATGGTTTCTAATTTTAAGTGCTAGAGCTCTCCCTAATGGTTTCTAAAATGGCATCAATGACTATGTAGGGGAGACCTTCACATGTAACTACAATGAGATGGCGAGGAGAGATGCAGGATGCAAGACCTCATGGACCAATGGCAAGGGAGTAGCTCGTCTTTGATGTCAACATGGGCACATATGTAATCTCCTCCTCTACCTTGTCCCGATCCCTATCCCTTACGACGACCTTGTTAAGTTAGTTGGGATGATAGTGCATAAAGGTAGGCATAATGTTGATCAATTCCACTCAATCTACCATTCTTACTAGACTTAAACACATGCTGAACTGAATATTACATTGTAGTAACTTAACCATACAATTTGGGTTATAAATTTACACAGTTCAAATAATTAGTTTATTTGTATTACTAATTTAGTATCTGAATTATAATGGTTAAATAATCATTGATTTCAATAGTACAGTTTGTATCATCAGTTGAACTAGATTGTGAACTAAATTGGTCTAAAAAAGAAAACTTTCCTCGTTCACCTAGTTTATCCCAATGTGGTTTACAATTCAATCGAATTTTTGCATAATCTTAGTAGTGTGTGATCACATCTAGCATTAGTAGTTCCTAAAGTAGTGTATATATAAAGTGATGTCTTTGAAGCAATGCACCATTTAGAAATCTCTAAGGGTCGAATCTGAACTAGAACCTAACTACAATGGGTTTGTGATTGTACTCACCCTATCATGGTCTAAACTCATCGAGTTCATAGGCTCTGTCTGAAATAGCCATGAAATTCCTTAATTTATATATATGTGTGTGTTATTGAAATGATATATATATATATATATATGTGTGTGTGTGTGTGTGTGTGTGTGTGCTTGGATAATATAATTAGTGAATGTGTTAGACATGTGCTATTTTGTATGTGCATAGTATAGTGAAATTAATATTATTGTATGATATGTATAAATGTGTGTATAGTGTAATGAATATGTGTGTCTTTTTTCAAATTAATATGCATGTGTTTTATTTAGAATTTAATAAAATTACTTTTGAATAGCTTAAGATTAATGACAGAAATTTTACAAACTTTAAGTTCACTTTTTAAGCCTAAATTCAACTCAAATGCATTTGAAATTAACTTAAATTAATCTTAGGACAAATATACCCCTAAAGACACATTTTGGATGAGTATTGACTTTGTTTTGAGTAAGATTTGAACCCCTTTTGGCAGCCCTATTTCCCCATACGAATTTTCTTTTCCATTCTTTTCTTTCTTTCTTCCTTTCTTTTCCATTTCAAAATCTTAAACCCTAAGCCAAGATCAACTACAAGCTTTTGGATTAAACATCATTCCAGGCCAAGATTTAGTCATGTAAGTTAAATGCAAGCTTTATCTTTTTATTTTATGTTCTATGTTGTGTTTGTTTGTAAAGGTTGGATAGAAATGAATTCTATGCACTAAGGGTGTAGGATTGATTTGGTGCATTGATGGTGGTTTGAATAAGATTATATGGCTAAAGGAGTGGTAGTTTATATCTTGTATGAATATTGATATGTGAGGATGAGTGTTTTGGGAAAATTGAAGAATTGAGTAGTTGAGGAGTAGATTTGAAGTGTGATTAGTGTTTTGATGATTAGAAGTAGAATTCATGTTGTTAGGATAGTGTTTGGAACATATAACAAGCTTTAGAAAGTTTGGATTAAGTTTGGGGAATTTTTGAAAGTGAACAAAGTTTGTAATAAAACAGGGGAAATTAAAAACATTTTCGTATAGGCTTAAATTTGGTCGTACGCCGGCATCTGGCACTTCTACGCCGCCGGCTTATAGGCGGTGTTGGAAGTGAACAGAATCAAATTTTTTAAAGCCGTTTGAACGCTGCCGGCTTTCACTGGAAAAGTCAGCCAGCGTTCATTTTTCAAATTGCACGCCGGCTACTGGGATTCCAACGCCGCTGGCTTAGGGACGGTGTAGAATGGGAACAGAATCCTAAATTTTAACGCCGGGCTTAAGGCCGCCGACGTAGGATCAAAGGCTGCCAGCGTACATGGATACGCTGCAGGTGTTGGGGGTATTCACGGGTGTGGATCAACCCCGTGTACCTCTCGGCAATTTTTGAAAATTTGGATTAGCATTTTACATCGACTCAAAGCCGCCGGCGTAGAATGAAGGCAGCCGGCGTACCCTTGAACGCTGCCAGTGTTGACAGCATTGATCTTGAGCGTATTGAACGCCGGTTCAAAGCCGCCGGCTTTGAATGCCAGCGTATTCCTTGCACTTTCGAATTTCAAAAACTTTCTTTAAAATTTTTCGAAGTTTGATATATGATCAAAAAATTAATTGTTGAGTGTCCTAAGATATAATAGGATGTTTAAATGCTTTATTGTGACCTTGTGTTAATTTATTTGAATTTCATTGATTAATTATATTTTCAACTAGTTAATTAGTACTTAAGCTAAATGTGAAATTTAATATTGTCTTAAACAGTGATATATCCTCGCTCGATCAACCCCATTAGTTCCCGAGCTATCTCAGGTATGCAGTAACTTGTTTGTTTCGTTGCTAGGGTAGGTATCACAACCAAATTATTTTAATTAAGAAAACTCTATTAATTGATGATTGTTGATTGTCCTTGTTGTCGTTGAATCTGGTTCGAAGAGCGGCACCCTACTCAGATTGAGGGCAGGGTACTTTCTCATTAATGGATAGAATTATCTAGGAGATGTGAGTATCCGAGCTACTCATATCAACCCCCTGAGCGTCGCGATACGTTACTCAGGATCCCCTAGTATTATGGGCTACGCTGGAAAGTGGGGCTGCCTAGTCTGTATGAACAGTAGGAACCACTCAGGGAGGCGGACGTAATACTAGATCCTTGTTGTCCGGAGTTTGAATACTCCCGTGTTGTTTTACTAACTAAAGATGTAATAATAAATCATTGATTGTTGCATAATGCATTAGTTTAAGAATGTGTGACCCATTTTGCATTTGTATTCGTTACTTGTGTACTAGGCCTTTGGCTCATATTTTCTCCATTTCAGGTGATGACTCCGATGAGTTTTATGCGAGTATGGGGTACGGAACCGACTTTGAAGATTTTATTGATGGTTTGGAGGATTAGAGTTAACCATGGACTCAATGGAACCCTATGATTTGTAATAGATTAGATATAATTTCTTTTGTTGATAATGTAATTAAAGTGTTAGTTTGGGTTATGTTTTGAAGATTTCGTTAAGGTTTGTAAGAAGCCTTTGGATGTAATATGTATATATATGTACTTATCTATGTAGAAGTTAAGTTGTTTCCTTTACCAAAATGTGTTGGTAGTGTAGTAGTATAACTATGTTTAAGGTTTAAAAAAAAAACAATATATATATATATAATATTATGATTCCTATTATATTATCAATATGGAATTAGATAAACAATTTCTCAAACAATTCTTTCAGGCAACCTTATATATAATCTTATAGGTTATATGTGATTGGGGAATCGTTATCTCCTATTTCAAATATAAGGTTAATAGCGGGTCCTTACACTGTCCATGTCTAGCAACTAAACCCTTGGACTTGATAAGTCTAGGAACCAGACCCATAGACCTAGTGGGTCCACCAAGTCCTCTTTAAAAAAAAAAAAAAAGCAACATAAATAAATATTAACTATTCAAAAATAAGAAATAAAAAAAATAAAAATTATAAAGCAATAGAAAAGTTTAAAAATAAATAACATTTTATGTTTATATTATTTTTCATGTGAATAAAAATTATCTATAATCTTTTGACAATATTTAAAATACTAGTGATGATAACACATGTAATAATTAGGGTGAATAAGTAACTTTATCGTACAGAATACCTACTCGGACCTTGCTCAACAGGTTTAAATAGGTATTAATAGTCATAAGATAAAGTATAGGTACAAATTTTTTTGAACCTGCTCTCATAAGGAAACGGATGGGTATGGGTATGGGTAAGAGATCTTCATACCCTATTCCCACCATGGAATATGTACTCTAATATATAGAGGTTACATATTCCAAGTTATTTTGTAGTTTTCTTATGTAATATTATAAAATTATATTAATATATGATGATGATACTTCATTTTTTATTTTGTGATTACTTTCGTTTAAGATTACTATTTGTAGACTATCTTCTAGAAATTTTTATTACTGAAAAACTTGTGCTATTTTATTTGGAAGAGCTTATTATTTTTATTTTAGATGAATTATTATTGTATATATGTACTTACACTCTCAAATTATATAAATATGTTGTTATATCCAAAACTAATAAATATAGAAGTGGTTCTAAAAATTTTTAATTTTGGAATTTATTATAAGTTCTACAAGTTTGTCTAAGAGCACGTAAATAGGTTCCACATATATCTACTACAAGCTTCAAATTTTATGCATAAACAAATTATGTATGTTTAAGAACTTGTGGTATTAATAAATTACTTTAAAAATTTATTTCCATATGTTATTTATAATGAATATATGAAATTATTGTAATTTTACATTTTACATGAAACTATACCTAATACTATAAACTTGAAGTGAATGAAAGAAAGAAAAAACATAGAGATTTCGTGGAAAGGTCTATAGGTTCCACGGGCCACCCTATACCCTGCAAGTTTTACAAGGTATGATAGGTACAAGGTGCAACAAATAGATTCAAAGTACAAATTTCAATATCATGTACCTTAGAGTGGGTATGGGTAATACTTTATACCCTACCCAACTTATATCCGCTTACCCCTAGTAATAATTATAATTCAAACATATCTCATACTTTATATAGAGTTTCTAAGAGAAAAATCTCTTTTAAAAAATGTGAGACTTCTTTTTTCCTTTGTAAACTGTTCTTTTATAATGTATTCTAATCTCACATTGCTAAAAATTTAATTCAAATGGGATGTACTTATATAAATAATTGCACATATATGATAATACTAAATAAAAATGGATTAAAAAGTAGTATATTCTTAGGCTTAATTTATATATGGACTTTAAAATTTTATTTTAAATTGAGAATATTTGTTTCTTTATTAATTTAAAAAAAAAGTGGGTGATTTAAGACTCGAATCAAACCCTAACCCGGATTTAATGGGTTCATGGATAGGGACCCGCCCATGACTGGGCTGATTCTAGGTCTCAATTTTTTAGAATCAAACCTTGGAGATGTCTAACATAACCTTTAAGGGAGTTTAAGAGGGTTGTTAAAGTGTATTTAGTCAATTTATGGATGCATTTGTCCTAAAACTAAAGTTTGAGAGGTTATTAGTGTTTTTTTTTTATAATGTTCTAATTTTTCCAAAATTTTTGTCTATAAAAAAATGAAAAAAGAAGAAGAAGGAACTTCATTGTTTGATAAATATATTTTCATAGTTTCTGACTTATTTGATGTTTCGAATGAACTTCATTCAAAGCTTGTTTAATGGAAATTCATTTGAAATTTGAATGAAAAGGTCTTCGTTTTTTATCTAACTAAAATGATACAAGAAGCCGAAGTAATCATGTCACCCATTAGTGCTAAAAGGAATACAGATATATATAGTTGCCATGGAGGAAGGTCTTTATTTTAATTTTCACCCAAACATTTTGCATTCTTTCATTTCATTTTTTTTTCTTTATATCTCACTCCTTCTTTTATTTGCTTTTTGATTTCGATTTCTTTACGGCAGGGATCAGAATTTTGTAGAAGAAAAGTAAAGGCAAAATGTGAATTGTGATGTCTCTATATAAAATTTAATTTAATATCTAAACTTTGCTATAGTGAAATTAATACATAATCGAACTTTTCGTAATTACTTTTATTACCTCACTTTATTGTATTCATGAAGAAACAATCTATCAACATTAAACAATATCAAAAGAAATAGTAAAGATTTAATGATGTGCTAAAAGTGAGCAAACATAATAAACAATGTTGAGAATGTAGTAAAAATAACTACAATTAGTTTAATTAGATTTTAAATTTATTACTTCAAAGTTTAGATATCAAATTGATTTTTTTCTATAAAATTTAGGTATTAAATTTGATATTAAGCCAACAAGAAAAAAAATAGTTTGGATTTTCTTTATATTTTTAATTTTTTCCAAAGATTGGTTTGGATTTAAATGAACTATACATGGGCCACATGGCAATTTTATAGTGGAAAAGAAAACAAGAAAAGAAAGAAAGAAAGAAAATTTACATTATTTAAAAGTGAATATAATGACTAGTATCATAAACGAGTCGAATTGTAATGATACAGTACCAAATTCGTACTCGAGTCGAATGAAAAACTCAAAGCTCAAACTCAACTAAAGTTGATCCTCAATAAATTCAAGCTCGACACAAATACACTTGATCATTTATATAAAAATCAATTATAATAAAAAATAAGTTAGTATCTAGCAATATAATGAGGTTTATTATTGATTTGGTCTTAAATATAATAAATATGAATCATTTGATATGGAGAAAAAAAATAGTAAAAAAAAGCTTTGAGATAAGGAAAACACAAAGTTTTTTTTTTTTTCTTTTTTGAAAAATATAAAAGCTTAAATGGATTCTTGGACCACTCAAACAAGTATTTTAAAATTCGAACTTAAATACAATAGTTACCGAATATGTTAACGAACTCGACTCAATTGCAATAAAATCAAATTCAAAAGTGAGTTAAACTCTAATAATTTGCGAGTAATCCCATTTACAAAGCCTAATATTGACAAACTTTTAGTATCCGTACCAGTATTACTTCTCCTAAAACAGAATTTAGGGGCGGTTGGATCATCATAATTCAATTATATTTCAAGATTTTGGTTGAATGCATTAGAAAGATTTTGTTTCTTTTCTTCAAGCTTTTTAGAAAATCCATTCTGGCAACATATGCTTTTGTCATGGCTGGAAGCTGTAGCGAATTAATAGTGACGTTAGAGGGATAATGATAATATAAGTGTTTTTACTTTTACATTTTTACAACTTAGTGCTACTTTTATTTTTAAATAATGTTCATTTCAGTGTTTTTACCCTTTGCCTGTTTTTACTTTGAAATGAAGTTTCATTTACTGCCAAAAGAGGCTAAACTAAATCATTTAGTACTAAATTGTAAAGAGTGAAATTTTAAATACTAAATTACCAAAATTTAAAAATAGAAATCCGACATTACCTTTTATCCCAACATTAGACAAATTGAACAACTTGACATCTTCGTATGTGATAGGCTGAATATTAGCATAATGAATTGAATTACTTGTCATAAATTCTGATATATGCATAAGTTATTGATGTAAGAAACCATGACTTAGTTGCTCTTGAGTCTAATTATATAATTATCAAACGCATTTTCAAACAGCCAAATTACAGATAAATCTTCTACTAGTTGGAGAATCACAAAAAGTAATAACATGCTACATTTCCTTTAAAACCTCTTTATAGAAAATAGTAAAATTTGCAAATAGTTTATTTGCAGGACAAAACAATCTTAAGGCATTGTCATCTTATGATCCAACTTTAATGAAACAATATGAGAAATGGTGATTTCTTGCATTGTTTACTAAATCTTGAGCACATCTCACAGAAGAGAACTTGTTTAATGAAGGTCAAAGGTTTCATAGGAAAAGCCAATTAGATGGTGCCAGAGGTTGAAAAAACACTGAAATCGAAAGAAATTTGCAGAAAGTGCCTTTCACGTTGTTGACTCTTCATGGCATATAGATTATTCTTAGAGAACAGACCTTGCATCTGCATCAATCCCTTAAAGGATGTTGAAATTTGATGGACCGGCAGTGTCCATGAAACCTCTTAATGAGAGCTCCGGCACAGGACTCTTTTTGCCCATAACCTCGTGGTCCAAAAATATGACAACAACGGTAATATCATCATGGAAAAAGCGCCTAATTCCCTTCTCAACCTTTTTGAGATCAACATATCTCATCTCCCTTTTCCTTGCAGCTTCAGTTAAAGCTGCCTGTACAAGTCTCTGCGCAACTCCCTAGTGAAGAGTGAAAAAACTTGAGAATATTTCGTAAGAACGAAGGGTGTAAATACTGAAAACATATTTAACATTAGTTTGCTAGTCGTGAGAATCATACCGCTCTGGGGCTATTGCATACAATGTCAACAGCTTCCTGATTTGATAGGTGTTCCCATAGTCCATCGGATGCAAATATAACGAATTTGTCATTCGGTCTCAATACTCTTGAAGATAATGCTGGCTCAGCTGAAAGCACAGGTCGGCGGATCGGTTCAGGAAGGTGAAACCGTGGAAATGAAGGGTCAAGGGAGAATTCGGGCTTCTTCAAATATGCATCTCCAATGGATCTGGACACCTGCCGCCATCAGGAAATTAATAGTAAGTCATTTTGTCTTAATTTAAGATGACAGATAGATGACATTTATATTAGCTCCTCCAAAAAAAGATCTCAATTTGAATGCTGCATCTTATATATCATATCCAGATAATTGATAACATTAACATAAATCAGCCAGCCACTAAGACATACCGCTTAAACAAACACAAACTCGCATGTGTAAATTAACGAATGATAAACTCAAGTTTGTAAATTAAGGAAGGAACAACTGATTTTCTTTCCTGTACAAACTGACTCAGCAAGCAGCAAAAATAACATAAAAGGAGCAGATAGATAGTTGTACATGAATAATCAGCAAGAAAAAGTTCTCAATGTAAAGACAAGGCAAACTAAGTATGCTTATACCAGAATCCACCAACACAGAGGGTCAAAGCATCTAAAGGCAGAGTCACTAAAAAAAAAAAAAAAATTGTTCATGCTCTTTCAGTCAAAAAAAAAAAAATTCTTGTTCATGTTCTTTCAGTCTCATCTTTTTTGTCTACTAATCTTTGTGTTGGAGCTGCTCACAATTAGAAATTTTAAACTTATTCCTACAAAAGCCAAGATGAATCTGTCAGTGTGATTATACGTCATTTTCTTCTCATGTAGCACAGCTTCAAGCACTTTTCATTGCTGTTGATCTCTACTCTGTAGTAAGAAGACATTGTCTCATCATCCGCAATAACTTAAAAATTAGGGTCCCAAGGAGCTATTAAAAAATGGCTAGTGGCAATTGGTAGAGTAGAAGCAAAACCAAGTCAATCACAATAGAATGCGATGTTTTGATAAACTGAGAGATATTTAAAGAATGGTCATGAAATTTCAATTTTTGATGATTAAGATTTTAAGAGGTGGCTGACTAAACAAATTATTTATCATATATAAAGGGATAGTTAATAGACAGGTCTAGGGCATTGTGATCAATGTATGACCAACAAGACAGCATATATTTTCTAAAGAAAAGTTGTGCCATGAACAATGATTAAATTTATGATGTCGATTACCAGAACAAGCCCCGACCTTACAGTTCTAGGCCATACATCACTATCAGCATTACCTTTCCTAAAAAAATCATTCATGCTTTCTCTCGTGTTACTGCCATCATCCAAGATCTGCACAACTATTCAAGATCAATTGATATGGATACAAGTGCTTGTTCTATTTGAAATTTTGTGGCACTGAGGATTAACTAACACTTAACTATTGCAGCAGCATCGCTGCGTTTCAACCCTTTCAATTTTTAAATTAATTCCACTTAGATGACTTGATCCTTGCATCCATTCGCTGTATGAATGGATCAAATGAACTAGAAAAGGGCTTATTTACTGCTTTAGAGTAGGCCATGAAACATAAATTTTGACCAAGCCACCCCAATAAGTGTAGCTAAGAGATCAAAGAAGACAAGGAATCCAAGTATAAACTCCTGTATTAATATGGTGCAAAAGGCAATAGCCCAAACAAGCAAAGAAGACTATGACGGGTACTAGAAATATCAATGTGATTATTTATGGAATTTCCTCAAACTACAAGCAGACAGGACCACGCATAGTAAAATTTATTAGTTATTTGTACTGTTACGTTGTTTTCTTAAAGCAGGTTCAATACTTGAATTAGGACTAACAGTCAAGCAAATAACAACTAAAGCTCCACTAAGAATATAAGATTTAGCTACTGTAGACTGATGACCATCAACTATTCAACACAATTGCATCTATTCATAAATACTCTGGAATACTTCTGTGTCAGCATAGACAAAGTAAACCTGAATGATGCCCTTGATACGCCAAACACCATGCTTCATGACTACAATGTGAGAATCGTCTGGATGTAGCGACCTGAGTTCTTCTCTAACCTCCTCCATGCTGGCATTATGCTCTGTAGTCAGTTGTTCTGCCAACATCTTTTTTGACCTGCCCAAAGAACCTATCACAGCACGAGAGTCACCCACGTTAGCTATATACAATGTTCCTCTCCATATAATCCCAACAAGACAACAGGATCCAGTTGCTGCAATTACTGGTTTTATTCCACACGACCTACGGACTAGAGAAAGAAATCCTTCTTCAGTAGCAGAGAAAGCATTTCTAAGGATATCTTCAGATACAGCTCCGTGCTCACGAGCATACCCTGTAAAAACACGCAAATTTTATGCAGTGACATTGTGTTGACATTATCATAAAGCATATTTGTCAATTATTCCAGGCTTCATATTTCTCTTCAATCAACAGGTTACTTAAAGTTGGTACCAATAAAATCAGACAAGCAAACCAGCAAGACTACTGGTGAATAAAATTTCTCCAAGAAACATGCACAGTGAAGCCTATCATAATCTATCCAAGCTCTGTAGCATTGCTGGAATACATTATCCAAGTCAAGCAACTGAAGAGCGCACGAGAATACCTCATCTGGAGTGAAATTCATCCTTTTTAGTCTAAAATGAACCGGAATTTCGAATTCCCAAAACTTGTTCTGGTAACTGGGTCCGTTAACCATTGATAGCAGATGCACATGTCATGGGAACAACCAATACCTTGGCAGGCTTTAATCTCCCGATATTGCATAGCAATACCACCAGAAATAGCATGTCTTACCATCGTATCGGGTGTGAAGGTGGATTCATCATTGTTAAATTAAAGAATATTCAATCACTCGCACAAATCTCTGACTATCATTCACTATACTAAATAAGGCTCCAGCTATTATTATTGGGAATAAAATAGAGTTAGCAATACTATTTTCATTTATTAATCTTTTATTTAAAGTTTTGAGCGTCTAGTGTTTTGGTTGCATAATTTTTCATGTTACTAGAATGGAT
Organism: Combretum micranthum; assembly: GCA_024138025.1. Lineage (NCBI taxonomy): Eukaryota > Viridiplantae > Streptophyta > Magnoliopsida > Myrtales > Combretaceae > Combretum > Combretum micranthum. The sequence continues at coordinate 94,449 of JAMXBD010000641.1, forward strand.
AAAAATTATTGTACATATTTGATTCATAAAATGTATTTCAAACCGATAGACTAGACCAAGTGTAAAATTCTTACCCTCATATGAGTTTGTCTGGTCTTGTCTAGTTCTATGTATACCAATGACGATACAAGAAAATTGCTTTGCTCAGTTTTCGTTATTATGTTCGATTTTGTAATGGAGCTCAACCTTAAATTATTTTATAGATTAATGAGTAGCTATCTAATTTCTTTTTATAGGGTTTTTTTAAAATCGTTATCTAGATTATTATTTATAGATTAATGAGTAGCTATCTAATTTCTTTTTATAGGGTTTTTTTGAAATCGCTATCTAGATTATTATTTATAGATTAATGAATAACTATCAAATTTCTTCTTAGAGAATTTTTTTGAAATTGCTATTGCTATTATCATTAACTAGACTCTTTTTATAACAATAAAGCTGCGAAGGAATTCTATACAGATATTTTTGGATTACTATTGTTTTGTTTTTTTCCACTTATTTACATCTGTTATACATCTGTCTTTGAAAAATTTACACAGTGATTGGTAATAATTGGTTGTGAGAATTGTATAAAAATATTTTTTTTATTAGTAAAAGAAATTTTAATTGTTATTTTTTAGAAATAATTTAAATAAAGAATAAATAAGCTATTTCGTTTTTTTTTTAATGTATTTTTTTTTTCATAAACACTGTTTGAAAGCCTGAGAAGAACACTATCACTGATCACTACAGAAAACAAGGGAAAAAAAATATATCCATGCACAACCAAACATCTCGAAACTGAAACTGAGAATCAAGAGAAGCAAAATGAAAAAAAAAAAAAGGTAAGTGAAAGATAGACTAGAGAGGACGGGAGACATGGGGAAAAAACACGTACTGATGAAGTGAAGGAAAAGATGATCAGATATAAACCTCGAAGCATCAGGACCGCCATGACCGTCATAAACACCAATAAATACACCTTCACGACCAATCTCAACCTGACTTTGATCTTCGATCACTGCATTAGCTTGAACTATAGCATACGAGAGTTCTCCGCAACTGTGTCTCTCCAAGTCTCTGCACCATATGAGCGAGTCATCATCATAATCCTCGTCTTTATCACTATTAGCATTACCATTGCTATTAGCATCATCATCCTTGTTCATACGGACATATGGCCTCGCCGGTGGTCTCCAACACGCACTTACGACTCTCCTAGGAACGGCAACATCCCTCATTTCCTTCAGGAGCGAACCTCAATTCTATTTGAGTGGTGAATATATTAAAGAGTCGGTGGTTTGGTTTGGAGTTCACAAATCACAAAGAAGGGAAGAGAGAGAGAGAGAGAGAATTAAAAGGTGGAGTGGAGTGGAGAAGGGAAGTGGTGGGAAAAGAAAAGTTTACGAAGCGCGTGAGTGATGCGTTGCTTTTCCGATTTGCTTTAAGCTTCCTTTTTTAAAAAAATAAAATAAAATAACTTTTTAGGAAAGCGAGAATTACGGAAAGGCCATTGTGATGAGATCAGCCACCTCTGGCGATCGCTAGCCAATATTTTTGGGTGAAATGGAAAAAGGAGAGGAAAATGGAAGGAAAATTATTGTTTGTTTTGTTTAAAAAAAAGGAGGAGAAAAATAATGGAAAAAGGAAATTTGAGAAGAATTTTGTATTGGACCCACAAAAAAAATGTATAGATTAGATTATGTCTACTCTTTTTGAGAAAAAATTATCAAAGCGTTAGTTTAAAAAAATTATTAAAATAAAGTGCTAAATAAGCAGATGCAATATTTTTTTTTATCTCATAGTTACAAATTGTGATTTGATGTTTTGGTACAGTAACAATATCGCATTATAATAATGTGATTTATGGAATCGCACCTGTATGGTATACTACAACTAGCAATTGCTTGGGGTTTGTTTGTCTGGCTTTTTCTTATAGATACAGATATTTTTTTCAAACTTTTTTCTAACAAATTGTTTATCAATAAATAGATATAGATAAAAAATAGTTGGCAATTCTCATTAAAAGATCAAATATAGATAAAATCTAGATGTAAATCGAACATATTTATACTTGCCGTTTTGATACAGCTATAGATGAAAAATAAATCATCCAAACAGACTTGTGATTTTAGTCCATGCAAAGTTTGTGTTTTTACCAAGATAGCATAAGTTGCATGAAAAACATGTGATATATGCTCAAGCAAATCGTATCAATACAATGTAATTTACTTGTAATTATGTTATTGTATGTGTCGACTTACACTAGAGAAAGTGAGAATGCACCATAGATCTATAGACATAACAGATAATTATTGGTGTCTTGGAGATTATCTAGCTCAGTCACGCCAGTGCTTAAATTAGCTATGGGCTCGAGAGAGTAAAGCAGTAAATAAATTGAGTTAGGTTGACTCATATGTCCATACCTTTAGAGGTGTGGATCTATTTATAGCTTTTGATTATACCACAATTTATGGCATATAGAATCTTGTTTTTCTGTAAGCTTGAGCCTAAACGGAGATAGATGACCTCAAGCTCGACACAGTGGAAGTGGGAAGTGATAACGTGGTCCTCAAAGTATAGTCTTTACAAGATAGATGTAGGGGTAGAGGTCCTCACCAAGTCCTCGTAAGATCAAGATCCTTGTGAAGCTTCTTACAGAAATACTTATTGAGCTTTTTATGGTCTTGCTAGCCCATTGGGCCAATATTGAGTCTACTAGGTTATAACCAAGCATTCCTTAATAACAATGTAAAATCTGATTTTTTTTCCCTTGCGATATTTACGTGAACCGTTATCTTGTTTGAAAAATGAGATTTTACTTCTATAATTTCGTAATTAATTTCAAGTAAACCTTATTTAAGTAATTAATATCTATAGATATAATAAATGGACAAAAAAAACCAAATTTCAGAATATAGTGTATAAAAGAGCTATCATTTTTACTAGAAAAGGTACTTTGAAAATTTAACAATATTTTAGTATTTTAATAAGTTAGGGAAGAAAAAAAGCTAATGGAAATCAATCATTGTTAATTTTAGTTTTCTTTCTATTTGAAATAAGCATTTTCTCTCTTGTTTTTCTTCCTTTCAAGCTTTTACTTCTTTTCTTTCACAAAATTCATCAAATCTATTAATATTTGGATAGTTTTATTAATTTTTCTCATTTTTTTTCTTTGTAAATACCTAATTTTATGCATTTTGTGAAACATTAATTTATTTTTTGACTATTTAAGACCTTGATATTTTAAATGTACTTACATCCAAAATACTGATAACTTCAATTATAAATTAGTCTACCTTATCCAGAATTAGTTGCTATACTTGTCATGCATATATCAACCATTTATTCCTATCTTGTATTTGTGTAACTCACGTAGCTTAAATCATCCTAACCATATCAAAAGTTACGATTTTTGAAAGTTAATGATTTTTCTTCATACATCTTTTAACTAGTTATACATTAGAAATACAAAATTAGGGGAGGTGGTAATTCGAAAGGTACATGGAGGTGGAAGTGGGGCAAACATGTAGGTAGTTTACCATGAAACCAATCATCGGTTTCTTTTCTCACTAAGTTACTATTTTTTCTAGGACTTCCGTTATAATTTTTTCCTAATATTCCTAGAAAAAATTCATCTAAAGTTTTCATACAAACATTTCACATGGTTTAATATAGATACACTAATAATAATTCAGTGCTATCTAATATAAGAGCATCACACTTTTAAATTGTGGTCTTTCTTTTTCTTTTCTTTTTCCATTACAACGGGAGGGGCAAATCAATCCTGACACCTCTTACTTGAGGGATTAAGTAAAGTGCCACTAAACTATAGGACCAATGACTAAATAATTGTCTTTGGATATAGATACTTTCATAGTTTTTATTTTCATCTGAGAAGAAAGTATTAACGACTAACACAAATGGGGAAAAGGAAAATAATATTTATATTTAAAAATATATAAAAATTCCATTGAGATAAAAATAATCGCACTTTTAGGCAACATGATCTCCTCTTTTCAAGAGATGAGATCTTACGAGACAGAGGAACCTCGTCTCCCGAAGAGACGAGGTCAGTGTAAGCCTTTGATCTTGTCTTTTTAAAAGATGAGGTCTTCTAAGCAAATATGTGTATATCAACGAATTGATTTAATCAAGACAGGGGATTGGATTCATTAAACGACATGCGATTCTTCCATTCCTTCTTCATCCTAAAGTTCATTCCAATCAACACTTGTCGCAACCGTTTTCGATTCACAGCGACAAGTAGGTTTTTGAAGTCACGCATGCAAGGTGATAGACGTGGTGGTGGTTGTTTAGAGGTTGAGAAGTTTTATGGGTTAAGGTTGGGAAGTCTCGATCTGATGATGGTTGGTGAAGGTAGCAATGGAGATTTGTTGATGATTTGGTGACAATGAGCAGCGGAGGTGATAGTTCGTGGAGAGTTCGAATGGGGGAGAGGGTGGATCGGCTTTGTGAGTTGATGTATCGAGTCGACTCTTGTATTATTGGCTTAGGTATGGATGCAAGGTGCAATAGAGGTTGGTAAGTTTTGGTTTGTTGATGCTTGGTAATTGGGTTTGTGAGTTTCAACAAGAAAGATGAGTCAACAGTTTTAAAATGGGGAAGAGAGGAACCTCGTCTCTTTAAGAGAGGAGGCTATTCCGTGTTTTCAAAACCTCATATGCTGAAGAGACGAAGTTGGCGCCTTATGACCCCATCTCTTCAAGAGACGCGATCATATTATCTAAAATTGAGATTATTTTTCATCCCAATATTGTTTTTGTAATTTTTTCTAAAATTACAAATATTTTTTTCCTTTTCCCAATGCAAATGTCCTTCAAAATTCCTTAAATGTTGAATAAACATGGAACATATTTACACCGTAGCTTCAAAAAGCATAAACCAATTCCCTTCAGCAACACAGGATCAATTCTCATAGTTCACCATGATTGACGAGTCCCTCGTAATAACATGCTTTAACAATATACACCATAATTAATCAAAGTACATAATTACTTATATATAAGACTTAGAAGCTACGATAGAAGTGAATCCACTAGAAGTGTTACCTAAATTAACTTATGATGCACATCCTATCAAGGTCATAGGTCATAAGGAAATTGCAATTGGAAACAAAATTATAAAATATAATTACGTTCATTAAAGTGGTCAATTAGCGCAAGAAGCTACTTGGGAGCTAAAGGAGGCCATGTGTGTCAAGGATCAATTGTTTTGCCCTGTATAGAGTTTAAAAAATTCATAAAAATTGAAAACACATTTAAAACCTCTTAAATAGATATAATCAAGTGTTTAAATTAGATTTTAAGGTTAAATTAGGTATATAAAAAATAAACTTAACACTATTTCAGGTTATAAGCACAAAACTCTCTTAGAATATAGTATAAGAAACATGGAAGCCTTGGATATATGACACGTCACATTTTTTGACAACATTCTGCTTGTCTCAATGCTACCAACTATCCTCTATTTTAAATCCATCCTACTTCATTCCATTACCTTAGCATTATCAAAACACTTACCAGATAAAACCTCTCTAAAAGGATGAAGTTCTTGCCTATTCCTCTAAGCCAATATAACTACTCATAAAAGCCCTATCTCGAACAATTTACTCGATAATGAAAAAATCACAAGATAACTTAATATTAGTAACTTAATGTACTTATATCTAGTACGTTCTTGTAATCAATCAATAGATATAAAACACACTTTGTATTGAGAAGCATTTGGTGAAACTTCTTTACTAGGTATCCTATAACTGGGTGTTGCATTTTAAGATAGTTAAATAAACTGAACTAATATGTATATTTGAAATAATGGCAAACCAAGTACTTGCATATTAAATTTTTGATAATTTTGTATTTTATCTTTAAATTTTTGCAAATTTATACTTATATTTTCAAAGTATATGCAGTTCGGGATCTCCTTAAATAATATTTAGCAGGCATTTATATTCATGTAAGATAATGACAACACGTATTGCTTTTGAGGATACTAGGGAGTACTTAATATTCAATTCTTAGACTCATAGATGTTTAGGGAGAATTCAACATCATATATGTGTGTATATATATGTATTACTATATTTACGTGTAAGGGGATACTAAATTATCCCTATATTATTTATCTTACTTAAATTAAAGATAATAAAATGTTGGTTATTGCATTAGCAATAGTCTTACATATGAATATGCTTGCTTAATCACATGTGTGTTGTGGTATGTCTTATTGGGCTCTAACTCACTATTTTCTTTTTTCAAGTACATGTGATGAATGTGTAGACCATTGTATGCTAGTTTAATGGTTAATGGACTGGGAATACAACCAGCATTGAAAACCCTCCATATAAGAAGTTAGGTATACTGGAATAAGCTAGGATTGAATGAATTTGAATCATAGGAATGAAATGGAGTAGATTGAATAAAGGAATAACAAATCCATTCATATGTCTGGATACATTCACGAAATAGAATGGAATAATTATTTAATAAGTTTTGTTAAAAATACCATTTGTATTAAATGTAGATAATAATATGTATAGATAAAAATGAAATAAAAAAGTAACCATTATATAAATGGAATAAAACCATGATTCCATATTTGAGAAGATAGAATTAAATTCCTCTTAGGATCCGAAATCGTTGATTCCAAAGGAATCATGATTCTACCTTCTAAAAACACTTTCAAATATTGGGAAATGGAATGGAAGCCAGAATCGCGATTCTATTCTAGTTCATTCCTACATACTAAATGTGCCATAAGTGTTTACTAAAGAGTAACTTTTAGTAATAAATTGTAATACTTGTAGAGTTAGTATGATGGATGGTAGTTTAACTCTTAAAAGTCATAAGAGGATATTTGTGTAGTGGATTATCTTTACAAGCATGTAAACCAATAATATTTGCAATTATTAATGCACAAGAGATTTTAGAGATATTTATGGTGTTTTAATATGAATAAAAATAGATTCTAAGTTTTGCATGTCGATATTTTATATGGATATATGGCGGGTTGATGTAATGCTACTATGAACTTTTATTTTAAAATTTCATTTGTTACTTTTACTTATCAATTATTTAAATATATTTACTAATATCATGTTATTGAATTAATTATTGTAGGACGATTAACAAACTGAAATATGTCAAGGATTGATAGAATTTTGAACTACACAGTGGAACTTTCTGTTGTAAAATATGAAAAATCTTAAGATCAAATTATCTTAGAAATTAAGGATGAAATATGCATTGAACTCGAATATATTAACATTACTAAAATGCAAAACGAAATAATTTTATATGGTTATTCTAATGAAAAGTTGAAATAACTTGAAACATGTTCAGGATTCGGAAGGAGGGAAGAGAGAGAGAGAGAGAGAGAGAGAATATAGTAAAAGCAATTAAAAAAAAAAACCCACCAACAAAAAGCTCAAAAGTCAAAAGGCAAAAAGGCCACGAAGTTTTAGCTGACAAGGCAGCACTTTGAAGTCTAAGTACAAAGAAAGATCCCACCGATGCTCTTGGCAATTCTAAAATCTCACAGGTTTTTGTGAAAACTTTTCCTTTTTCCCTTTCTTTCCTGTTTAAGTTAATCTTTGGATAAAGTGAAACTTTGGATAAGGTTTCCAAGTGGAGTTTCATTTTTTTTCCTTCTAAGACAACTTTAAGGTAACAGATCATGGAGATCGAAGATTTGAAGAACGGTGGAGTAACGTTGTTGTCATGGTGTAATGGGTTACACATGCAACATGTGAGAGTAAAAAACAGGGTCCCCTGTCACAAGCAACGTACGTGTTCATGTACTTCTCCTTCACCTACGCTTCATCCGTCTATCTAACCCCATCGCATCACTTTACCTTCCTAATGCGTGTCGAAATCAATGAGTTTGTGCGCACAATTTTACATTCTAATATACAGATTGTATTAATTTTTTATATATTTTAGTTTTAGGTATCATTGCTATCATGATAACCTCAATGCATGTCGAAATCTATTATTTTTGAACAATCTTTATATTATCCGTGTTTCTCTATAGATAACTTTTTGTTTACGAAATTAATTACACAAATATTATTGTAGTATCGTATCTTAGAAATATGATATTTAAAATATAAAAATGTTGCATATTGTAAATATATTAAGGTAAATATTAATATGAACATTACACTTATAATATGCGATACCCATAATATATCTCATTTGTGATATGTGATGTTTTTAAAATAAAATGTATCACAATTCTAAAATGTAATATAACATTGATATCATAATAATATTTTTTATATAATTTATATTTAAGTAATTTTTTTTAAGTTTGATAGTTGTTTCTTTACATTTGAATATAGTTTTATCACCAAATTATACATCTGTCTAAATTTTGAATCAAGATTTCTATACTTCAAACTTTTATTAGCAAGGCATGGTACGAGATGCAAATTTTGGGCAGAGTACATAGAGGCAGCACCGTATGTACGAAACAATCATAGAATAATAGGTTAAAAATTTACTGAAATCAAGAACTTCCAGGCTCATTAGGTTAACTTTTTATCATGCAAACTTAGACCCAGTTTTGCACGTCGTTCCACCATTGAAATTTACTCTATTTTGCATACCGGACCTGCTTTTCTTTTAGGAATCATTCAAACACTAGGATTGGGCAAAAAACCCGACCAACCGATACAATCCATAATCGAACCAAATTAAACCAAATAAAAAATATGATTATTTTAAAAATAATTTAGTTTAAAAAATTCTTAATTCGAACCAATCCCTAAATATATGATTAATTTAGAGGGATAAGCCGGAACAATCCATAAAACCAAATCAAATTATTTTAGACAAATATAAAAATATTTTACGTGTAATTATAATTTTTTTATAATGATTGATTAAATGTTATATATATTCTTATGATTTTATTATGATATTTATTATATGATGAATATTGATCAATAATAACTTGTTTCTTTTTTAAAATTGTTTTTGGATTCAAGAGGGGCTATTTTACTGCTAACTTAATGTTTTTTTTATATTAATCGTTTAAACCCTATGCAGTATGACTTTTGTTATTTAGTTATATATCTTATTATATATTAAATTTTTCATTGTATTTTGTTACCATATTATTTTTATTCACAAAAGACTTTTGTTGGTAGATAATTTTTTTTAAGCAAAATTTGTTAGTAGATGGTTAAGCTGATGATATTTTAGAGGACTTTAAATTATATTTTACTATTTATTAGTTAATGAATGTATTGTGCTAGTGACTAAATGATTTGATGAAAAAATATGGATTATGAGTGTGATGTTATAATATATTTTGTTGAGATCTACAATATGAACTTTGTAGAGTGATTTCAATATTTGAATATTCGCATAAATGTAAAATATTATGACTAAGTTTTTTTATTTAAATTTTGATTTAATCTGTAATATGAACCGAACCAAACAGTTATTTAATGGTTTTAAAAATTTTGATCCGAACCTAGTTTGGTTTAGGAAGAAAAAACAATCGTAAATTATGGTTTGGTTAATTTTGGTGAAAACCAGACTAAATCGATCCACGCCGACCCTATCAAATACAATGCACTTAGTTTTTATATTAGATTATGTGTCCTCAATTTATTAATTATTAACATCGAAAGTGTATTTGTCATGTTTAATAATCATACGAGTTTGGTCCTATGAAAAAAGGCATGGGGCATAAAAAAAATTTCAAGCAAAAATGATCGTCACGTTTTTTCCTTGGCTCTCTTTCTTTAATATGTCTATCATAAAAAGTAAGGTTTTGTGCAAAAAAATAATTTGAAAATAAAAATCCCAAAGTAGCATTTTTTTTTATCTTACTCTCAAAGTATATATTGAAGGCATAACTATCATATGTGCCTTCAAGAGAATAATTTTAGCAAAGAAGGCATGTATACAAGATTGCAATAATTATCCTAGAGTTTTCTTTCTCTCAGCTCTCTTTGTTGACACTTTTGGATCTGTTTAAATTATTGGATTTTTATTTATATTGTATCTGTATTTGATCTGCATCTATAATTTATTTATATCATATCTAGTTGGTCAGTTTATAAATAAAATTATCAATTTTTTATTGATAAATGATAAAAATATAATATCAAAATTACCATAATATGATCAATAGACATAACCTTGTTACTCTCAAGTCTCAAATCCACTATTTGCTCAATTTCTCTCTCTAATTCAAGTAAAAAAGCGAAAATATATATATATATATATATATATATGTTCTGATACAGGTAACAAGGCACATGCGGGGTACATGTCCTTTTCAATGCTTATAATTCCCTCAAAATCAACCATTTCCGTTAAAAATAAATTATATAACCAAGAGATTAAGAAGTAAGAAATTATAAAAGCTGTCACAGATTCCGGCATTATATAGCTTGTCGAATACACTTCAATCCAACCATAAGACGAAAATTTTAATACATAAAACTCATGTCTTAATCAGAAGTTAGATTCCGTCGAATCAAAGTTACACCAACACCACCTTAAACTTAAACCAATAGGTTTAAAGATACATACAAAAATTTCAAAATACATATAAGGAAATGCTCTACGTATAACAATCTTATTTTATTTTCCTGTATGCGACGCTATTTTCAAAATACATACCTACGAAAGCAATTCATTATTGTTATAAATAAATAATAAATAAATACATAACATTAAATGAAATTCATGTTCTTAATAAGATTGAGAAAAATAGATTTATAACTGTATAGGATGTTGAGCTAAACAACGTCACTAATCAAGCGCTTATGCCTATTGTAATGTTTCTCCATGAATACTCTTGATGCTCCTTCCACAGTTCTCCTCCATGTCTGCAAAACAACAAGATATAGATTTAGCCTCGGGAATAATCGGACAAAGTCAATTTGGCAGTAATTAATGGACAAAACGTGATATTGTTTATCAACAGATACAGATCCAGATGAAAATGAAAATCAGACAATCCAAACAGAAATTGTAAGCATCACCTTTTCGATGGCACCTCTAAGTGACCTGTTTCGAATATCCCCTGTCCTGAGCCGCTGCGACCTGATCCCCATCCCGATCCCGAGATGCAGAAACAGCACAGACCTTTTCTTAATGCGTGGAAGGAGCGATCTTCGTTCCACCAAGCTGTTTACTGGACTCTCTGACCCGTCCTCTTCATCAGCAGAACCCCGGAGGTTCCTCTTCCGGCGTTTCGACACCCGCCGGCGGGATGGTTCCTTTTTAGGCGATTCCTCATCTGCAAACTTTTTCAGCAGTTCATCCGAACATTTCCTGGTGACATGCTGGATCGTAGCAGCATCGTCCGAAATTGCATCGTTTCGTTCCATTGAGGAAATAAAAAGAACTATAGAGATATCAAAAGATGATTTGGAGACAAGAGAGCTGAGAGAGAGATGTTACGTTAGTGAATTTTGTTTTATGTGATCAAGAACTAAGGAGGTCTGTCGAGGTTTCGTGGGTTTAATATGTCAATTTTTGTGTTTTGTTATGAAGGAAAATTGGACCGTTGGGGTGGGGGGAAGAGGGTATTATTGTATTGTATGAATAGAGCAAAATATAGCCGTTGAAAAGAATAATTGATTAAATAGTTTTTGCTGGTTAATGCATTGTATTCAGTGCCTATGCTGACAACCGGACAAAGTACACTGTACACCGCATACTGTCCTACTCCAAGGAGTTTTTTTCCGCTTTCCCATGTGAATCTCGAGATGTCGTTTAAAATTTAGGTTTCTTTCTACTGTCTTATTTTTAAGATTCGATTCTGCATACCACTCTAAGTAGATTCAAGTTCAGTAATTAAATAGTGACGTTCCTAGCGACAGTCTAAAATATACATTCCTAGATTACCGGCAGCTAGCATATGTCAAGAGTTGTCTTCGTACTGCTGAAAGCTTGTATGCCAGGACAAATTTTCCAATGGACCATTGAATTTAGTTTTATCATAATTTGATCCATAACAAATAGATTGGGTGTGGTTATATGTTCGTTATCCAATACCCTTTGGTCAGCTTATGGATGCTACTCTAATGTTAACTATTTATTTATTTATTTTTTTTGGCCAGGATAATATTAACAACTGTAAATTGAGTGATTTGTATGGTTTTACATTTATTAATTTGTCATACTCCTGGCAACTAGTACGAGGAAATTTTGAAAAAACGAAAGGAATAAAAACAAGATGCAATTAAGGGTGAGCATCGGGGAATTTGAAGAAGCAAATGCAAAAGGGAACATGGAAACTGTGATAGCTTAGACCCATCAAATATAGGTTTTGCAGTAAGCATCAGACGACACAGAATGTGTTTCAATTCAATTCTAACTTATCGTAAGGTACATGGTGTAAGATATGTTTTATAGTCACCCTAGAACGTAAATGTAATCTGTAATATTTTATGGATAGGTTGCAGGCTCTCCTATAGATTCTCATTAATGTGGGGAGTACACGAACTACTACATATAAAATAAAAGGTGCTTATATTTGTTGGATTTGAATTCAAACCTTCTACGTTATACATAGTGCTCCAAATATGTTGTGCAACATTTGCAAGTAATAGTTATTGCTGTCAGCATATTGTTCAGTGAGTTTAGTTGTCCTCATTAATGACTTTGAGATAGGCATCTTGGACTAAATCCGATTGGATGTAGTAGAGCAGATTCTTGGGTTAATGATTAAATATAGAAAATTAAACCCTATCAATAATATTTTAACAAAATTTGAATTGGAAAGCTTGAAATAGAGATAAATGAATTTATTTTACTGCTGCTGGCCTATTTGCGTGTATAAAGTAGATTCAGAAGAGGTTTCTATAGAAAATAGTGGTTATTATTTAAATATATTTAGTTGTTAAATTAGTTTTTTATGATGAGAAGAGATATTTCTTTTAGTCTTGTTTATTATATTTCTTAGTCATATTTAAATCTTATTAATTAGCACAATATGAGGGATACTTATCTCATCCCTTAGCTTGTGCACACTTGTATTTATTCTATTGCAATTTTGAATAAAGAATGAGAGTATTTTCCTTCTAAAATTCCTCATGGTATCAAAGCTCCACTCGATCCTAAATCGACTGGGTCTACTCCATCATGAGTGACACTAAGAAAACATATGAGATCACTCTAGGAACAAACTTAAAGTTTAGGTCTTTAGATGATCATGATTTGCCCAGTCACTCTTTATAACCTTCTGTTTCATCAATGGGAGACCAACACTCACTCTAAATTACTCAATAGAAACTTAATGGAGTGAATTTTCATGAGTGGTTTCAATCCGTAAAATTGGTGATTCGTGGAAAGGGAAAATTAGGGTATTTAACTGGCTCGATTGCTGTTCCATATCAAAACTCAAATGAATGTAGTGTGTAGGAAGCCGAAAATTCCATGATCATGGCGTGGTTGATCAATTACATGGAACCTAGGATAGGTAGGACGTATTTGTTTTTCCAAACAGCTAAGTAAATCTAGGATAATGTCCAAGAAATCTACTCAGACTTGGCAAACTTCTCCCAAAGATTTGAAGTCCGATCAAAACTCTGCACCACATCACAAGGTAACATGAATGCGACTTATTATTATAATACATTAATGGAACTTTGGTAGGAAATGGATTTTTTCTAAGAATTTGATTAGAAGGGCGTAGAAGATGGGATTAAATGCAATAGTTTGCTAGAGAAAGATAGAATTTTTTATTTTTTACCTGGGCTAAACCTAGAGTTTGATGAAGTCAAAGGATGTTTACATGGAAAGTAACCCTTTCCAACTCTTAAAGAAGTTTTTGCAAAGGTTAGAAGGGAGGAAAGTAGGCGTAGGGTCATGTTGACTTCAAACAAGAACGTCCTGAGTTCAATATTATTAATGAAAAACAATGCAACCAGTGACCTAACAGCAAAGGAGAAAACATGGTGTTATTGTTGAAGACCAAATCATATTCGCAATACTTGTTGGAAATTACATGGCAAGCCAGAAAATCTCAAATCTAAGCGACTAAGAGGTCCATCCAATTTTAGAACAACATAGGTGGTTGAGGTAAAGCCACAAACTAATTTAAGTTCAAACGTTAGTCTCATTACAGAACAAATGGTTTTGGTGCAACAAATTTTCAGTCAAACTTATATTGATTTTGGTAATAATTAGACCATTGAATAGTCTTCTATAGTTGTTATTGCCTAAAGAGGTACTTATTTAACTCTTTCTCAAATTAGAGAAAAAGATAGTTAGATTATTGTTATCGGGGCATCAAACCACCGGTGTAACTCATTGCAATTCTTTGAAAAATTGAAGGCTTGTAACCATGTTAGTAAAGTGTTGGTAGCTAATGGCCAAAGTACTTTGGCAAAGGGAAGAGGAACTGTATTTATTGCAAATCTAAAATTAGATGAAACATTACTAGTTTCATAGTTGAAATATAATTTGCTATCTATAAGTAAATTCACAAGAGATATGAATTGTCAAGTGACCTTCTCTCTTATTAGTTGTGTTTTGCAGGACCTAGCTTTGGGGAAGATGATTGGCAATGCTGAGGAATACAAAGGACTTTATTATATCTCTGGAGTTAAGTTAAGGTCTAGTCATGAGTTTTGAGTCTCAATCTCCTTTTTCTGTCAAGAATAGATTAGACATCATGCTATGGCATAGACATCTTGGTCACCCTAATTTTGTATATACGAAACATTTGTATCCAAAGCTATTTGAGTATAAAGAAGTTAATGATTTCAAGTGTGAACGTTGTATCATGGTTAAATTTTTCAAGAATTCTTATAATATTTAGCCTTATAAACCTTCAAAGCCATTTCACTTGGTACATAGTGATATTAGGTGTCCTTCTTGAATATCAACTCATTCTGAGCACAAATGGTTTGTAATTTTTATTAATGATCATAAGTGAGTATGTTAGGTATATCTTTTTTTTTAAAAAGTTAGGAATATATCAAGTGTTTGACAATTCCATAAATTTGTTCTCATTGTCTTCCAAACAAATGTTCAAGTCCTCCGTAGTGACAACGAGAAAAAATATCTCTCAAATGAATTTGAAAATTACTTAAGTGATAATGGTATTGTTCAACAAAGTTCTTGTATGTATGATTCTCAACAAACTGGAGTATTTGAATGAAAAAATAAACACTTACTTGAAAACAGCTAGGTCAATGATGCTAGCAAACACTATTCCTGATCAATTTTGGGGGGAAACTGTCTTAACCGCAGGATGTCCAATTAATAGAATCCCCTCTAAAGTGCTCCAATTTCGAATTCCCATCAATGTTCTCTTGCAATTCTATCCGGACACTGGCATATTTAATACACTATCCTCCAAGATTTTTGGATGTACTATGTTTATTCTCAACAATTCGTTACATAAACACAAACTTGAAGCAAAGGCATTAAAGAGTATGCTTGTGGACTATTCTCCTGTGCAAAAAGGTTATAAATGTTATCACCTTCCTTCCAAGAAGTTATTTGTCACCTTACACATTGTTTTTCTTGAAGAGTAGCCATACTATGGCACTGCTCTTCAGAGGAAGTCTCATTCCTTGGAAACACAGTGGTGTTCTCCATTATGTTGGTCTATCCCATCCTTTTTGATGTCAGGTCTATCACCAAACGCATTAGAACTTTCAGGTCTGCCACCAAACATACAAAACACACTAAAATCTTTGTGCATGCCACCGAACACACCGGATTTTGTCCTTTTTGGAACTAAGTCATCAAATTATGAATCTTTTAGGTATGAATCAAGTGAATCAGAAGTTTTAGTCCATTTCCTCCAAATCTAAGTCAAACAAGTTGGAATCCAAACACTTGAAGTCAATGAGTCTTGAGTAATCTCTTAAATTTACTCTAGAGAGCAGTTCAAACATAAAAAACTTCATGTTTATACTCAAAGGCATAAAATCCGTTAACGAGGCCAATTATCCAACTTGAGGCACTTGGTCCCACAAACTATTTAGGAGCTGTCACATAATGAGTAATCTGACAATGAGAAGGTGGAATTACCTATAACCTTGAGAAAAGAAAAGAGAAAATGTGCTAAATGCCCCATTTCAAATTATTTGAGTTATTCAAATCTCTCATCTCAATTCAAAAAATGTATAGCTCATGTAGATGAAGAAGTAATTCCCAGGAAATGAAGCATTAAAGAATTAGAGATTTAGAGAAGCTGTTCATGAAAAGATGAAAGCCTTGTATCAAAACAACACATGGGAGATAGTTGGTCTTCCTAATGGAAAGAAGGCCTTAGGAAGCAAGTGGATATTTAGTATTGAGCATAAGTCAAATGGAAGTATTGAACAATACAAGGCATGCCAGGTTGCTCAAGGTTACACTTAAAATTATGGCATAGATTATGAGGAGACATTTGCTCTAGTAGCAAAATTGAATGCCATTATGTTAATCTTGCCTTTGACGACTAATCTAGATTGGCCATTACATCAACTAGATACAAAAGATGCCTTTCTAAATGGAGATCTAGTAGAGGAAATTTACATGAGACTTCCACCATGATTTACTTCAGGTGAAAATGATGGTAAGGTATGTAAGTTAAATAAGACCCTATATGGCTTGAAATAATCTCTACGAGCATGGTTTAAGAACTTTAGTGATACTATGGTTTGATTGGGCTATACACAAAGTCAGATTGAGCATACTATGTTTGTGAAATTAGGAAATAATGGGTTAAAGTCAATCTTAATAGTCTATGTGGATGATATAATTATTACAGGTGATGATGAGGCTAAGATTGTAATTTTGAAGGAGAAAATTAAAGGGGATTTTGAGACACAAGAGCTTGGATATTTGAAATTTATTTTAGGAATGGAAGTAGCGAGAAGCGAGAAAGGAATTGTTATAAGTGAGAGAAATTGCATTTTGGATCTATTAAACGAAATTGGAAATTTAGGTTACAACCCAATGAGCACTCCTCTTCCTCGTAATTAGAGGAGTCTTGCACCAAAAAAGGATATACCGATAGATAAAGGTCAATATCAACAATTAGTTGGTAGATTGATTTACTTATCCTTAACTTGTCCTGATATGACTTATTTTATTAGTTTGGTTAGTCAAGCTATGCATGCACCAACAAAACATCACATGATTGGTGCAAATCACATTTTAAGATACTTAAAAGGTACACCAAGTAAAGGATTGTTCATCCTGAAGACTAAAGGTTGAAGCCTTGAAGCCTTTACAGACGCAGATTAGAGAAGAGATATAACATATGGTAAATCTACCTCGTGTTTTTGTATAAAGCTTCGGCGAAATTTAGTAACATGGAGAAGTAAAAAACAATCATTTATGGCTAGAAGTAGCATTAAGTCTGAATACAAAGCTATTGCACAAGGGATTTGTGGAATAATCTAGATCCAAAGGTTACTACCAGACTTGGAAATACATGTAGATAGTACACAGGTGTTTAGTGACAACAAATCTACTCTTAGAATTGTAAAAAATCTTATGCAATGATAAGATCACATTTTATACAACTTTTTCAATGTGCAATTTGAATAAAACTATCTTAAATTCTATAAAAATTGCTTGAATAAATACTTGTTTTGATTAAATTCATGTTTCAGGTCTAAATTGAGTAAAGGAATGCAAAACAAGCATTGTTGAATTGAGAAAAGGAAAATTCAAGGGGTACGCCAGCTTTTCTAAAATCAAAGCCACGGTGTAGTGCAGCTCAACTCAACAACTTAAAGCCGCCTCTACACCACCGGCCTTGAGGCGGTGTAGGATGTGAAAGACCAAACAACAACAAAGGTTGGCTTAACACTGCCAGTGTAAAGGAATCAAAGCCAGCATCTGCAAATATACTCAACGCCGGCTTTCTGATTCAAAGCCGCCGACGTTGAGACGACTTTCATTGTGCACGGAATTGAAATAATTAAGGATGTTGACAAAGCTGCCAGCCTTGATTATCAACAATACGGCCTTAAACTTACGCCGGATAAATTAAGTACTACACCGCCGGTTTTGAAACGGCATAGTTCATCCACAAGAAGCTAAATTTTAAGGCTGACATTAACACTACCAGTATCCGCTGACTTTTCATATGTACGCCACCTGTAAGCCACCGGCGTTGAATCTGTGACTGCCGGCATACAATGTTGTAACTGCAAGATTTTGCAATTGAAGAGTCTAAATTTTCTTTTATATAGGGATATGTTTTCTTCATAAGAGAGACACACGAAGAATAGACAGTTTTGAAATTCCTTTGTGAGAGTTTAAGAGAATTTGAGAGATTGAAGCTTTGTATTGACAAGATTTTGCAAGTGAAAATTTAAACAATTGAATTGGTGATTTCTAATCTTATTTCTTATGCAATTCTTTTGTTTGATTTATCTGTTTAATATGATATCATTTGCATTTTCTTATCTGATTGTTGAATCATTCATGAATAACTAAATTTTACTTGTGGGAAAAGATGAAATTCTAATCTTGCTAAAATGATCTTTGAAATTATATTATAGGGTTGTTAGAATTATAGATTATTTATATTGAATCTTAATTATTCATCTTGTTTCTGTATGAAATTAGATTGATAAGAATCTTGACAATTCTGAAGAAGAATTAGGGCTCATAAGAATTCATAAAACAAGATTAAACAACAATTGCGGAAGCGACGAAGTTTAATCTAGTTTAGAAATTGACTCATATGATTCATGCAATGTTTTAATTTAATTTCTTACTAAGGAATTAGAAGAAATTGATTTAGGACATTAGACAATTGTAAAATCAGGAGATTTATAATCGTAAATTCGATTCCATTAATAATTTATTTAGCGGAAGCTATTAGATTATTTTGTGGTTTCCTAAAACTTGTAGTTTTAGGTTTTGACAATTTCATATAAATATCTATAATTCTAACTATTCATATAATATAATTTCAATATGATTAGCAAAGATTAGGATGGATTATGCTTTTTCCCACATTTTGATTGATATATCTATCTCATTCTCATACTTTTGAAGCATCTATTTTTAGAAGTAGATTAGATAATTATAAAATCTTAAAGTCAATAGCCTAAATATTAGTTTAAACTGATACCGGTCTAGTAATTATAAGAATTCCTCGTGGGAACGATACTTGACTCATTTTTCTATATTATTTGATTCGATCTAGTATACTTGCTGGTAGTAATCCGTGCTTTATTTATCTATATATTTCAGACGAATCAAGTTTTTGGCGCCGTTGTCGGGGAATTCAAATAATATTAGACTATTTTGGTTTTGCTAGTAGTTTAGGTACTTTTCAAGAATTGATTCTTTTCTTTTCTCTTTGCAGGTTATATGCAAAGAAGTAGAAGTGCTGATCTTCTACCAATAGATCCTGAGATTGAAAGAACCTTGCATCAACAGAGGAGAGAAAACCGAAGAAGACAAGAAATGGAAGAAAATAATGGGAATCAAAATGATAACAATTTGTTACAACCTGCAGTTCCCATTGGCAGAGAACTTAGAGATTATACGGTACCTACTATTCAGGGTCCTGCTATTCGAAGGCCAGTTGTGGAGGCCAACAATTTTGAGCTTAAACTGCCCCTGATACAAATGGTTGAGTCACACCAATTTGGAGGATATCCTAATGAGACACCGGACAAACACATTGCCAAATTCCTCCAATACTGCAACACCGTCAAACTCAATGGTGTTACTGATGAGGCTGTCAGATTGCAGCTTTTTCCTTTTTCTCTTAGAGATAAAGCTTTTGCCTGGTATAATTCTCAACCACCCGAGTCTATCACAACATGGGCAGATTTGACGACCAAGTTCTTAAAAAGGTTCTTCCCTCCAGCTAGAACTGCTAGATTAAGAAATGAAATTACCAACTTCACTAAATTTCCTGGAGAATCATTGTATGAAGCTTGGGAAAGGTTCAAGGAAGCAGTTAGAAAGTGCCCACCATTTCCTGATACAAATGGTTGAGTCACACCAATTTGCAGGATATCCTAATGAGACACCGGACAAACACATTGCCAAATTCCTCCAATAGTGCAACACCGTCAAACTCAATGGTATTACTGATGAGGCTGTCAGATTGCAGCTTTTTCCTCTTTCTCTTAGAGATAAAGCTTTTGCCTGGTATAATTCTCAACCACCTGAGTCTATCACAACATGGGCAGATTTGACGACCAAGTTCTTAAAAAGGTTCTTCCCTTCAGCTAGAACTGCTAGATTAAGAAATGAAATTACCAACTTCACTAAATTTCCTGGAGAATCATTGTATGAAGCTTGGGAAAGGTTCAAGGAAGCAGTTAGAAAGTGCCCACATCATGAACTACCGGATAACCTATTTATTGAAAATTTTTACCTCAGTCTAGATGAGACTTTGAGGTCATTAGTTGATGCGACATCCGGAGGATCACTTATGGGAAAAACTTATGAAGAAGCTAGTGCTTTGATTGAAGAATTGGCTTCAAGTGCACACAATTGGAGTTGTGAAAGAAGAAAGTCAAAAGCAGCTATAATTCATGATAATGAAGCAATATCACAACTCACTGCTCAAATTTCAACTTTCACCACACAGGTAAGTAAACTCACATCAAGTTCTTTAAATACTAATCAATTTGTTTGTTGTGAGTTATGCTCAAGACCACATGTAGCAAATGATTGTCCATATGGAACCATACCATCAACAAGTGAAGAGTAGCTTAATTACGTTGGAAACTTTCGAGGGGTAATCTTGGACCCTATTCCAATACATATAATCCGGCTTGGGGAAATCATCCAAATCTTTCCTACATAAATGATGCAAATGTTCTCAAGCCCCCACCTGGATTTCAAAGACAAGGTCTTGCAAGAAATACCCAGCCTCCCTCTCAGCAAAATCAAATTTCAACTGATGAGTTATTGAAGACTTTTATTCAGACCACACTCAATAATCAACATACGATTATTCAAGACCTCCAAGGGAAATTCCATCAACTTGCTCAGCAAATTGGTAATAGACCATCTGGTTCTCTACCGAGCAACACTGAGGAAAATCCTAAAACTGTGAATGCTATAGTTTTGAGAAGTGGCAAGGAAGTTGAACCCGTTGAGGCAAAGGTTAAGGAAACTGAGGAGATTCCAGTCAAGGACAAGGGAAGACAAAAGATGGAGGAACCAGCTAAAAAATCACCCGAAGTAAAACCTTATGTTCCTACTATTCCTTTTCCAGCAAGATTAAAACAGCAAAGATTGGATAAGCAGTTTTCTAGGTTTCTAGCTATTTTTAAGAAGCTGCAAATCAATATTCCATTCTTAGCAGTAATTCAACAAATGCCTTCATATGCAAAATTCATTAAAGAATTGCTTACTAAGAAGAGAAGGATTTATGGAAATGAACCAGTGATGCTCACAGGAGAATGCTCCATGATTTTACAAAAGATGTACCTAACTTGCCTACCAAACAAAGAGATCAGGGGAGTTTTACTGTTCCTTGCACTATAGGAAAATTTCATTTTGATAAAGTGCTTATTGATTCTGGTGCAAGTATTAATCTTATGCCTCTATCCATGTTCAAGAAATTAGGACTTGAAGAGTGTAAGGAAACTCATGTTACTCTATAACTTGCTGATAGAAGTGTTAAATACCCAAGGGGTATTGTGGAAAATGTCCTTGTTAAGGTTGATAAATTCATATTTCCAGTAAACTTCATAGTCTTGGAAATAGATGAGGATACAGAAGTTCCAATGATTCTTGGCAGACCATTCCTTGCAACAGGTAAAGCATTAATAGATGTGGAACAAGGTAAGCTCACTTTAAGGGTTTAAAATGATCAGGTGACTTTTAATGTTTATAATGCAATGAAACAATTCGATGATAGAAAGGCCTGTTACACTATCAATATTCTTGATGAGCTTATTTATGAGTCTGTAGAAGAAAAAACAGGTGTAGAAACTATGGAGTCTGTTCTTAAAGATCTTGATGAATGGAGTGATGAAGAACAAGAAAGTGAACAAGTGCACCAAATCAAAGGAAGATACTATGAAGAGCTAGGCACTAGTGAAAGCAAGCCAGTACCATCATTGATACAGCCACCAAATCTTGAGCTTAAACCCCTTCCTTCACATTTAAAATATGCTTTTCTAGAAACCGGAGATACTTTGCTAATAATTGTTTCATCTTATTTGACAGGTGAATAAGAGCAACAACTACTTGGAGTTCTAAGGGAGCATAAAGAAGCAATTGGTTGGACTATTACTGATATCAAGGGAATTAGCCCTATGATTTGCACTCACAAGATTTTGATGGAAGCTGAGTACAAACCTACAGTTCAACCACAGAGGAGACTTAACCCGACACTTAAGGAGGTAGTAAAAAAGGAAGTTCTGAAACTACTTGATGCAGGTATTATCTATCCTATCTCTGATAGTAAGTGGGTCAGTCCAGTTCAAGTTGTACCAAAGAAAGGTGGTATGACTGTAGTGAAAAATGAAGAAAATGACTTGATTCCTACTCGTACTGTGACTGGGTGGAGAGTTTGCATTGATTATAGAAAGTTAAATGATGCCACCAGAAAAGATCACTTTCCCCTTCCTTTCATTGATCAGATGTTGGAAAAACTTGCAGGGCATGATTATTATTGCTTTTTAGATGGTTATTCTGGTTATAATCAAATTTCTATAGCTCTGATGACCAAGAAAAAACCACTTTCACTTGTCCCTATGGCACTTTTGCCTTTAGGAGGATGCCCTTTGGTCTTTGCAATGCACCTGCTACTTTTCAAAGGTGTATGATGTCTATTTTTCTGACATGCTTGAAAATTTTATTGAAATCTTTATGGATGATTTTTCTGTTTTTGGAAAGTCTTTTGAAGCATGTTTAGAAAACTTAGCTTGTGTTCTTCAAAGATGCAAAGAAACAAATTTGATTTTAAACTGGGAAAAATGTCATTTATGGTAAGAGAAGGGATTGTTTTGGGTCATAAAGTTTCAGTGAGAGGAATTGAAGTTGATAAGGCCAAAATTGAGATTATAGAGAAATTGCCACCACCTACCATTGTTAAGGGAGTTAGAAGTTTTCTAGGACATGCTGGCTTTTATAGGAGATTTATTAAAGATTTATCTAAAATTTCTAAACCCCTTTGCAATCTTCTTGAAAAGGATACAATGTTTAATTTTGATGACAAGTGTTTGCAGGCATTTAACTTATTGAAGGAGAAGCTCATATCTACACCAGTGATTATTGCGCCTGATTGGGAGCTGCCTTTTGAACTTATGTGTGATGCCAGCGACTTTGCTGTAGGAGCAGTATTGGGTCAGAAAAGAGGTAAGTTATTTCATGTTATATACTATGCAAGTAGAACTTTGAATGAGGCTCAAAGAAACTATGCCACAACTGAAAAAGAGCTTTTAGCTGTTATTTTTGCATGTGACAAGTTTAGGCCTTACTTGATAGGTTCTAAAGTCATAGTATATACTGATCATGCTACTTTGAAATACTTATTTGCTAAAGCTGATGCAAAGCCAAGGTTGATTAGATGGATACTGTTACTGCAAGAATTTGATCTTGAGATTAAGGATAAGAAGGGAACTGAGAATGTGATTGCTGATCATTTATCTAGACTAGAATCTGACAGTTTAGATATTCCTATTAATGAAAAGTTTCCTGATGAACAATTGTATGCAGTAGAAATCCTAAGTTTGCCTTGGTATGCTGATTATGTCAATTACTTGGTTAGCAAAATCATTCCATATGGTTTGTCTTATCAACAAAAGAAAAGTTTTTGCATGATGTGAAAAGTTACTTTTGGGATGAACCGTATTTATTCAAAAAATGTGTTGATCAAGTAATGAGACGTTGTGTGCCTGAATCTGAACAGCTTAACATTATTGAACATTGTCATTCAAAAGAAGTAGGAGGTCATTTTGGTCTTCAAAGGACTGCAGCTAAGGTCTTATCATTTGGATTTTATTGGCCTAATTTATTTCGTGATTGCAGAAATACATAGTGTCATGTGCTCAATGTCAAAGAACTGGTAACATATCAAAGAAACATGAATTACCACAAAACAACATACTGGTAATTGAACTTTTTGATGTGTGGGGAATTGACTTCATGGGTCCTTTCCCTCATCTTTTTCAAATAAATATATACTTGTGGCAGTGATTATGTTTCTAAATGGGTGGAAGAGTTGCTTTACAAACAAATGATGCCCGAGTAGTTTTGAAATTTTTGAAAAAGAATATTTTTACCAGATTTGGGGTGCCTAGAGCTATAATTAGTGATGGAGGGTCACATTTTTGTAACAAGCAATTTGAAAAACTTTTGTCAAAATATGGTGTTACACATAAAATTGCTACCCCTATCATCCACAAACAAGTGGACAAGTTGAGGTATCCAATAGGGAGATAAAAAGAATTTTGGAAAAAACTGTCAATGCATCTAGAAAAGATTGGTCTTTAAAATTAGATGATGCATTATGGGCTTATAGAACTGCTTTTAAAACCCCTATTGGAATGTCTCCTTATATGATTGTTTTTGGTAAATCATGTCATCTTCCTGTGGAACTTGAGCACAAGGCCTATTGGGCCATTAAATTCCTTAATTTTGATGAAAAAGCTGCAGTGAGAAAAGATTGCTTCAATTGAATCAATTGGATGAATGGAGGAATGAAGCTTATGAGAATTCTCGTATCTAAAGAACGAGCAAAGAATTGGCATGATAGAAACATTATCAAGAGAGAGTTGTTGCCCGGACAAAAGGTTTTACTTTATAACTCTCACTTGAATTTGTTTCCAGGAAAATTGAGGTCAAGATGGTCAAGACCGTTTGAGATTGTAAGTGTTTCCCCTTTTGGTGCTATAGAAGTGAAAACTGATACTAATAGGACTTTTAAAGTGAATGGGCAACTACTTAAACATTTTTATGAAGGGGAAAACCATAATAGTGCTTCTACTGTCATGAATCTGAAGGAACCATGAAAAGAATTGGAAAAGTCGGGCTAAGCGAATCTAAACTAAGCGCTTCTTGGGAGATAACCCATGTCTAACTTCGTAGTAGAATTTTTATCTTTTGTTTTTACTAACTTTGTTTTTAGTTTATACAGGCCAAGCTAATTGGAAATTTGAGCTTTTAACAGAGAGGAGAAGATTATATCTTTCAAAGAGAAAAATGAGAAGAATTTGTTAAAATTGTCAAAAGCCCTAAAAGAGTTTAAGGGAAGTATTCTAAATTTAGATACTATTTTAATCAGAGCTACAATTCTTAAAAAAAAAAAAAAGAGAAGTAGGTGAGCACCGCATTAGATTTGTCAAAGCCGACAGCTTTGAAGCCGGCGTAGCCCTATACGCTGGCAGTGTACATTGGTAAGCCGTCGGCCATTTGCTCTCGGCATGAATTTTAATTGCAGTAAGCCGGCATCTATGCCACCGACGTAGTCGACAGAATTACCGGCATATGTCTGCAAATCTACAATAAACAGGTTGTTCTTCTCCATTTTTCTCTTCATTCTTTACTCTCTCACTCCCTCACTGTCCTTAGAAATTCTCTCTATCACTCGTGGATTGTTTAGCTTCAAATCAAGTAAGTTCTTCTTCACTCTACTTGTTTTTATCAATTGTTATTCATTCGAATAGGGTAGATTGAGATTGGATGATTTGAATAGGATTTGTGCTGCTAAAGTAGAGATTTGGCAAATTTCGGGTTGGATTGAATGGGTTGAATAGATTATGAGTCTTTGAATATGAGCATGAAGTTGTGAAATATTGAAGTATGCGTGAATTAGGGTTTGACAAAGTGGGATTAAAGATTTTCAACAGAATTTGGGGTTTTTGATTATGCTGTTTGAATGTGGATTTCATCAATAGATTATGCTGTTTCAATTATGATTTTGCCCCATTGAACTGAGAAATTTGAAATTGTGAAGATTCAGTTGAGTTTTTAAGTCTTAAAACAAATTTTCTTGACAAAAAATTTTGAAAATCACTGCTTAAATTTGTTTCTGTGAACTTTGAATTTCTAAGGTCACTTCTAAGCTGGCAAGCCTAGGCTGCCAGCCTTGAATCTAAGTTGCAAGTGTAAATCTATCAATTCTAATTTCATGTCATGAGTTCATTGTCCAATATACCTAGGAATTCTGATTCATGTTATCATTAGTATTAGGTATATATTTTGAAGTATATTCAACCCAATTATTCAAGGATTAGTAGAATTAGAATTGTGCTAAGATTTATCTGATATAATTCAAAAAAAAAAAATTAAAAAAAATTCAAAATAAACAAATTTTAATTATTATAATAATAATAGATATTGGTTTTAGTTGCAATTCTAATAATGATGTGTATTTTTGAGTGGTGAATTCCTTAATTTAGATTACTATTAATTTTTTTTTAGGAATGGCACCAAGGAAAAAGCAAACGACTGCTGATACTTCCACTTCAGGCACTCAGACTAGAAATTTGTTGTCTAGTTAACAATTTGCCAAGGACATAAAAAAAAAAAAAAAAAGACTCATGAAGATGGTCTTCTTAAATAGTTAGCATATGGATTGGAGCTTATTGGAGGAGTATGGTTTGAGAGAAAGAATCTAGGAGTTGATTCAAGATCAGGCTTGGGTTAGGTTATTTGATTTGAGAGAGCCAGCCTACAAGAATCTTACACCGGAAGTCCTGTCCACTCTTCATTATCATCCAAACAGAGAAGAAATCACCTTTATTTTTCAAGCTTATGGAATAACCAGAGAGGTGGTATTAAAAAGAATGGGTAAAATTTTGGGTTTGTGTGATGAAGATGAAGAAAATTTTATGCTCCCTAACAAATGGCCTGAAGAAGAAGGAAATAGGGAGACTGCAGAAAGTTATTGGCTTTATTTGATTCATCCCCTAACAGACCCATACATTCCATCTAAGTCATTAGCCACCAAACTTCAGAGAGTAGAGCATAAACTTCTTCACCACATCTTTGCACATACTCTGAGTTGCAAGAAGACTAGTCACAACAAGGTGACTACATTTGACATGTTCATCTGTACAGTCTTATCAGAGGCTACAGGATAGATCTGGGTGTGGAGGTGGCCAGCTTTATGTACAGACAGGCTGAAGATACCAGGACAAATCTCCTGTTCTGTGGGGGATATATCACTAGATTATTAAAGGGTATGGGGATTTTTGAGGAACCTGAAGGAGATGAGATTGTGGAAAGTAAGAAAATCTCATTAGCACCTTTCAGAGGTTGGGGATTACTTAAAAATCCCAGAGGAGTTCGGCCACCAGCTTTAGAGGAGCTTGAATTCCAGGATTTTTCCTGGTGATATTCCAACTGATATACCATCTTCATCTGCTCCTCCTCCTCCTGCAGGTACTTCTTCTGTATATGATATGGATCAGCTTAGGCTGGATGTTCAGGAATTGAAGAAGCAAATCAGGAGCTCAGAGATAGACAAGAAAAGGAGAGGAAGAAAAACAAGAGGTTCAGGAAGACTATTTTTGAGGCAGTGAAGACTGCAATCTGCTGCTTGAACCCAGAGACCAGGGCTGAGATGACCTATGAGACTTCTACTGAGTCTAGGCATAGTTCAGAGCACACAACTAGCTTAGTTCAGAGCATACTCATATAGCCAGCTCAGAAGATACTCATAGACATAGTCCTGAGCACACTAGTAGATCTAGTCTAGGGCCAGAGAGCTAGAGACCCTGCTAGCTCTAATTTTATCTTATTTATGTCTTATTTGATTGGCCTGTACTTATTTTGAGCACCCAAGTTCCTGTGGGTAGACTCCTTTATTTCTGCTTTTATTTTTCTTTTTGTTTTTCTTTTGTAGTGACTACAGGAAAGCAAGCAAAGCAAAAAATTTCTCTCTTGCGATCAAATTTTGATGACTTTGAACAAATGAAGTCAGGGAAGTATCAATTTCTTTTTACTATTCCTTTCCTATAATTTAATTTGCTAAGAAACAGTGAGGATACTATTTAGTTGAAGTGTGGGGGAAGGGATAAACTGAATGAAGTGCTGAATGGAAATTGTAATTATGATTTGTTGTCTGAATTGCTGTTATTTATATTTGAAATTTACAGGATTGATCAATACCTACCTTGTATTTTTGGTTTGAAAGCAAATTATGGGGAAATTCGCCAATTTTTTTTTCAAAAATCTCTTAAAAATTGGAGATAGTATAAAATAAGAATGAAAGCAATGAAATTAACTTGTAAAAGTATCTTACTCACCTGCTGTTGTGATTGGTTTACTAAGTTGAAATTGAGTTATAAAATCCTTAACGAACAAGTTTACTTTATTTTTAACTTTGGAATTGGAAATTTAAGAGCTAGTCAAATCCTTTTATGAAAAATAAATAGGTTTACTTCTAGGAAATTTTAGTTTGTATATACTCTTTGAATTATAACACTTAGTGAAAGAGGTAGAAGAAACTTTTAAACTTAGTGATCTTTATAAAAATAAGTCTTTGATTTGTTATTGCATTCAAAAAGAAAGAAACAAGCATAGCCACTACTCCTCTGACTTAAAAATTTGAGTTATGAGTATCTGAACTTAAATGTTAAAGTGAGGAAGAGTTCTTAGGGGTATTTTGAAACCCGGTCACTTAGGTGATGAGCCTAGGATGTACCGACTCAATGAACTCACTATAACGAGAAGGGAGGAAAGGCAAAAGTTCAATTATGAACTTTGAAAAGAAAAAAGAGGAGGCAAAAACCTCCCAAAAAGAAAATAAATTCTTGAAAATGAAAAAGGAAAATGAATGCAAATAAGCAAATAAAAGGAGACTTGCAATAAAGAAGGAGAAAATCTAAGGAAAAAGTAGATACATGCTTTCATTTGTTGTTACTAAGGATATATATATAAGCTAAAAATCCAATGAAGTTTAAATGAGTATTTTTCCTTAGTGGATTGTGTATTTGCTTTTTGAATAGAATGTTCTTTTGTTAAAAATTGAGATTAAAACTTGTTTTGTCTAGATTAACTCCTCAATTTTGATTATAGTACTCTAATTACAAGAAACTAGTGTGGTTAGAGCAGCAGATGCAAGAAAAGCAAGTTAGAGAAATTGTGCTTAAATTAGAAAAATTGCACTATCTATGAGAGATTCCAATAATTTTTTTCTTCATTATTCTGCTTGAGGACACGCAAAAGTTTAAGTGTAAGGGAGTTGATAAAATCATATTTTATACAACTTTTTCAATGTGCAATTTGAATAAACCTATCTTAAATTCTATAAAAATTGCTTGAATAAATACTTGTTTTGATTAAATTCATGTTTCAGGTCTAAATTGAGTAAAGGAATGCAAAATAAGCATTGTTGAATTGAGAAAAGGAAAATTCAGGGGGCACACCGGCTTTTCTAAAATCAAAGCCGCCGGCGTAGTGCCAGCTCAGAACTCAATAACTTAAAGCCGCCTCTACACCACCGGCCTTGAGGCGGTGTAGGATGTGAAAGACCAAACAACAACAAAGGTTGGCTTAACACTGCCAGTGTAAAGGAATCAAAGCCAGCATCTGCAAATATACTCAACGCCAGCTTTCTGGGATTTAAAGCCGTCGGCGTTGAGACGGCTTTCATTGTGCACAAATTGAAATAATTAAGGCTGTTGACAAAGCTACAGCCTTGATTATCAACAACACGGCTTTCAACTTACGCCGGATAAATCAAGTACTATGCCGCCGGCTTTGAAATGGTAGTTTATCCACAGAAAGCTAAATTTTAAGGCCGACGTTAACACTGCTAGTGTTCGCTGACTTTTCATATGTATGCTGCCTGTAAGTCGCCAGCGTTGAATGTATAACTGCTGGCGTACAATGTTGTAACTGCAAATTTTGTAATTGAAGAGTCTGAATTTTCTTCTATATAAGGATAGGTTTTCTTCATAAGAGAGACGTACGAAAAATAGACAATTTTGAAATTCCTTTGTGAGAGTTTAAGAGAATTTGAGAGATTGAAGCTTTGTATTGACAAGATTTTGCAAGTGAAATTTAAACAATTGAATTGGTGATTTCTAATCTTATTTCTTATGCAATTCTTTTGTTTGATTTATCTGTTTAATATGATATCATTTGCATTTTCTTATCTGATTGTTGAATCATTCATGACAACTAAATTTTACTTGTGGGAAAAGATGAAATTCTAATCTTGCTAAAATGATCTTTGAAATTATATTATAGGGTTGTTAGAATTATAGATTATTTGTATTGAATCTTAATTATTCATCTTGTTTCTGTATGAAATTAGATTGATAAGAATCTTGACAATTAGAAAGAAGAATTAGGGTTCATAAGAATTCATAAAACAAGATTAAACAACAATTGCGGAAGCGGCGAAGTTTAATCTAGTTTAGAAATTGACTCATATAATTCATGCAATGTTTTAATTTAATTTTTCACTAAGGAATTAGAAGAAATTAATTTAGGACATTAGACAATTGTAAAATCGGAAGATTTATAATCGTAAATTCGATTCCATTAATAATTTATTTAGCGGAAGCTATTAGATTATTTTGTGATTTCCTAAAACTTGTAGTTTTAGGTTTTGACAATTTCATATAAATATCTATAATTCTAACTATTCATATAATATAATTTCAATATGATTAGCAAAGATTATGATGGATTATGCTTTTTCCCACATTTTGATTGATATATCTATTTCATTCTCATACTTTTGAAGCATCTATTTTTAGAAGTAGATTAGATAATTATAAAATCTTAAAGTCAATAGCTTAAATATTAGTTTAAATTGATATCGGTCTAGTAATTATAATAATTCTCGTAGGAACGATACTTGACTCATTTTTCTATATTATTTGATTTGATCCAGTATACTTGCTGGTAGTAATCCATGCTTTATTTATCTATACATTTCAGA
Source organism: Combretum micranthum (assembly GCA_024138025.1). Lineage (NCBI taxonomy): Eukaryota > Viridiplantae > Streptophyta > Magnoliopsida > Myrtales > Combretaceae > Combretum > Combretum micranthum. The sequence continues at coordinate 125,265 of JAMXBD010000641.1, forward strand.
TGGATCATTCAACTCGATCGCATGAAACATGTGCAACTTGATCGGAACTTCATTAAGTTAGAAATTGAAGGTAGAGATACTTAACTGCACTATATCTTCACAAGGGATAAAGAAGTTGACATTCTGAGAAAGTCCTTACTTAAACAATCTCTAGCAAGTTTGGAATGATAGATATCTATTCCTTAACTTGAGGGGAAGTGTAGAAAATAGTGGTTATTAATTAAATATATCTAGTTGATAAATTAGTTTTTTAGGATGAGATATTTTCTTTTAGTCTGTTTATTGTATTTCTTGGTCAAATTTAAATGAGATTTGTTAGCACAATATGAGGAATACTTATCCCTTAGCTTGTGCGCACTTGTATATATTCTGTTGCAATTTTTAATAAATAATAAAAGTATTTTCTCTCTAAAATTCTTCGATTTCTTTAATTCATATGAGTTCATTTGATCTTAATAAACCTTAAGAAGACTAAACCAAGATTTAAACTTATTTATATTGAAAATGGGTTTATTTTATTTCATAAGCTTTTGAGAACTAAAGGATAGAAGACTTTAGACTCAATGAATAACTATTTGCAAAACTTAACTTTAATTGACTACATTAAAACCATCAATGATTAAAACTAACTTCCAAAATCTATAAATAAGAAGCTATTCCTCTAGCTTAGAGGCTAATATTGAAATTAACATTGAAACTCCATTGAAATGCCTCCATAAAATTTTTTTCCTCTCTTGGCCTTTTTTTTCCCTCATATGCTTTCACAAATGACCAAATACTGAAATTGTGAAGAATAGATAAAAACACTAAAAAAATGCAAGTTTAATTCTTTGCCACACGTAAACACTTAAGATATAAAGTTCGCTTATTCTTCCTCTCATACTTTTTCTGATGATGTTTAGTCATGCAATATAAAAATCAATACATTTTTTTAAGATCAACAATTGAAACATATGATTAACAGATTATAGCAGTTTTAGTGATATCTTGGGTATTTCATTCAAAGCTGCAATGTAGATAAATGTACAAAAAAATATTTTAATTTTTGTTATGTGCTTCCTTGTTTATATATGTCAATATGTGAGTTTAATTGTGGCTATAAAGTAGAAAAATTCAACTAAAACGAGAAAGGAGTACTACACAAAATCAAAATTTGCAATCCGGCTGATCCCCAAAATTGCATTTGGGACTTTGAAAATGCACATATGAAACGTGGGCTTTAATAATAAATATTTCAATGTGAAATTTATGAGAAACTAAAAGTTAAAACATAATAGCCACACTAGGGGGTTAGTGAGAAAATATGATATGTAAGCATGTCATAGGACGATAGCATCGAGGGATAGGTTTATAAATTTAAAATAAAGGAATCAAGACATCATCCATGACACCAGAGTCAACAACAACGGCTATAACTAAGGAGTTTAAAAATGAAAAAAAAAAAAAGGACGAAAACTGAAAATACAAGCAAAAGCAATCTTTCTCTTCTCATGGAGCAACATGTGGAGGTGGAGGTGGAGGTGGAGGTGGAGGTGGAGGTAGAGGTAGAGGTGGTACGGGGACAGCAACTCCTGTTGCTACGAAACCGCAGATGCTTTCTGTCAAATGACGAGAAGCCTTCTCAAAATTAACAAAACCCATGAACCAGAAGTCATGTCCATCTACCGTAACCATCTGGATGTATTTCTCCGATGAATTTTCCCGCATAACCACTGGATTTATTGTACCGATTCTCCCTAGTGGTACTATTACCTGTCCCAAACAAAAAACAGAACCACCTTCATTTAGCCCACTGAAGTTTCAGGGATGTAATAAACTGGTTGAATAAAAGAAGTTTAAAAAACATAATACTGATGATCAACAAACTCTGTTGGGATGGAGATATTAATTAATTAATACCTTGTAGTAGCTCCAAGTAAGCTCGCCAGAGGGGGCAGTGAAGGAGAGGGGACGATCGCTGCAGAAGGCGGCATGGAAATTAGATAGGTAGAGAGTTCCGGCGACAGGTCCGGTGGAAGTGGAGAGGTAACAGGCAAATGTCTTCTTCAGGGCTTCATTTGGATATGTGGCGAAGGTCTGCTTATATAGAGCCTCAAATCCACCTCCTGTGAGTGCTTTGGCTCTTAAATTAACTTTTCCCCATGCAGCTCCAGAGACAGATGAACCCGTTTTAACTGTACAAACCGATCATACGATTATCGATCTAAGGAACAATATGGAGCTATATCTATAATATTGATTGTATAGAACTGAAAAAATAAATCGATCAATAAATATATAAACTCACGATTTTGCCAGATATTTGTGGCCATGGTTTCGGCCTTAGAGCTCCAAGAATTGAAAGTATGGAGAATGTTTTCCTTGGGACTACTGCTGTTAGGTTTCTCAATAGGACTGTATTGAAGATAAGGCTGATGGTGATTGTAAACTTCTTGCTCAGTAGTAGCACCCCATATAGCTGCCTTCTTGTTATTTGGATGAACTGTTGGAACTGCTGGTGTCCCCATCACATGAGTACCCCATTTCACATCATCCTCTAATGGTGTTGGATGTAGCGGCGCAGATGATGATGATGATGAAGCACCATAGTGGGGTTGTGGTTGAGGCAACTTTTGTGCTTCGTTGTCATCAACCGGTGGTGGCGGTGGTTGTGGTGATGATTCTTGGTGGGATGAGTTTACATGTTCCTTTTCTTTGACTGATGCAGATGAAATAGATGGGTAGTGATGGGGTTGTTCTTGAGATTCATTTTGGTTATTTGATGGTGGTGGCGGTGGTTGTTCCTGGTAAAACGGGTTGGTGTTATCAGGAATGACATTTGAGGATATTGAAGGGTATTGAGGAGGTGGATGGGGTTGATAAAAAGGGTTTGTTTCAATTGGTGGTGTAGGAAGAGTAGGAGCAGGAGTAGGAGTAGGAGTAGTAGTAGTAGAATTAGTAGGGTAATGAGGAAGGGAGTTTTGGGTATTGTTGCTCATATTGGATCAATGAAGGAGGAGAACAAGCTACTTAGTTGTGATATGTTTGCTTGGTCAGTTCTTGGACTATATATATATAGTTCATAAAAATATGTAATTTTTTTTCAACAAGTTGCGTAAGTCTTTATATCTAGAAGGTCATGGTACATCATGAAATTCGGCGATTTGCACGTTATATTTGTGATTTGGAGGCAGACCGAAGCTCATAGGAAAGCGGGAAAAACTTGACCGATAATCCATTTGCTTATAACTAAGCCGCGTAATCTCTTCCATCCTTGGACTAGTTGCTTAACCGCGTTATCCAAATTTCTATTCAAGTATTCGGCCAAGAAAACCGTGCGTTAGCATCGACATCGATGCCTGTAGCCTTTTATATATTATATATAAAATATTATACTACGTATCCGTATTGCAGGTATTAAGATAACTCCAATTTTAATTTCAGGATAAGAGAAACTAAAATCTATATATATACTTGTACTTCCATGAAGCGAAGTGAGCTAATGGATGGATAGAAAATCATAATATAGCTATTCTTCTTTTACATTGGATGATGTATATAAAAATATTTTATAATTTTATGATTCTTTCCATTCTAGTCCAGTCAAATCCATTTCATTTCAAATATATATAAACTTATTGCTCGTTCACTTTGCTAAATGAATAAGATTGTAATGGAATTTCTATTACGGATTAATGGAATAGAGCTGTAATAGGATTTTTCTTTATTAATTTTTTATTTAAATGGTGGTATTTGAAAAAAAAAACAGTTCCAGCATTGAATTGACATTCATAGGTTTGAATAAAGAATGATTATTCGATATTTTGTGTAATAGAGCTTCATTGTGGAATCGCTATTCGATGAACTAAACGACGTAATAGCTATTCGTAAGGAATAAGATTGTAATGAAATTGCAATTACAACGAAGTGAACGAACAGTTAATAAATTATAAGAGTCAATACAATTTTTAGTATAACGACCGGATGCTCTAAGGACAGTGAAAAGAAGTCCAAATTAGAGTGGTAATATTGATTGTAATGTTGGTTGTGTTTAACCTTTTAAAAGCTTTGTACTTATATATATAGATATATATATATATATTATATTAAAAAAAAAGAAGAGTAAAGATTTGACACCAAAATGGGTCCATGCACCTTAATAACATATTTAAAATATATATTTTCACCGTGATAGTTTTTATTTTCTCATGCATCACTTCTCTACTTTGAATAAAGAAAGTAACTTAATACAAACAAGGATGTAAAAATCGTTGACGTTCCCAACTCCCATAATATATTAAGTCAATATTGGGATGGATATTGACGTATCGGTAGGAATGCACCCCACTGGGGCGAAATTTTATTCCTAAAAAGGACAAAAAATTGTTTCACTTGGCCAACAAAGGCATGCCCGTTCACCTCATGCATTCATCTCTTTTGGTTCACCTTCTACGTGGCTAAAGATTTGACTTGCCTTTGGTTGACCTGACGAGGCAAGTCTCAAACCCAGCTAAGATAGTGAGGGACTATCTCTTTAGCCCATCACTGTAACTGCAACGAGTCAAGTCGAGTCGGACTAAGCTTTTAAATACTTAGGTTTAGTTAGTTTAAAGTTTATTGTGTTCAAACTCAAGCTGAGTTTTTTTTTTTTTCAAGTCTCAAATTTAGACTTGAGCTTTCTCGTTAAGCTAAATGAGATTTAGTACGAGCTCAAGCCAAGTCGAGCTTTTTATCGAGATTTCATCAAGCCTGAAATTAGAACTTGAGTTCGATGTGTTTAAATAACCTATTTTTCATTTTTTTTCCAAACCTAAAATATAATATATATATATATATATTGTAAAGACCTGATCCGCTAAATCTCGAGATTTAGTGTACTGAGTCAACAACCACATATAACATTTTCACATTATATGTAAGTTTGTCCTAAAACTAACAGTTTATAAGAATTGTTTGATTAATTCTATTAACACTTTATGAATAATTTTTATCCAAAAGAAGATTATTGATAAAAATAATCTATACATATATACATTCTATGTACAAAGATTAGTGTCAATATAAGACACTACAAAATTACAAGTTGTTCTTGATACAAAAGATAAACTAAAGAGATCTTAAAGTCTTTTATAACTTAGGCTTATTTAACAAGCCTCATATACAGAGAAATATGCTTTAAACAAAAGCTTCTCCCAAAAACCAAGGGCATTAGAGTCTCACTCGTCCCACTCGTCCATGAATCTCTCAAAAGCTGACCCGTATGCCAGATCACCATACAACTCCTTCAATACCTGCAATGCAACAAAAGTGAGCCAAAGGCCCAATACGCAATAACAAATACAAAAACGAATGGTCAAGCAAACTTAATTCGAACGAAATACATCAACGATCAAGTCATTATCTTGTTAAGTTTTCTTTTAACAAAACAACAGTAGGGTATTCAAACCTCGAAATCATGCTTTGGGAATTTAGGGATCCTAAGCAACAGCAACTGCTAAGAGGGTTGAGATAAGCAGTTCGAATATTTATATCTCCTATATCTATTCCATAAAGAAATAACTTCATTTAGGACTCCAAAGTCGTTGCTCGACTCTACTTAAACTCAGTCTAAAACATGAATCTAGTTCACAAGTCCCCATAAACTTTGAACTAAACCATAGCATTTCTCCCTAAGTTTAAGCAAACGTTACTCAGATACTATTCTCCACATCAACTATTCGTTTAACCATAAACAAATCGCTATTGCATCATAGCGTACCATTGCATCATGACTTAGGTTAAGCGTCTAACTACCATGTCATTGTATCATGACAGGTTTGCTGTTCCTTAGACCAGATTAAACAGCGTAATAGACATCCAGTTTATCAAAGTATTAAATCGAATTGAATTAAGTCAAATTTAGTAATGCCTATTCCTAGCATATAATAAGTAAGATATTATGTACCTGTACCCAATAGTGTATTAATATATTCACTCAGAGGGGAATCAACTGAAGAACCTTTAACTGAAATAAGGAATATCAAAACAAATCAATAATCGAATGTAGAATATATATACAACATACTATTCTAAGTTAACTATACAAGAAAATTCAGTGAACTTAACATATAGCTTTTAACATTTAATTCATATATAAAACATATTTATATAACTTATAGATTCATTAGAAGACCATATATGAAGCAAAGAAGGACAATTGAAGAAGGTTGAAATTGTAAAAACTCAGGGGATACGCGGGCAACTTACACCGGCAAATTGGAGCCGAACGCCGGCAACATTAGAATCATACGCCGGTGGGGTTAAGCCCGGCATTAAGAAAATCAGTTCTGTTCGCATTTAACACCAATTAAGGGCCAGCCGCGTTGAAACCCTAGTGGCCAGCGTAGGATTCGAAAAATAAACAGTGGCTAATTTTTTCACAAAAGCCAGCGGCGTTACAAGCAGCGTTAGGAAAATCGGTTTTGATTACATTCAACACCGCCTCTATGCCGGCATCCAACGGCGTTGAAGTACCAGATGACGGCGTAAACACAAAAACAAACCTGTTCGAAAGTTTTTGTTAACCATGTTTTGCACTTTGAAAATTTATAACATAAAGCACTTTTAGTCCTTCTTCAAACACATAGTATTTCATACACTATGTTCTATCTACATTAACTATTCCTAGCAACTTTGAACATCATTTTAACACATCAAACTACTTCATTTATATTAAACCCTATCCTACTCTTCACCTTAAACTTAACTACTCAAAATCAACTTCAGTTCTCACCAACACTACTCACTACTTCCATAACATATATAACAAGTTCATATAATAATAAAACACAGCCTAATATTTATTAATACATAAAACCATTCAAACTCATATAACATTAAACTCATTCTAACATGGATTCTATATCTATATCACAAGAAAAAAAAACAAAGAGTTTATACTTGCATTGACTTACATGAAAAAGCTTTGGCTTGGAGAAAATTGTTGAATCCAAGAGCTTGTTCTTGCTAAGGTTTGGAGCTTATGGTTTGAAGAAAGAAGAACAAAAGAAAGAAAAGAAAAGTGAAAATTCGGATGGATTTTATTGGCTGCTAGAAGAGAGTCTATTTGATCAAATTATGGACTCATATTTATCCTAACTTTAACTTTTGGGGTACATATGGGTTTGGCTTAATTTAGGGCTAATTTAGACTTAATTTAAGCTTGAAAACAGGCTTAACTTATTGTAAAATTCTGTTAGCACATTTTTAGACATTTCAAAAGTTGTTTTGATAATTTTAAACATAACACATACATATTAACTCATAAGAGACACAAATATTAATTATACTATACACACATTAATATACATAAAACAATAGCATTAATCTTATCACACTTATACACATACATCAATAATTTACATTAATAAACATAGTATATCAAACCTATTTCTACACATTTATTTTCATATATCAAGTTTACTTCAAACTTAATATTTAGAACTAATATTATATTTACATGAAAATTAAATTATTAAATAAATTAGGTTATTTCATATATAATAAGTGTTGCTATAAATGTATATATAAATATTAAATAATAACTAGTTTTTGTTTTTTTTAATCATATATTTATATATAATTTATTATCTATAAAAAAATCATAAATCTGTTAACAAGCTACTTAGCAAACTTATTGACAAGCTTACTCACAAGCCTAAGATGAGTTAAAATAGCTTGTTCACCAATTAGCTTGCAAGCCTAAATAAAAGTTCGAGCTCGACTTGTTTACTAATTGAGTTCAAGTTCAACTCACTTGCTAATTGAGTTCTAACCGAGCTAAGATTGAGTAGTTCGCTACCCACTCGGTTTGTTTGCAACTCTACTAGTCAATGGTAAGACTTGCCTTGATATCCTTGTCTGCAAATTTATAGACCAAAGAGGCAAATCTTGCCTCTCTATAATGCCTTATAGGTGAAAATTTTTATTAGTGTATATATTTCAGTTATCATTGATGACTTGTTGGACATAAAAGCTAACCAAGAATTGGGTGGGAATAAGAATGATAGTTGCTTCATGCCAAAGCCAAACGCTTAAGAGCAGAAGATAGGACTAAGTTTTCATGATTGAATTGTTTATGAGAACTTTGTCTATACTTCGTGCTTTATTTAATGGCTCTTGACATTTGATAATTTGTGGGTATTGCATTACTTCATTCATCAGCGGAATTATTTAGTGGGAATAAAAGACTTCTAGTAGGAAAGTACATCAAATACCCATTAGAAGCAGTGCTACATAAACATTGCGTGAGCATTACTCCTCCGCATGACTTATTGTATCATTGCGAAGGATGGATTTTAATTAAGGGTATTGTAAAATATAATTATTAATGCTATAGTAATTTATCATGTTAAGACATTAATTCTTTAGATTGGTAGTAGAATTCAAAGAATTGTGCTAAATTTTTTTACATGGTTTAGAAGGTTTTAGATTGGTAGATTTGGAATAAGGTTCGTTAAATTTATCATGTATTTTTTTAAGTTTAGATGTCACAAGGTGGATCATATATAATTGGATCTCATTCTTCTCTTTTAGCCTTTCATTGTTACTAAGTACTAATTAATATTATCTATTAATAAACATGGTCCAGTTGACAATTATTTCTTGTGTTTTATTATAAATACATATATGAGTAGTACTTATGAAGGAGGATTTGGAGCCAATAGCCTCACACTATGCCTTTGTCACCCAAATCCTAAACTTACTAAGATTACTAATTGGGTCTCTTTTATCTCTCTTTCAAAACATCATTTTATCACTAGTTCATCATTTTAGTTAAGAAAGAACCTATATATTTATATTTTGGTGACTTTATTTTGGGGGGGGGGGGTGGAGGGGGGGAAGTGATCATGTATGATATATTTATTTTAGTTTGTAATCCTACAAGCTATTAGATTCGTTGAGGGATGCTACTTGGTAAGATGAAAGATTTTATGGTTATTATTGATATTAAGATAAAAAAAAGTTTGTCAGTTTCCATGAAAAGATCAAATATAAATAAAATATAGATGTAAATCAGACATAATCAAACTTATCATTTTGATACATATATAGATAGAGATGTAAAATAAACTATCCAATAGTCTGTTTATGAATAGTTTTTCATTAGTACTTTTTTTAATGAACATTTGTTTGAAAATGATAAAAATATGATACCAAAATAATCAGAATATGATGAAACAAATACACTCGCTAATTGATCATTTTGAAATGCCATCAATTAGAAAATGCTTGCGCCACCTTATTTCCTGCTTGACTATAAGTTCTTTCAACGATGTTTTGAGAAAAGCTAATACTTGTGCCGATTGGGTGGAATTCTAGAAGAAAAAGAGGATGTGGGATATATACAGAGATCGCAATCTCCCAACTCTTTCATGCACTTAACCATTTGTAGATGCGGACTTTGGATCTAACAATGTATGAGTTGATGCACCACAACTTAAGCTGTTATGTTTGATTCGTTGAGGGATGCTACTTGGCATGAAAAATCTCCGGTCTTTTACTCCAATCACAAGTCGTCGGGTCACAGTGTACACATAGTTTTTTTTTTTTTTGTTTTTTTCCAATGCACCATAAAGATTAGTTTTATTCTACATAAAACTCATGTCTTAATAAAACAATTCTTCACGCTGTGTTTGGGGTGATGAAAGTCAGATGAAAGCGGAAGAAATTAAAAGAATTTCCGATGTCTGGTTGGTTTATTGGGAGTGGAAGTCGAAGGATTTCGTTCGAAATGGAATGAAAAATCAATCCTTCCATTTTCCATCAAAAGTGGGTTGAAATCAGGAAAAATGAGAATAAATGAAAAGTACTTAAATAACTTTGATTTTTCTTTTATTTACTAATATATCATAAAAAAAAATATGAGAATAATTTTGTCAATTACTTTTTTTTTTTTTACTTTTTCTTTCATTTCCTTTGTAAGTTATCAAATATAAATAAAAATTTTATTCATTTTCATTTTCATCTATTTCTATTTTCACTATTTTATGTTAATTTCCACTCTAAAAAAGTTTGCGCCTTTCAAAATAATAATAAAAAGGTACTTTTTTTTAAAGAAAAACTTTTTAAAGTCTTAACGATTGGTAAAATAATTAAAAAGAAAGGACAGGTAAAATAGGATCTTAAAGGCACATTTTTTAAAAGATTTTGGGGATTAAAATAATTCATTTTAAAATATATAGTTTAAGCATATACAAAGTAAAAATTAAAGGAAGTGTCCATAATTTTATTATTATTATTATTATTATTTTATTATTATTATTATTATTATATCTTATTTGCATATATTTTACATATGATTTGAATGTATTTGAATCTAAAATTTGGAAAACCATTTGACTTGTATTGATCTGATTTGGTTTCAAAGATTATATTGGATATATATATATGTATAATATATTCATCCTATTTTAATATAGTGAGGATAGTAATTAAATAGGGAAAGTGTCAAATTTATTATTGAATTTTGATAAAAAAAAATTCAATTTGGTACTTGGATTTTAAAATGTCCAATTTAATACCCAATCGAACCTTTGTGGTTGTCAATAACCTTGTGGTCGTCAATAACCTTGTGGTCTAGTGGCACGTCCCTTGTTTTTCATATGAGAAGTCTCGGGTCCATTTCCCCACTACTGTTGTAGTGGCCCCAAAAAAAAAAAAAAAGAACTTGTTTTTGCTACAACTACTATCCTACTTAACAATGTAAACACCGCTTAAATGGATCTATCAACCAATTAATGACCGGCATGTGTCTATGCATTAATAAAAGGAAACAAACAAAGACAAGTAGTATAAAGAGGAAAAAATTGATATAGAGAAAAAAAGTATGTTGTCTGGGGATAAAAAAAAAAAAAAAAAAAACAGAACTCAGTGAAGAGGAAAAACATAAGGTGTTTCTATAGTAGCTAATGTATAAAATTCCTATGAAGATCAAACTTTGAAGAGATTTTTGTCTTGTGAATGACCAAAACATCTCTTGTTTTTATAATAAAGCTTGATCCTTTTCATTTTGGGTAGTCTTAAAATCAAGAGAAGATCAAAAGTTGGAAATAATATGATTGGTTGAAACTAACTAAAGACAAGGTAGATATGTAAGATTTAAGAGAGTAAACATTTGCAATGAAGCTAGGTATTTTATTCTTTTTAATTTTTCAAAATCCTAAACATATCCTGTACGGGGTTATTATCGAGTGAAGGAGTTTGTATGGATTATGGTGATGGATATTGTCATGGTTAGGTTTTAGTGTTTATGTTAAGTAGAATGAAGGATGGTAACTCGATTAGTCACCCATGCGTGTTTGGATTAGCATTTATCAAAGGGTTTATAATTCGATGATTTTGGTTTAGCTAACAATGGTATTCATGTGGCGAAGAAGATGAATGGGATTGTGAATTTAGTTTTTTTTTTTTTTTTATTGTTAATGCATAGACACATGTCAGCCATTAATTGATTGATAGATCTAGATAGGCAAATGAAATTGATGATGTTTGGTGTTGTAGTAGTTGTCGCCACAAAAAGTTTATTAAATTGATATTTTCCAAGCTCAATTATCTAATTGAATTTTTTGTTCGGATACCAAATTTGGCATTTTCCTGATTAAGTAATAATAATTAAGAATTGAAAATTTAGTACTTTTAAATGATAGTATGTCATGAATATATTTGAATCATTTAAGAAGAGAATATTTCTAAAATTGAATATAATACCTAATAAATAAATCTAACTGCATATATATATATATATATATATACTCTCAACTTTTTTATTATCTTCTTTTACGATATGTACAATTGAAAACGATAACAAAGAAAAGATGGATATTTTATATTCTTTTTTTTTTTCTAAAGAAAAGTTTACTCTTTTAATCAAAAGAAATTTCTACTATCTAGAGCTAGGCAAACAACTTGGCTGGCCGGTCGGGCCGGTCGGCCCACATAGGCCTGTAGGTTAAACGGGCAGGGTCATTTTGGCCTGCTTTTAAATGGGCTAAAATTTCTTGGTCAAGTCAGGCCCGCTTTGCCCCGTGGCTAAATAGGACAGATCGTGGGCCAAATAATATTTTTTAATTTTTTATTTTTCTTATGTTGGTTTATATAAAAATTAGAATATTTATATATTTTAAGATTATATATATTAAAAATTAATTTTGTTATCATTTTCATTACTTATAAATGAAATTTTTTTTAAATAATTTATTAGTTATTATATTATGTTTAAATCAATAAATATATACTTAAAAAAAATATTATAATGCTTATGATGCATGTATTAATTTATTTTATTCCATAATATATCTAAAATAATCACAAATATGTTATTGTACTATTTCTATTCTTACATTTTTCCTCTTTTTTCTTTTTTTTTTCACTCTTGGCCCGTGGGCCGGCCTGACCAGTCATGGGCCAGCTCGCTTTGGCCTACGGGCTAAACGGGCAAAGCCAAATTTAAACAGGCAAAAAAAAAAAAAAATAGCCACAGCCCATGACCCTTATGCCTAGCTCTATTACTATCTGGTCAATCAATTATCTGTTATTGCCAGACCAGACAGATCAAATAGACAACATATGAGAAATAACAATTACGTAGTAGCAATTGAAAATATAATAGAAAGTTGGATTAGTTTGATAATCGGTTGATTAGATAGAATTGTTACAACTATAACTACTAGATCTTAACTAAAATAACAAGATATGAGCTATAATCAACAAGTAGACAAAATAAATAATACATAAAGAGAAGGATCATCCTCAGTTTTACCCACTTTGGTGTCTCACACATGAATCGCTAGGAGCCTAAGCAACTTAAACTAGGTCCATTACCTGCAAATCAACCAAGAAATACATTAAACTAGGAAACCTTAATTCAGAGAGACATACATAAGAGTGAGATAGATATACTTAGCTTAGAATGAGACTGAAAGACAGAGTGATGGACGATTCTAGATGTTATAAAAGTAAAATAAGGATATTGAAATTAGTAGGTTGGGCCAAGTATTTGTAGGCCTTAACATTTTGGTGCTCTCGTCTTCTTATGTGAATCTTGGAAATTCTTGAAGAATTCTTGATCCTTGATTGGTGAAGGATGGTTCTTGCACCAGCATTGAAAACACAAGCAGTAGATAATGGAATTTTCAAGAAATCATTGTTAAAACTTCAAGAACATATTACGCAATTGGCTATGGGTCTTAGGATTTCTTTGAATCAAAATCAACTCAATGATCATAAGAAAAAACTTAAAAATATGTTAATTTACCATTTTCATCCAAAGATCAATAGCAAAATGTTCAACATCAAAATATGCAGCAACATCAGTGTCGATCTTAACATCATTAGAAGTAATAGGATCATATTAGTACTTAATTTCACCATTGACATAATCACAATTCCAATTTCATCATCCATATTAGAGGGTATCCAAAGTGATACTAAATTTTCATTGCAATTTTAAATTTTAGGCTACATAGATAGAGGCTTAATCAACTATGTTTTGAGATCTTTCAAGCTAAACCATTACAATCAATTCATTCATCCATTGTTAGCATAATGAAGCAAGAAATTCCTAGATTTTTAGGTCAAGATCCAGTTTCTTAGGTGTTACAAATGGATTTTTTTTATTACTATCACATAGATGAAAAATATTATTCTAAGATTGTATTTTTTGCTATGCAAGATCATGCCATCATGTTGTATAATTGTATGGATGAATTTCATCTTTCAAATCTGGGACCATTTTGTTAAGCTACTTTCCATACACTTTGGAACGTTTGAGTATGATTGGAAGGAAGACAGACTCCTTATTGTGGAACATCTAAAGAGGTCAAGTCATGATAATGAAGAAGACAAGGTTATGATACCGAACATTTTAAAGCAACACATTTGTGTTTTTGAAGGATCTAAAGATGTTTGAAACGTAATTGGGATAGAGTCAATAGTGCATGTAGCTAAATCATAGTAGATATTGATGATCGATACCAAATTGAATGATAAAGCAAGGAACAACATATGGGAGTCAAATGATAGTGCTGACATGGAAATATTAGTACAACATTTTGATAGTATTAAGATTAGTGGGACAAAACAAGTAATGCTTTTTGAGAATTTCCATATAGAACCAACTCAAATTAATGATTTTATATTGAAGACGGAAGAAAAAGTTGGTTCATTGGCTCAGAAACTTATTTGTCATCAACTTGTGCCTGCTATCTACATATTCAATTGTATGGGCAGATAGCACTTATCATTAGTTCCTTTTATCACCATTGCCATTCATTTATGATTTGGAGGGGTTAGCTCAAAAGTATTTTGTTTGCCAAAATCGATTACGACCAACAATTTTGTTCTTAAGCATAAATTGGGTGGCTATCATTTTCTATGTCCTATCCTCTCATCATCACCATTATTGGAATACAAGATATGGAATAGGACTTGGACATTTAGTCCTCTAATCATTTTTTCAGAAAGAAAAGAAGAGCTATTGATTCATTTGAGTGCAATTTTTGAGAGTACACCACTTAAGAGAAAGCAATCAATAGCTATGTGTAGAATTGAGTGTTATTGTATCCCTAGAAATTTGATGTTTGTAAACATTACTACATTACAAATAAGGGTTAGTTCAACAAGGTCATTATTTATAAGGGACAACAGCTTTTCTAAATCAAATATTCTACTTATACAAACTAAAGATATTGTGAATCAATTGGAACTACTAGTAGAGGTCAAACTACATCATTTTTTCTTTCATATGTCAGTTTACCACAGGAAACTAAACTTCGTTAAGATTTGTGTCAAAATCATCAGGATATTCAACCACTAACTATTGCAACATCAACAACCTAGTTGTTAGGCAATATTAGTTACTCTGATAGTTCAAGATTAAAAGAGTAACATCAAAACACTAGAGCCAACAACATTCACATCAAATAGTGATTTTCATCAATCACTAAATTTTTTTCAACATTGTATGAACAGGAGACATCAAACCAGCAACAAGCATCACATAAACATGAGCAAGACAACAACTTTTTCAACCTTGAGGACGATGTTGTTTTCAATGATGGGAGAATTTGTTACGACCAAACCAAGCAGATCAAAGGGACAACATATGAGAAATAACAATTACGTAGTAGCGGTTGGAAATGTAACAGAAAGTTGGATTAGTTTGATAATCAGTTGATTAGATAGAATTGTGACAACTGTAGCAACCATATCTTAACCAAAATAACAAGATTTGAGTTTTAATCAATAAGTATATGAAATAAAGAATACCGAAAGGGAAGGATCATCCTAGTTTTACCCACTTTGGTGTCTCATACGTGAGTCCTTATGAGCTTCAGCAGCTAGAACAAGCTCCATTGCCTACAAATCAACTAAGAAATACATTAGAATAGGAAACTCTAATTCAAAAAAACATACAGGAGTGTGAGATAGATATACTTGGCTTAGAATGAGATTGAAAAAGAGAGTGATAGATGGTTTTGGATGTTGTAAAAGTAAAATAGGGAAGTTAGTGAGCTAGGCCAAATATTTGTAGGCCTTAACAATTTAACTATTTAAATATATATTAATTGATAGATTAAGTATTTTGGTAGTGCTTAGGTAAAAATCTAGATAGAGCATTTTTATTCCTTAGTTGCTTAAGGAGTTGTTTAAAGTGTTGTGTCATCATTTGAAACAATTATCTCTATTAGGCAACTCTCTATTTTATCTTAGTTATTCTAAGAGAATTGCTTATGTGCTTTTTAAAAAAATTTTGTGGGTCCATTTAATTTTATTAGCCTAAAAATAATACTTATATATTTTATAAATATTAAATAAATGTAAAATGACTAATAAAAAAAGGACTGAGAGGGTTGGTTTTTATAAAAATTAAATAAGTATGAAATGATTAATGGGAGGAGGGATGCGAGGGTTGCTTACTTAAGTAAATTAGGTTGCTAAATAACCTAACAAGCAACCCACTTTATTGCACAAGTAACTACCATATCACTTATATTTATTAAAATTTCTAGCAAGTACCTAGGGATAAAAATGATGATACTTGGTTGCTTAAGGAGCTACTTAAATAGTCATATCAGCATATGAAGCAACTCTCTTTGTTAAATAACGTTCTGCTTTATCCCTAGTTACTTTAAGAGAGTTACTTTTTTTTTTTTAATTTATGGATTATATTTTATTTTAGTACCTTAAAACAATGTTTATACATATTTTTTTTATAAAGATTAAATAAGTGTGAAGAGACCAATGAAAAGAAGAGTGAAAAGATTGCTTTTTATAAAAATTAAATAAATGTGAAATGACCAATGGGAGGAAAAATGAGAGGGTTGCTATTTTATTGTATAAGCAATTGCCACATTACTCATATTTCTTGGTGTTTTTACTAAGTACCTACAGATAACTATGCTCTGATTGATAACTTATTTTTATGAAGAGGAAAAAAAAAACCCAACTTTATTTATTAAATGGTTTCACCAACTTTATTTCCAATCTTGATTTACTAGTTTTAAAAGTCATGAAGTAACCACACCAAAAATGTTTTTTTTTTACCAAATTAGATGAAATGTTTAAGCTTTATTATAAAGATTCCTTTAAGAAAATTTTATAGAGTAACATCACTAAGATCATGAGTATGTAATAAACTATTCTTCATGTTTTATTTATATTTGAGCATTGAAATAATGAACATACACATTAGGAAGTGCTACAAAGAGTAAAATCATTAGAAACCACCAAAATGGAGATAAAACATAATATGAAGCGTTATGCACCCTATTGTTCCTACACCTTAAAGACCTCTCATAAGCAAGATAACTCTATAAATGGATAAAGTATTTGCAGTAGGTAGAAATCGACTATTTATATGCGAAAATCAAACTTAAATTAACCAAGTCATGACCATTTTAAGGTCTAAATTAAGTTACTAGCAAATATAGCAAGAATAATGATCAAAGAAGTAGAAGTTTAGATGAAGTTGCTATGAAACACTCATCTTGAGTTTTTTTATTTAGGTGATGAGGATCTCGTAGCCATGTTCCTTAAGAATCACTTTGACTAAGGATTGTGCTACAGACGAGTAAGCCTTTCCTTATGATTTCGTTACCTTATTTGTGCTTGTAAGTAACTGTACTAGATTGTTAGGGAAAAGATAAGAATGAATATGTTTGTGAGCATATTATGGGGTTATGTTTGCGTGTTGCATTGCGTGATCAAAAGAATCTTAAGTACATCGAAGCCTTGATGTGTTTGCTTAATATGTTATAAATATCTTACTATATTGATATGTTTGTATGATGATTGTTGAACACCCCTTTAAATGAATATTGGTATGATTGAGACAAACTAAAAAAATTGACCACACATTGCATATCATTGAGTCACGTTTCTCCTTGCTGTTACTCCTACACAAGCAATCGGGTGGATTGCTAGCTAATAATGTAATCCTACTCCAAACATGATGAATAAAAAACATTCAAGAAATACGGTCTCATAAAGAAACCAAGCCATGCCAATCACTTTAGGCTGGTGCTTGAGGATTAGTAATAAGGTCATAAGGACCCAGTAGTGCAAGGACCACTTTTTCAAAGTAGGTCATAAGGACCCCCTTTATCAAAACAATAGTGGTCCCAGGGATCTCCTTTTTAAACGCATTCCCTAACCTTTATCACAGAAGACGTAAATCCATTATATGTATGGTTTCTGAATAACCATATATACTTGTGTTTGTTTGTGATGTTTGGTACGAATGAAGAATAGTATCTCACTAAATTGGCTGTAGCTTACCTCTCAATAGTTTGCTTTTGTAGGAAAAATGAAAGCTAGGACTGAGATAAGATCTAAACGCAAAGTGTGCTAAATATCAAGACAAGCTAATTAGAGTATTAGGAAGCTATAGTTCAAACTTAGATGAGAAAAATTTGAAACTTGATTTTCTCTTTATTAAACGTTCCTTACCTCGTAGTAATTTCTTTGTAGTTAAAAGATGGAATTGAGATTACTTTATCTTATCTTTTGGTAGGATATCTGATTCTCTATAGTCTTTGTGGTCTGTGGAAATATCGGTTTTTAAAACTATTTTCATATATATAATATATATTATATATATATAACATAGCGAGAGAATAAATAATTAGTCTTGCATTTCTGACTTGCAAGACAGTCTTCATATTGTAGGTGCATGCGTTATATAACAACTTTAGGGTAATCCTACTATGCCTCGATTAAGGGTCATGACAGTTTTGATGTTTTACCAAAGTCTGTCCATATATAAAGGTGGGCAAAAAAATCAATAAAGCTGAAAAACAAAACCAAAATCTAGAAAACTGATACGAAAAATATAATTAATTAGTCCTGCGGTTTCAGTTTAGGATCATAGTTTTGATTTTTTTTTTTGTTTTTGGTTTCAGTTTCGGTTTATAATTATGACAAACTGACGGTTGGTAGTTAGCCATTGAAAAACTGATAATTTGAACATTTATGTTTTAATTATTATGTTATTGATGTGATGTAATTTAAAAAAAAAAAGAGAAGACTATAAAGTTTTAATTCATGTAATATTGTATTGGGTTATACTCCTAATTTGTTGTTGGTTTTGTAGTTATTTAACTTGTTGATTTGCAATTTTTTAATATAATTATGATATTTAACTTGTTAATTTATAATTTTTGAATGTAATCGTGAAATAAAAGGGTTTAGCTTTTTATGTACCAATTAAAAATATGATTAATCATAACTTTTGATCAACTATTATATTAGATGATTAAAAACCGAAAACCAAAAATATTAATTGAAAAAAATGATTAATCATTAATAGTGGACCAGTTTAGGTTTGTGATTTTTAAAAAAACCGATTATTTTAGATCGGTTCAAAAAATAGGATCATAGACTAGTGTAGATGCGGGGTTCTTGATGCTAGCTGTCACGCACGCATCACGTGGATTTCACGCCTGGCACATGACTTTAGAATGCTGTTGAGGAAATGACACTTGATGACAGGATGGCTTGGAGAGAATGACAAAGGGAGGTGGAACAGGCAGTCTCAGTATCTCAAATGCACAAATGACAGATAAGGGAGCTTGAGTAGACCTCGCGCGTCAACCTTACAGCTCTTGAGCAGTTGGAGTAGAAATCACTTGAGTTGCCTTGTTTGATTTTCCTGAATAGAACCTCCTTTACAAACTATTGTTTGTCTTGTCTCTCCAAAAGTTCTTAATGAGGAAGAGGAGTGACTGAATATTTATAGGCACTTGGCGTGGATGACGACCGTCAGATCACCTCAGTGATTGACAGATGAGATGGAGCAAGATCAATTCATGCTTATCATGAATGAGCTCCTCATGGGCCAAGGCTTGTAGTCATCTCCTATGTGTGCATGAGCCTAACTGAGAAAGGTTGGATGCGGTGGACCAGCCCAACGATCCCTGTTCCAAGCCCACCAAGCCAAATCTCCCCAAGCTATCCCAATAATTGAACTAGACTCATTAGGCCCTGTCACTCAGCCTATGAGTCAAGCCCAAATAAATAAATAATATTTATTTTTTTTAAGCCCATTTACATTTTGCCCCCTGGCCAAAATTCTTTGGACTGGGTTCAAGTATTTTTGGGCATACTTGATCAATATTCGGCGCATGATGCTGCCAAATGCTTTTATAAAGTTGAAGACTTTATTTGTCGTTGATAAATCGTTGAGTAAAAGTCGAGTGCCAGCACTATAACTAACTCCATTGTATATATAGTTGTGCTTTGTAATGCTTAAACTTGTTGCAGCACTTCAGTTGTGTGTATCGCCTTGTGTTTGCATGAATGATATTGCTCTCATGAAATCATTTGATATCCATATTATGAATGTACGACTCTTTATATGTTTATTGGGTCTTATCATAATAGTAAGATAGCCAAGAGTAGGCAAAGAAGTTGCAAAATAATTTTTCTTGATAATAAATACATGTCTTGGACTTCATACCTCATAGAAAATCATCGTTTTTAACCCAAGAATTGAAGAAAGCAATTAATCGCAGTGCGAATTGGGGCTTCGAAAATTTTCCAATTGAAGACCAATATTGGTCTTGCCAGATCTTTCCAAATTCGCAAAAAATCCTTTCTTGGTTTTAGTTCTCCATCTTCCGTATGTATTCGTTGATTTTCTTTCAGATTGAAAAATTATCCTTTAATATACATCGCTGGCACATGACATAGGTTTCCATAATAATTTGCTTGGTATGTGTGAAAGCTTTTGAGATTAACATGGCCGTAGCCCTAAATACTAATTTCATGATCTAGCATGTGTCATCATCCTAGTTGGCCCCTCTTTGCATTTGATAAACACAACCACCGAGCTAGTATGCCAAAATAAATTCGTTCCAATCATCTCCTCGGATTCTCTGCCCATGATGAATCCTGAGCGCTAAGGCATTCCATCAACTTTGCCTCGTCATTTTTTTAAAGAAATTAGAACCACATTGAAATCTCAACATCTTCATTCCGTACGCTTGGATTTTACTAATATCGGTATGTACCAAATATATATTTCTGCCCTTTTTCTTTTTCTTTTTTTTTTTTTTTTTCAAACATGAAACAACGATCAACATTAGCTTTTCGATAATGGCTTGATTAGAGTTCGGAAGACGACGCACATCGGTCCCCTACCTCTTCCTGGTGCGCGTAGCTGACCGACGTGCGTCGTCTTCCGAACTCTAATCAAGCCATTGTCGCAAAAAAGAAGCTCCGATTTTTAAAAAAAAAATCAGCTCCGAATAATAACAAAGCCCATCCACTTCACGTCGGATTCATCATATCATATACGAGATATACCACAATACAGTATACGATATACACCATATCATATACGAGATATACCAAAATATAATATACAATATACAATGAATAAAAACGGAGATTGATCCCATATCTTTTTAATGCTATCAATATGAGTATACACATATATCTAACCCTTGCCGAATCTTGATAGAATATATCTAAAATTTTCTTATCCATTGTGCCAGACGCGTATACGTTTACATGTATATATACGCACATCATAGTAATATTTTTCATCAACGGATATCACATGTGCATTCCCTCTTGTGTAGATATATTAAAAATCCACCAAATCTTTAATCCTTCATCCTCTTACCTTCACATACTTGCCTATATATACACCCGAAACAATTATTATTTGTTGGCTCAAAATAGATCGGTTCAATTCCAGTTATTCCGGCAACGACATTTCGAACTCTGTGAAGCGCAACTTCGACAAGCACTTTGATGGTACAATGCTAGTCATGCAAATATACTTTATTATTTTCCTTTGAAATGCAAATGTGATCGGGCTTTGCACTAATCTTAGATTCCTATTAACAGCAGTGGCTCCACCAGGATTCAAAGTTCGAAGGCTTTGAGTCATGCTCTCAGCTCTCTCGGCTTTCTTAGTGAATCCGCCAGTAGCTAAGAGTTTGGGATTGAACTTGACGTGAAACGAACACGCAACCTTTTGATCTGGAGTCCGACGTGCCACCATTGCGCCATGGATCCGCTGGTATGTTATCTTTAATTCAGTCTCATTCTCATCTGTTCACTCCTTATAAATTCAGATACCGCTGATATTTGCAAAAATTTCCTTATCATCCACATGCACAAGCCTCCGATTATTCCTAGGCGTGGTTATTAATTGATGGAATAATTGGTTTTCGGTGTTCTCTGACGCCATCTGGATGTTCCTATCTTCTAAATGGGCGTTGTTTATCCAGGTCTTCGAGCCTTGAGCTTCAGGATGGACAAGTCAAAATTGCTAGCTGGATTGCGAAGTGATCCCAAAAGCTCAGGCCAACAGCTTGTATGGATAAGTCATTGGCATGCATATATGAGACCTGAGTTCGATTCCATAAGGAGGCAAATTATCCTTTTCAGATGCTGGATGCCTATAATTTGTCTCTTATTCTAAATCTTGTGCTTTGATTATTTCAGTGTTTATTCTATCTCACCATCCCACTCTTCCACCTCCGGGTCCAATTCTTCTGCATAACTTTGTGATGAATTAACTGATGTTGGTGTCTCAGACTGGGGTTCCTCTAACATATCTTGAAGGCTTTTGGTGTTTAGTTTCCTTTCAGTCTCGAGTTAGTTGCAATTTCAGCATATGATCTATATATTCACATTTTTTTATATGATTGAATTCTCTACCTTCCAAGGACTTAATATTGTCGATAATATCTTTTGCAGCATCAAATGAATGCACCTTTGCAAAATTAGGGTTAATATTCCAGTTGCATTCATTCTCCAATGAATTGAAAGATCCTCCATTCCTGGATGCTCCATCCTTCGGCGTAAAACCTTGACGCTGGTGTTCGTTTTATGATCCTTGATCATTCTCAGTACCAAGTTGTAATTGCATGTAGTTTATCCTTGATACAGGTAGAATAATCCTCCTTTTATTTTGTATAAAATCTTGATAATCTTGAATTTCGATGATAATTTTGATGTTCTTGATATATTTGGTACTTGTTGATAACTCTCATGTTATTAACAATCTTGACAACTCTTGATTCTGATGCATGTAATGACTTTAGTAATCATAATAGTCTTCATGCTTTTGATAATCTTGATAGCCTTCATGGTTTCACTATTCATGGTAGTATTGGTAATCTTGATAAATTTGGAACATTGCTTATTGAATACATCACCTTGAAATAATTTTTTTTTTTATGACTCCCCTGTCTCATATGAAATCTTGATAATATTGATATTTGACAATAAAGTTGACACTCTTGCTACTCTTCTTACCCAAGATGTTTTTTTTTTAGGCGTTATCTCACCAAAGTGTCAATAGAAATTGATGGCCAAAGAAAAAAAGAATAACCAAGCTCAACAAATTGTGGTTACCAAATCCAAGGAAACAAGAAGTATCCAAGGCTCCAATATCCAAATGGCCAAACATAACGAGATCAAAGCTAGGCAAGCACCAACTGTTGAAGTTATCAAACAAAGGGACTTGTTAGTACGCCAGGATGGTAATCCACCACAAATTCAGCTTCCAAGAGACCAGTGGATAGACGAAACAATTTCTGAAGATACGTTTTGGGATAAGGCTTCTCGCTCCAAGTTATGTGCAACTCCCCCTACTGATGGTGACTTCCGATTAATCGAGCCCGAGTTGTGCGCCGATTCAAGGAGCACCATTAGAAGGGACTCAGTGCTACGTTTCAGAAACGAGAGGAAGGAGCTACCACTTTCCAGTACACATTTCCCATTTCTTAAGGAGCCGACACCTGGATGGAGTGACTGGGTAGACTACATCACCAACCAGCTGGAATACGTGAAGCTATTGAAATAAGCCAAAGTCTATGATGTCATCATCACCTCTGCTCGTTTGTGGCTTGTCAGCACAAACAAGATGGAAGTATGGTGTGCCATCATCCCTCACTGGAGCACGCAGACTCATACATTTATTACTGCATGGGGGGAGATATCACTAACTCTTGAAGACGTGGTCATGCTTTTGCCACTGCAGTTGCAACTTCACGCGAAGAGCGCCACCTCTACGCATCTTTACTAGCGGCTCTAAAGCTCGCTCGAGATGATAAGAAGAAACCATGCTTCTCTACCTAGATTGCACGACTTCTGAAGATACATTCAAGGAAAAATCCTCTCATCTCGTGTCAAGTGCAACAACCCCCATTGATGGTGAGCTCCAATAATCGAGCCCTAGTTACGTGCCGATTCCAGAGACACCATCAGGGGAATTCAATGTTATGTTGGAGCGGCCATTTTTACAACTTACTAATGTTGAAGCAAATCCACGTCTTGCCCGTACATAGGTGACAAGCTTCATGCTTCCATCTAGACTTGGTTTATCAAGAATCCTTAGCCTTTTTCTGAAAATTCCCATGTTGAGGTACTGTTTTGTTTAGATGACTGCAGTGGAGAGCTATATGTTGCATTTGTTAATGACCTTCCTCCCCAAGTTGCTACATGTCTCATTGAGGCAAGATAGCAACTTCGTAGATGTTTAGACTTTATTACATTATTTCAATGTTCTCTTGACATTAGATATACTACAATTAGAAACACCTTGTGAATCAACCACCATGCTATAAAAATGTAAAGGCATGGTGTAAGTTTAGCTTATGGCATAGAAGCCACGATGCCAGGGCATTACCTGGGCTTAAAGCATGGAAAGTGTGATACCAAGGCATTGCTTTATACCATGTGTAGGTACGACACCACACTGCCATGCGCCTGGGAGACAATGCTTCCACCAGTCAGCACTTATAAGTAAAGCATGTTATCACACGCTCAGGAGACAATGCTCTTACCAAGCAGCGGTGATGTTTAAAATATTATGATTGCAATCGACTATCATGAATATGAGGCCTGCTTAGACTCAATGATCTAAAGGACCTCTTACAGCATTTTTTTTATGCATTGGAGTAAGGTTCTTGGCTTACCATGATAGTATTTAAATGATCCCTTTTAAGAAAGTACTCAATCGCGCTTTAAGCAGCAATTGTGCGATCCAAATTTCTAGCTTTATTAGTCAAGGGGGTGTTTCCCACTACTTGACTGCCTAGTATAAGTTACCAAGGAGGTTGTCTTTACAATGGCTTGTACCGCGCCTGAGAGCCAATACTCTTAACAGTTGCAGTACACAAGCTCAACATGTTGTCATGCCGTTGTGCACTTAGGAGATTATACTCTTACTAAGCAGCACATATATAATTAATGCTCTATTCTTGCCGTGTTAATTATCTTTGTGCGCTAAGAGACATATCCCTAACTTTGCAGCAACGAAAGAAAATTATAAAGTAACAAGAACAACAAAATCGTACTGAAAAGGCTTTGAGAATGCAAGCCGTAAATTTTATTCAAATAATGACTAAAATATATCAACTGCAATTGCATACAAAGACTCTTAATATGTTGAAAATGACATGAAGCCTTCTTCAGATCCCATAGACCTTTCCTAAATAACATATCATTTTCCATTAAGCATAACATGACTTTCAACTTTGTTAACTTATTTCTTCTTCTTCAGTTCTTAGATCATGATGAGCAGCACTTGCGGCACCCGTTGAGCATTGTGTGCGGGGAGTGGATTATTGCGTACATCATTACCTTCAATGACAAGTTCTCCATTATTGACTCGTTCATTGAATATCTTTTTTAGTGTCCAACACTCTTTGGTAGGATGACCTACAGTCCTGTGAAATCTACAGAACTTTAGATTATTCTTCTTGGTTGCATTAGGGAGGCGTTCGACCCTTGGGAGCTTGATGCTTTCATCTCTCAACCATTGGTCAAGCACAGCATGAACCTTCCCTATAGGGCAAGGGAACGAGAGCGCTGGTGGAGTGCTCATTGGTTTATCGTTCATTGGCTTCTTGTTGTTTCTAAAGTCTTCTCCTTGGAGTGAGCTAACATTTACAGCTCTCTTTCCAAACCTTTCACCTTCTCCACGTTGTCTAGATACGGAGTTGTTGGTCCTTCGTGCATTCTCAACGAGAGCAGCAAAGGAACATAGATTGAGATTCTCGAGGTGGACGGCTATTCAGTGAACATCCCTTGGATGCAGATCTTCACTAGTTCTTTCTCATCAAGCATCTTGAATATCCAAAGAGCGTTCTCTGAAACGCTTAATGTAGTCCATAAGATCTTCCTTCGGCTTCTGTCGTGTTCTTCCCATATCAGTGATGGTGACCCGCTCTTGAGTAGAGAAGAATTTCTCAAGAACATCTTGCACATGGTTCCCATGAATCAACTGACCTGGGAAAGATTGACATACCAAGTGTATGCCTTCTCAGTAGAGACTTAGAGAATTCTTTTAGCTTTAAGTCATCATCAAACCCGTAGACTTCCAATGTTTCAATGAATTTGAGTAGGTGTTCTTTAACACTACCTCTCTTGCCATCGAACAACATAAATTTAGGACTAACATAGTCCTTTGGATAAGGCTTCGTGACAATCCGGTGATGGTATGGAAGCTTTAAGTCCAGTACTCCAACAGAGGACTTAGCTTGAATTTCTTTTAGATAAATGTCCAAGTCTTCCTTATTTATAAAGGATTCCCTTGGCATAAATACTGATGGTACAGCTGGTGCAGTTGGGGCAGTTGGCATAACTGGTGCAACACGTGGAGTCAATGTAGTCGGTGCAACTGATGCCACCAGTACAATTGAAGGAGTTGATACATGAGGAAGATTAGAATTAGGTGAGGGAGCAGTCTCACTCAAGCTGGTACGAGAGTGTACATGTGAGGATGACGACCCGCCAAGTTGAGCTCTTGCGTTATTTGCTTCAGGGGCTAGTGGCTGCTCAACTATAACTTGTGGTGATGGGGTTTGCACATTCACCCCTTGAGGCATATTTGCCTGAATGGTAGGAGCAGTAGTAAGCTGTGATAAGGAGGGGGCGCTTTACTGCACAACCGGGGTAGGTCCTGGTAAGGCTGCACCTTGGAGTACATCAGCATTAGCAGCCATCCCTGGTATAAGACAGGTGAGTGCAGTCAAGAACTGGTTTAGAGCTCGGGTGTTCTCTTGAATGGTTCGTGTCGTCTCTGCATTGCTTTCTTGTATAGCACGTATTACTTGTGCATTGTCAACAATGATGCCTTGCATGTCGGCAGCAGGATTAGCGTTGACATTAGTGTTGGCATCTTCCAATGTTAGCATGTCTGGATCAATAGTGTTGGGGTTAGGTTGCTGATGTCTTGATTCACATTGTCATCAGTGTTACTCTGCTTTCTTCTTGGAGGTGCCATCACGACACTGTCAAAATCCTCAGTCCCAGTAGAGTCGCCAAAATATAGATGCAGGGTTCTTGATGATAGTTGTCACGCACGCGTCACGTGGATTTCGCCTGGCACGTGACTTCAGAATGCTGCTGAGGAAATGACACTTGATGATGGGATGGCTTGGAGAGAATGACAAGGGAGGAGGAACAGGCAGTCTCAGTGTCTCAAATGCACAAGTGACAGATAAGGGAGCTTGAGTAGACCTCGCGCGTCAACCTTACAGTTCTTGAGCAGTTGGAGTAGAAATCACTTGAGTTGCCTTGTTTGATCTTCCTGAATAGAACCTCCTTTACAAACTATTGTTTGTCTTCTCTCTCCAAAAGTTCTTAATGAGGAGGAGGAGTGACTGAATATTTATAGGCACTTGGCGTGGATGACGACCGTCAGATCACCTCAGTGATTGACGGATGAGATGGAGCAAGATCAATTCATGCTTATCATGAATGAGCTCCTCATGGGCCAAGGCCTGTAGTCATCTCCTATGTGTGCATGAGCCTAACTGAGAAAGGTTGGATGCGGCTAACCGGCCCAACGATCCCTGTTCCAAGTCCACCAAGCCAAATCTCTCCAAGCCATCCCAATAATTGAACTAGACTCATTAGGCCATGTCACTCAGCCTATGAGTCAAGCCCAAATAAATAAATAATATTTATTTTTTTAAGCCCATTTACAACTAGTTAATCAAACCATGCCCACTCTTATCCATATGTGGTACTTTTACACAAGTACTAATTTTCATCAAAATCTAGTATTTTAGTTAACTTTCTCATAATTTGGTACTTTGGTCAACATGGTGTGTTTCATTCACATGAGGTATTTCTTATCGAGTATCAACTTTCTCTCAAATGTGTATTCTGGTCCATATGTTGTATTTTTGGGTGAGTACCAACTTTTGTGCAAATTTGGTATTTTGGTCTATATGTGGCATTTCGACCCTTAAGCAATACTTCTAAGTATGTTCTAACTTTCATCAAGATGTGGTATTTCGATCCATATGGGAAACTTTTGTTTAGGGGAGTATCGGTTTTTTTTTTTTTTCATATATGATATTTTGGTTTATTTGTGGTACTTCACTCTATATGTGGTATTTTTAGGTAAGCATTGGTACAAGTACCAACTTTTATCTAGATGTAGAATTTTGGTCCATATGTGGCATTTTGATCATACGTAGCACTTCTTATTGAGTACAAACTTTTGTTCTGATGTGATATATTGGTCTCTATGTGGTACTTCTGAGCTAGTACCTACTTTCATATAAATCTAGTATTTTTGGTCCACATGTGGTACTTTTGGACGAGTATCAATTTTCATCCAAATTTGGTATTTGAGTATATATATGATACTTCTTATCACGAATCGACTTTTATCAAGATGTGGTATTTCAATCCATATGTGGTACTTTTGTGCAAGTACCATGTTTTATGCAAACATGATATTTTGGTCCATACATGGTACTTCTAGGGGAGTACAAATCTTGTTCAAGTTTAGTATTTTAAACTATATGTGGTATCTTGGTCCATATGTTGTACTCCTAAGTGAGTAACAACTTTCATGCAAATATGGTATTTTGGTCTTTATGTGATATTTCGATCCCCATCTGTTATATTGGGTCCAAATGTGCTACTCTTGATGAGTACTAAATTTTGTACAAATTTAGCATTTTTATTCTTATATAGTACTTTTATGCAAATGCTAGCTTTCATTCAAATATGGTATTTTGATCCATATGTTACATTTTGATCTATGTCTGCTTTTTTCAAATTCCAATTTGCTTAAATATGATACTTTTATGCGTATAAAATATTTTTAAGTAAGGTAGGTGATTTACTCGATCACCACCTCACCTAATTGTAAGTCACTTGTGGTGAGTTGTGCTGATAACCTCCCTTTGAATCAATGATGAAAACAAATGCATGAAAAAAATGGTAATACTCTCTATCTCTACGAATTTAGGGACCAATGAAGATTTATTAAGTTTTTTTTTTTTTCAAATAGAAGATTATTACTTGTTTATCATTATTTAAAAAAAAATACATATATAATTTATATAAAAAAATAATACGGATATACCATACTATATAACATATAGGATATGCGATGTTGTTGTTTTTTTTTCATATGTACAATACACCTATTTTTCCAATTTTGGTATAGTACCGTCGCTATATTTGTCTTCGATATGTGATACATGTAGAAACTTTTTTATATCTTATTCAATATGTAATATAAAAGTGGCAATTTGATAATTTTTTTATACAATTTGAATTTGTGTAACTTTCTTTTCAAGGGCAGTAGTCTTTTATTAAAAAAAAATAAAGCAAATCAAAATATAATTTCCATGACCATGAAATGAAGAATAGGCAGTATTACGAAAATATCCCTGACATCACGCGACAGGCATGCTCCCCCTCTTCCGCATCCTCGTCATTCACCCCACCCAACCCCTCTCCGTATCAGTATCCGCATCGGCATATCGCCAGGAATCGCTACGTACAATCTATCCCCTCCAAAAATCACAACAAAACTATCGTTCTTCTCTCTCTTTCTCTCTCCATTATTTGCTTATCTTACAATGACAGCAATCCAGGCCTTCCTTCCACCATGCCCTTCGCTTCCTTCCCGCTCCTCCTCAACGGCTTCTCCTCCTCCTCAAACTCCACCGTCTTTCACCAGATTCCCAAAGCTCCCTCAGAGAACCTCCTTCTCCTCTACTTGTTGTCGCCGGAGGTTCCCGTTCGTGGTCATGGTTCAGCAGGCAGTTCAAGGAGCTCCTGCGACGTACGCCAAGGAAATGGAGAGGCTATCTGCCAAGGAATCGCTCCTTCTTGCTGTAGGTTTAATTTCAACTATCTACTAAAGTTCTTTTTCTATTCTTTTTTATTTCATATATTTATTTTCTATTTTTTCCTTTAATTATTATTCGTTTCACTGGATATATGTAGTTAAGTTATATGTATTCTCTAGATATGTTGACTTGTCTAAGTCATTGCTTAAAGATCTGCTGAATCTCGGTAGTTAAAAGAACCAGTGCTTTGAAAATTAGCAAGAAATATTATAAAAAGAACACTTGTGTTTTGTCTCGTTAGTTAATTAGTTACAACTCTAGAAATAGATGAGGCTGTCTCAAATCACTTGTTAACATTTTCTATAATATTTTTTATTTACATAATTCATAAAGGGCTGGTTGATGAGAGGAACAATGCAAATGTAATAAATCCAAGGAATGTGCTAAAATTATTTAAGATAATGAATACTAATATTTACTGGTTTTGTGTATTTAGATCAATCTTGTGAAGTCTCTCTATCTTCCTTTGCAATTTTCTCGCTATTAATTGTTTCCAAATATAAAAGAATTCAAAATGTCACATGCAAAATGTGTTGTCAGACATAGTTTAAATCTCCCATTAATACTTATGTTTGTTCATCTTCTGGATGTTGTGAACAATGAGGGGTATGGGGATATGTTTACTTGGATGTAAAGCTAATCCCTTATCTACTATCACATATGAGCAAATCCAACAAATAATATATTGCTCTAGTTTCAAGCACATGTCTTTTTGTTTTCCAAATTACAGTGGCAAATTTGTTCCTGCGGTGATCACACTTGAATTCTTAGTGAATAGAGCTGAATTTAATCTGGTGCTACCAAATAAATTGTAACCAGTTTCAGGTGATCCTTTGGGACATAAGATTTGGAACTTATTTGATCTGCTTGATATAGGTAGGAACAAATTGATAAGGTGGATTTGCTTGTCAATGTTTTAAGGCTCTGCTGTTATATTCCAATTTGTCTTTTTTTGGGCACACTACTATAGAATTGAAGGTAATTTCAAGTATTAGGTCTATTAAGAGTGAAATCAAGTTCAATCTTATTCTTAAGGGATTTCCTGCCACATCTACCTATTTTAATTGCAATAAACTTGGATC
The DNA here is from genome assembly GCA_024138025.1 of Combretum micranthum. NCBI lineage: Eukaryota > Viridiplantae > Streptophyta > Magnoliopsida > Myrtales > Combretaceae > Combretum > Combretum micranthum. The sequence goes on from JAMXBD010000641.1 coordinate 155,992, forward strand.
CGTTAAGAGAGAATCCAATGATTTCCATGAAAGGATTTCACTACAGAATGAGCCCTAAGACCTTCAAAACTCTAGAAATCTAAATTTTTTGAAAAATAGGGCATGTTTTTCCTACGGCATTTTTTATCAACATATGTTGGTTGCTAGAGGCTTTTTTTTTTTGCTATTGCTTTCTCCTGTTTTTCCTTTTGTTTTGACAAATACCACAAACTCCCTAATGCACATGCATGGGCATAACCACCACACATCACATATCACAAGACTCACATAACCTCTACATACGACTTTGCTCTTACACTTAAGAACACAAATACTAGCCATAACACACACCTATTGTCAGCTGAAGGTTTCTAAAGCTCTTGTTGGTTGAGACTGAACTGTGTTGTTGACCTTGTCAAAAATCATTTTTTGGGTTCTTGAATCCAATACTCTATTAAAGATGTTAGAAAAATGCCTTGGAAGAAAATCCCACATAGGTTAAATGAGAAAAAATGGATGGCCATATGATAGAGAGGTGCTCAAATCAAATTGTTTTAGGGTATTTTGACAAGAAAGCCACCTCTCTATTATCAAAGTCCACTCTCTAATCCAAATGAAGTCATGCCCAAGCATTAGTTTGAAGACTCACTCTTTCATGGATGATATTGAAGACTTGGATCAGGCCAACCATTCCAACCATGATAAAAATTTCTAATAGTGGTATTAGAGCCCATATGGCCTCACGGCCCATGAAGATTTGGCTTGTGATGGCAGTCTATGATGGAGGGTCCAAGTTCATGTGATGAAGAAGAAACTTGGCAATTGCCGCTAAGAGAAACCAAAAATATAATAATGATGAAGTCTTGTGGCCCAAGACTTAAAGCCCAAAGGAAGAAGGCTCAGTGAGGGAGACCCAGGCACATGATGTAGACCTAAGGGTTTTGAGACTCGAGAAGCACAAGCCTAGGATATGAAGATGATGATGATGGACATATGGCCTCTTGAGGCTCTACATGAAGTACATACAAGCCTAGGCTCATGAATTGAAGGCAAGTCACAACTGGGTTAGGCTAGTTGGACTTGAGCGAGAGTGTTCGAAAAATTCCTTTGGAGAAAATCCCATGTGGGTTAAATAAGAAAAAATGGATAGCTATATAATAAGAGAAATGCTCAAGTTAAATTGTCTTAGGGCTGTTGACAAGAAAGGCACTTCTCTATTATCAGGGCCCACTCTATTGCCCGAATGAGTCATGCCCAAGCATTTTTTTGAAGCCCTGCTCTTCCCTGGATGATGTTGAAGACTTGGACTAGGCCAACCATGATAAAAATTTCCAACAAAAGAAAATGTTGCAATTTTGAAAAATTTCATAAAGCTATATTTAAATCGCATTATTCATGTGTTTTGTGCATAATAGTTCTATATTTTATAAAAACTCACTGCTTTGGGTGTTTGATCTGGACCTGTGCCATCTGCCTTTAGGAAGCTCTCATTATACCATTTTGTTTTTGAATCTGTTTTATCTCTATGTTTGTTACCTCATCTGCTGGGGGACTCTGAGACTGTCAACTACATTCTGTTCTTACTTCTTGCAAGATTTGTATTGTAGAGTTAAAAGGATCAATTTCCTGCTCGCATCATGGATATGCATTATTTTGTGCACTTCCTAGGAGCTGCTTTTACTGCATCCAGGAGAAGATAGGACATGCAGGACATCTTAGCACTGTTTGAAATTGAAAGGCAATTTAGAATATAATGATTCATAGTAGGCTTGCTTAAGAAGGCCTTATTTTTCAGTTATTCACTGAAAAATGCTGGGTGTTGGCTATACTTGATATGATGAATTTGAAGTTAAGGCTTCTGATGATCCCTTAGGGCATATTTATGCCTGGCTGCTGGTTTTGGCAGCATCCTTTTGGGCTGGATATGGGTCTTTCTTTGCTTTCTTGAAAATCTTAAAATTTCAAGAGCTATATCAGACAGAATGGTTCATATTCTGAATAAATTTTATGCTACCTTTTCTACTATGTGTTCATTAGCTTTGCATGTGATGACACACATAGCGAATGCTGAAATTGCTGTTAATTGACATTCACATTTCAACATAATCTGGCTTTACAGGTTTTACTATTAACAAAATGATGTTTGTACTTTGGTTTTCTAATGTTGTTGCAGTTTAAAGATTCTGGAGGATTTGAGTCACTAGTAACTGGGAAGACAACTGATATGCAGCGGATTGATGTCAATGAAAGAATAATTGGTCTTGAGCGCCTGAATCCAACACCTAGGCCAACAACGTAGGTGCTTTTAAACACTATCATTTTCATTATGTTCCTTGGGAGATGCATTTATTTGTTTGTTCAGCAACCCAGGTCACCATATTTGGAAGGTCAGTGGAATTTTGAGTGGTTTGGTTCAGGAAGCCCTGGGCTACTTGCTGCTAGATTGATATTTGAGTGAGTTCTTTGATTCCAGTCTCCATTTCCATTTGGATGAATTCATACCATCTCTTGTTTGGTTTTTGTCCTAGTCTTACCAATCATCATTTTCTTATACCAGAAACCTATTTTGCTTGGCAGGAGATTTCCCACATCTTTGGCTAATCTCTCGATGGATGTTTTAATCAAAGATAGTTATGCAAAGATTACAGCCAAGCTGATGTTTCTAAACTCAGTGAGTCCCATTAGCCACCGTTTGTTTGTCGTAAGACCATTTAAATGACCTGAGGCAGGCATTAAAATTGTAATTTAAAGAAAGCTGATAATATTATTGCTGTGTTCTAGATATGAATTTTAAAGACTTGAGGCAGGCATTAAATCACAATTTAAAGGAAGCTGATAACACTATTTTTTCTGTTCTAGATATGATCTCTCGTTTGAAGCACTCTTCCCATCGTTAAGCTATTCATCTGTTGCTGGCCATTAAAAATGCTGTCTATCTTCACTCATAGAAATAGTTAAAACAGTTGCACAAGATATTAATTTGGATTATGGTAAAGCAATTATGTGCCAAGAGTTCAAGTCTTCTTTCTTAGAAATACCCATTGTTGACCTTATATTCTTTTCTTCCTCTTCCTCTTTACTCGTTCTCTCATTTGATCACTAAATGAACTGGTGAATGAACCAATCAATCATCCAATGTTCTGGTGCTTGTGTTGAATTTTGTCCCTTCTGAACTCTTTGACGCTGCAATGAGTCAAGGCATTCTTAGTTTAGCAAGCCTAGTCTAACTGGCCTTAAAAAGGGGAATTGGGAAGACTTTCCCTAAAAGCAGTGTTTTGAATTATCCAGATAACATTATCTCTGTGATGAAGGTTTCTTCATCTTTTGGATGTCACTTCTCTAAAGAAAGATTTTTGACAAGAGGTCATCAAGAAAACCAATTTTACAATATATTCTGTACAGGCCTTGTTTGTTAATTTCAATTAAAAGTAATGATAAAACTTATGGCTTTGTTACTCCAAATTCATCTGAATTTTCATTCCTCTCTTTATTAGGATCTAAGAATTGGGACCTATGGAGTAACAAATGTATATTCGCATCTTTATATTCTCAACTTTTAGAGTGAGGCTTGATCTAAAAATAATTGTCTTTAGGATTTCAAATTGTCTTTTTCGTGAACAGGATGTTAGACCTTGACAGTTGTTGGTCAACTGATAAATTTCTTATTTTTCTCCAGGTAGAAAGCAAATTCATTCTTTCCACCAAATTATCTGTGGAAGGGCCTCTTCGGATGAAAGAGGAGTACATTGAAGGAGTTTTTGAGATGCCAACAGTTGTTGAAGAAACAGTGCCAGAACAGTTAAAAGGTGCCATTGGACAGGCAGCAAATACCATGCAACAACTTCCAGTTCCTATTAGAGATGCTATTACCAGTGGATTGAAAGTTCCTTTAAGTAAGCATTAATATGCTATTACTACTTCAACTTTTACTTGCTACAGCCTTTTTTTTTTTTTCTCAAGGTCCTCTAAATGTAGCAAGTTCTCATTTAATTTTGCTCATCTTATTTTACATTATTTGTTTGATTATATTTTTATTATGTCAATAAGAATTATGTAATTTCTCTTAGTCTCTCCCTGCCTCATATGAAGTCATTCTTTGCAATGTTATCAGGTGGGACTTTCCAGAGGCTTTTCATGATTTCTTACCTCGATGAAGAAATACTTGTAAGTTCTTTCCTAGTACTATCTGTTATGAATCTGGGTTAGAGATCTAACTAAGGGTGATTTTCTTGTAAAATGTGTTGAGGACTCATTGAGGAGAGAATCCTTTGATATCCTAGAATTGAGGACACACTAGAGGGATTCATTTTATCACATAAAGTACTGGCTACCCTTAAAACTACTTTAGACTTACTTTAAAGACAACTTTTCCTGCTTGCATCATTCCTTCTCAAGAAGAAAAAAATATACACACAATATTGCTTTCCATAAATATGAAAAACAACAAATGTATCTAACAAGGTCTTTCAAATAGAACAAAAATAAAAAATAGCAAGGATAGATTTTTATGTTCCTACTCCACAGTGATTCTTTTTCCTCCTAGCATTCCATGCCTCTATGAATGGGCTTGTTCTCAAGCTCAAGTAATTGCTTGACTTAAAAGGAAATATCTGCTGCTTAGAAATGGTGGTGGCTGCCCATGAAAGCATCAGTTGATATTTATATTGATGTGTGGAAAAATTTAGCATGGTCAATGGGGAACTTAAGACTATTCAAATCTTCTATTAGGACAACTTTGGCTGTGATGACGCTGAAGAAGATGGCACAGCTTGTGTGGGTCAAGTAGGTTGTTTACCCTCTTGTAAGAGCATGGATGGATGCATGATGGCTTGCTCGCTTTGGTTTGTTGCACATTGCATCATTGCAAGGAGAAACAATCCATGGCAACATGGTTATTTATGATGTTGTCACCAGCCATTTTATGCCTTGCAATGTCATCTTTCATTGGGTCATTGTCCACTGGATTAGGGTGGATGTGGTAGTTAGCAGCCATCTGACTTTTCTCTGCCTCTGACACTTGCTTCACCAAAATGACCAGAAAGTTCCATCCTAACCTCCAGCAGGGTCAGCTTTTCAGTTATCTTAGCAACTACAGCTCTTATGTTATGTTTGGAATGTGGGAATGGACTAAAACAAAATTGTAATTCTGGGTTTCATTTCCATCCCTATATTTAGAAGTGTTTTTAAAAGCTAGAACTGCAAGTCCCAAGAATTGACAATTTGGGTTTTGAGGGGGAATCCAATTTTGCCTTTAAGTTAGTGGAATTGTGATTTCTTTTTTTCTCTCATTAATGCTAACTATTTAAATTACTTTTTTATTCAACCGCATATTTATTATTTATATTTGTTACTAAGGGCATTCTTTTTTAAATAAGACACTTTATTCCATTCTATTCTGTGGTATTTCCAAATATAGGAATGAATTTCTCATTCTCTTATTCATTCCATTCGATTCAATTTCATTCTATCTCATCCCTTTGATTCAAATCCATTCCATTTCAGAGGATTCTTTTGTACCAAATGTGACTTAGGGTTTTTCTTTCATCCTCTTGCCTTGCTTGGTCTTGCTCAGTCTTGCTCGTATTGTTGAAGAAACGCATCAAATCAGTCTTACTGGCTTTGATTCCGAGTTGTCATGGGTATGGGTTAGATGTCAAGTTAAAAGTAAAGTGGGTTGAAAGCTCTCTAAGTAGAGAATCCTTCAACTGGACAGAGATAACTGCTATAGACTAACTTCAAAAATAACATGTTTTTCTTTGCTTTATTCCTTCTTCAGAAGAAGTATAAGCTTCCTGATAATGCTTTTGCTAAATAAGAGACAGAAATGTGTCTAACAGTATCTCCTAAAATGCATCATAACTCAGAAAATAACAAAAATAAATATTTATTTTCTTACTTTAGAGATACTTATTTCCTACTATAAAGATATATAAAAAACTCTTTTAACAGTCTTTTCTCTTGGTAGATACTCCCGATACTACCTGTTTGTAATCAGTCTGAAAAGAAAATTTGAACTTTCCAATCCATCTATGTGCTGGTGGGATGGTAAGATATACAATGCTTGATGCTTCTTTAATTGAGGATTAGACCCGGACCCATAAAATGTTAGGGATCTAGATTTCTGATTATTCATTACTGGAATGATATTTTGCTCTGCAGAACTTAATTCTTCTCCCCGTAGGTTGGGATTGAGGATAAAATCCCAGACCTTTGATCACAAATATTAAAACTCTACCTGAACCATATTATTGGCCTATTCTGCCTGGATATTTAATGGAAGGTACGGTCGAGATTAAGATGTTGAACATAAGATTTCCCAGATTTAACTTGCTGGATAAGCTTGGCATTTTGTAGTGTACATAAGGGAACAGGACCTTGCTATGCGTTTTAATGTTTTGCCATTGCTTGTTGCAGATAATTAGGAATACTGCTGGAGTGCCTGAAGTTCTTACGAGGTTGGATGTTCCTACTGCAATGGCAGAACCCATCCTGGAGTATGAGAGCTAAAATCTACATGTTTACTATAAACAGAAGGGGAGTAAAGTCCAACTCCAACTTTCTAACGGATTTCATTTTTCTCCTTTTATCTTATATTTAGCATGGACATAAAGCTGAGCTGGGCGAAGCAAAGATTTTATTTTTACTTGTGCACTGTGTATATATCTGGATAAAATAAAAATCATTCTCAAGGTTTCTGTGTAGTTTTTCCTGCACCATTCCTTGGAATATTTCGTTTCATAATTTATGCAACGTGCTATGGCAACTTGATAGTGGGAAGCTTATAATTGATGTAATAGTCAATGAAAAGGATTTTAATATAGAGGAAGAAACCAATGATGATTGGAGGCCGATGGGAAATATATTATGAGTATTCAACTGGGAATGTGACCATACAAATTGATCAAATAGTGGAATGAACTGTTGTACTAATCCTTGGTCGTTGCTGCTGTTTGGATTGTCGGAATTTTATTTGTATCAAATTTATTTTGTAACTTATCAGTATTCGGTTTGGTCAATTTATGATTAAAATTGTTAGTTTTTTATGATATTATAGCTGTTTCGATTTAATATCGATTCAATTTGAAACTAAAATTAAAATGATACTAAACTGACTATCCAACAATCGGCAAACTAATCTTTTTTTACTTTTTCTTTTTTTTTTTAGCCTTGACAAACTAATCCTTAAATCGACCTAACATGACTGAATTTAGTTCTTGTGTTGCATGTCCCAACTTGTGAATTGTAATTGATTCATATAATATATCATATTTTATTTATATTTAGGCGTAATCTTATATCGATAACTTGCAAAAAGAAAATAAAATTATCAAACACTACTGGCATTTATTATTCTAATTTATATCCAATATAAGTGACCATTATTTAAAAAAAAAAGAAAAGTAAGAACTACTGCGTCACTATAGCACCTAGTCCATATATATATATATATATATATATTATTTGGGATTAATTTTGCAAAATGTAAAATACAAACCTATAAAACAAATACAAAGCAAAGAAAACACAGCAAAGTATGTTTACGTATATATATTCTTATTTAGTTACTTTTTGTTTTTTCGTACGTACGTATGTATTCGTGTTTGTAATTTATGGTTTCTTTTATATTTTTTGAATTGGATAATCAAAGGTATGATGCACAGCGGCCAGTACATCATATGGAATATGTTGAAACATGTCATCCATGTTATATGAACAGGTTATCCTGGAAATGTTTTGTTTCTGACCTGCAAATAAATACTTATCATATATTATGGAATATAATTACTGCTTACTATAGATTATTTTTTTCTTAGTTTATTTAACACGTGACAAGTATTTGGTTGCGGATACAAAAATATAACATATATTTAGGACAACAAATTCCAAGCTTCTACTAGTAAATATAATTGGGTAGGTGCTAGATCAAGATAACTCATCTAAAAAGTTACCAAAATAGGAAAGGTGGTAAATTAATTACTAAAATAAATCATTGAATTCGTATTTTGGAGATTAAAAATAGGAATATGTAGGCACATTACATGTGAGAAAAATGCAAGTTCAAGGCTATTGTGCATCTTTGAGGTAGACATCTCCCGGAGCAGATTGGTTCGAACTAGATCCACCTGTTGGGTCCGCAAAACATGGATTCGGAACTATTTCGTTTTAATAGCAAGGCTATTTAGACCTGTGGACCGGCTGTTGCATGGAGAGGGTTTAAACAAGTCCGATCCTTTTTTAAAAAAAAAAGAAATTCCCACCTTTTAGTAAGCAAAAAATCATGCCATAATTGCTATTTTTTATCTTTTATTTTTATTTAGATGGACCTTTTTAGAATTGTCGATTCAGATGGATCTATGGAAATGGACTCGTGTAGATCCACCAAACTTCCTGCCGTGGTCAAGTCCCAGTTCAGACCTGACTTGAGGAGTTGTCAACTTTGGGGTGCGAGTCAGTGCCGTGTGTTTTACCGTCGTGCACGATGAAGATGCATACGGTTCAGCTATTCCAGATGTTTAACTTTTGCGCTTGTTCACATTGCATATGGAGCAGCCGTTGCGAATGTAGAAAATACAAACTATGTGCTCCGCTGTTATAAATCTCCAATGAGTGGATCTGCGAGTCATTTCATAATAATTAATTTCATTCAAGTAATTCATTTTGAAAAAAAAAAAAAAATCAAGTTTGGCAAAAAAATTCAAAATTGGGCTTATCCCTCTACTAATTTCATTGGTGGTATCTCTCCAAGAAGAAAAAGGTGACTTTTTGCCCGAAACGCCATTTGAATTATTTCACAATAATAAATAATTTGAAAACGACCAATATAAATTGAAGAGCACCCTCTGATTATTGCCCCATTGCAAGCGATATTTCACGTCATTTTAACTTCTAATTTTATAGCTCTATGATTTATTACATCCACAAACCAAAGTCACATTTTTAAATTGCTTGTTGCGATTAACATTGACCAGGAAAGCTAACAACCTGCTTTAGCCCAACTTACTCATCTTCAAATGGTGGATTAAGTAAGCTAACCATCAAGACGGACAGAAGATGATACGACTAGAGGAGATTGGATTTTAATTAAGTTAATACTAGATATCTATATGTATCCGCTTAGTATTATAATTATATTGTATTTTATATATGTATACAAATTTTATTAATAATTTAACCATGATATTTTCTTACTTCCTAAGTATCAAAAAATCATTCAATAAATAATTAATGATATTTACTACATTTAGTAACATATTGTATACATATTACTTGAAGGTTAATTATCAATTAAATATAGAGTTAATACATGATTTAATTAATGTTATTTGGAAATGTTTTATGTGATAAAATGACAACGTTTATAATATGAATAATAAAATTATTAGTTGTAGTGTAATACGAATAAAAAATAGTTGTTCATAGAAATTTAATTAGTTAAATATAATTTTATATTAAATGAATTTAAGTCTATTAGCAATTGTGAAAGGAAAAAAAGTTAAAAAAAAAAGTGAGAGTGGGAGTGAGAAAAAGAGAATGTACTTGTAGGATGTAAATCCATGACCTCATGGATAAAAGAAACCAAATGTTTAATCACTACACTATCTACATATTTCTATTATTATTTTCTTTTTGTAATATATATAATACATATATTTTTTTCTTATTTAAAAAATTCGAAAAGTTAACTTTTTCCTAGCTTGGAATATCTGCCCCCTTCGATCCACCCCTGCTGACCATCTTGCCACCCTACTAAGGGTTTTCTTCTTCTTCTTCTTTTTTTTTTTTTTTTTTAACTTCTCAATTACATATTGGGGATATATTTGTAATTTATCCAATTTTATTATTAGAGTTAAAATTCAAGGGTTTATTAGATTAATATCTTATTTCAAAATAGAAAATCTGATAATTTCCTGTACTTACATATTTTTCTTTGTTATAGCGATTATTCAGTAATGCTAGATTGAGTTATTATCTTAATTGTCCTTATTCAGTTGTCAATATAAATCAGACTAATGGTTTTAAATGTACACTTTTGTAATTGGTATCATTATAATACATTAAAAATAGAACTAGCTTTGAAAAATTTAACATCTCAACTTTAAATTAGCTATTGCTCAAAATCATAGGATTAATCCACTTGAATGAAACTAGCTTATCAGTTCTAAAGAACCGAAAATAGAATTTGAACTTAAAAAAAAAAAGAAAAAACTAATAGATGAATGGAGCAACTTGAAAATGATTCTAAGATTGAAAAAAAGAAGAAAAATGATTCTATGGCTATTTAAGAAATTGCAATGGTTAAAATAAAGTTAAAATTCAAAGTCATGGTAGTAACTTTTTTTCTCTGTATGAGCTACAGATTAGTCCACTTTAATATGTAGGTTAGGTGAAGTGAGCAAAATAGTGCACATATTAAACGGGTTGAAACTTTCAACTTAACTTGCTTTTTAAAAATTTTTTGGGGTTAAATGGGTATGGATAAAATGATATGCATAAAAATACTTTGATACCATAAGCATAAAATTGTGATATCAAACCAATCTGAATAATAAATCAATATAATAAACTAATTTGTTCTTACCAACTTATTTCTATGTGATACACAAATAGATGAAACAGATTTCTTTCGACACAACCCAGTTTTTTGAAAAATAAGACAAAGTAGAACTTAGAGTTGTTTAAAACTAGTCAATTATTATCCTTTAAAAGAAAAAATAAGTAGTACATGTCATTCTCTATACTATTGATAAAATTCGTATTTAAATTATGCTACATCATATTAGCTGCTACAAATTCACCATGTATCTGTTATTGTTTGGAAAGTATACACTAGGATCTAGAAACTTGTAACTTTTCATCTTCTTTATCGATATTTTCATATATGTTTTCTAATTGAGTTATGCAACAGATGAGCTACAAAATTTGGCAAAGTATTATTAGGTAAAGTAAATGCAATGCAAATACCATAACCCACATGATACAAATATAACAATGCAACAAACCAAATGCCTACATACATAAAACCTAGTTATTATATCTTGTTTAGGTATGAGGTGTTATAAACAATATTACCGATGTCACTGTTCAAGACCAGTATTAGTATCAAAATGACCATTAACCTAAATAACACCACACATCAAATTTTAGGAGCTTGTTTCATTTGTTGATATTATATGTACGATCTATAAAATAAAATAGTACCTATACTTGCAACTCAGTTGCTAAGAATCAAATTAGAACCTATAAATTATGAAATGACATTACAAGTTTCATTTAGTTTGATGAAGAGCTAATTTATGAAGCTTAAGATAGCTATAAAGAGTTGCAACACTATTGATAAGCTGCCAACACCTGCATTGCTTGGTTAGTTGATTATGCAAACATTTCAATGGATAATCACTCTTTGTAGAAAATAACCATTTAGTGAAGAACTCATTAAAGAAATGATATCATATAACTATCACAGAGGTTAATGGTATGCAAGAGCTTGGGTGCATGGGCATGATCAATGCTAAGATAGATATAATTGTCACCTTTGTAAGAAAGCAATATTTATTTATTGTAAGATCTCTCCCTTGCTTGTGATAAATGTGTTAAGAGACACTTTCGTGATAGTTGCCATGTCCTTGAATAAGAAAACTCCATCCAAATTCAATAGGGCACTTAATAACATATATTTCAACCAATGTTTGAAGAATCTCACCTATAGTGGAGAGACTAAGCTATTTTCAACCAAAAACAATGAAATTACCAACGAGGTACCACAACACTCACTTCAAAATTAAAGAATATTTGTGTGGGATATTTACCTAGAAATGATTTTAGACTTGAGCTATGATAGGTTTGCCAGTTTCAAATCCAAATTTGAGTTGTTGATGTATGTGGTTAGTTATAGGTCATAATATTAACATTGTAGTTATAATTAAACTTGACAATAATGGAGAGTATTTGTATGGCGAGAAAAGTGAAGTAATAGAAAACGAAAGTCGTTATGAAAGAATGTATTGAGATATAAATTGATTTTTTTTGGATAAGATTTATAAAGAGGGAAATAGTATCAAACCTCAAGGAAAATTTGACTTAGAAAATTGTCATGAAAAGAATTGTGAGGATAAGAGTATAAAGAGAGTGGAAAATCATGAAAACAAGACTTTACAAAATTTAAAGGAAAGCAATGATAAAAGAATTCTTCTTTACACAATTGAAAATGATAATGGTAAAATATTAAGATTGTAAAGTGAAAATTACAAAAAAAAAGAAAGATGATTAAAAGGAGTTGTGAAGAAGATTTAAATGCGACCCATGAAAAAAACTCTAGAGGAAGGTATGATAAAAAAGTTCCCCTTATGCTTTTACCACATTTCATTGACAATTCAGAGAAACAAGAGTTAATATCTTAGATTTGTAAATTCTTTTTGGATTGATGGAAATAAGAGGAAACCCCTTCTTGATAACAACCTCTAATTTACAATAGGATTCTTAGTGAGTTTTGCCATGGGATGGAATTGAACTTAGAATGGGGGAAATTTTTGTATTGGAGGATAGAATTGACATTATGACATATAGAAAATCACCTTCTAAGCTAACGGATCAAAGAAGATATTTGATTCTTATATGTTTAGGTAATGTTGAGATTCCTCACGTGTTATGTGATGTAGGTGAAAATGTATCACTTTTCCATTACAAATAAACAATGTGTACTAGGACATAGACCAATCATAATTACCCTAATGTTAGCTGATGACACTGTTATGTGATTGTGAAGTATCATTCCAACCTTCTATATTGTCCATTTTTAGCCATTTCTTATGCTCTTGTGAATGTGGAGAGGTGTTTAGTAATACTAAGAGAGCATAATAAGAAGATCCACTTTCAAATAATGGCAAAGGACTTGTGAGAAACCATAGGAAGATCGATCTATGTTGCTAATGAGCTTTATAAGAAGGCCACAATGAGAGAGTAATAGAAAGCCATGGGAAACATAGAAAGTTAGAGTTAAAATAGAAAAGGGGGAAAATGATGATTTTTTAAAAGAGCGAATTAATAAGATGACAATGGTTATAAAGGCCAAATCAATTTAAAGGAGGACATTCATGAACTATCAAACCACTTAAGAAACCGACAGTAAAAATTGAGAGAAGCATAATATTTATAGTCCTAGACCTTTCATTGTGTAGTATTGAGGGTTGAACTATATTACAATGCATCCACTATGAATAAACTCAAGAAGAGAGGAGGAATTTAATGTTTGTAACTTCAACCTAGGCAACTTTTTCTATTTTATTTTGATCTTCTTATTTCTTTTTAGTTAGTAAAAGTAATCATGTACTTTGTAATCTCTATTGGACATAGGTTTTTCAATTCTAAGAATGAACCTTTTGGGGATTAATTAATAGAATTTAAAATTGCAGTAACTTAGATATGAAAGAACTTGACAAAAAAGCTTATGTTTTAGATAAGCCTAGAGGAGAACAACATGCATTATATGCTTAAATACTGTGTTTTTATTTTGATTTTGGAAGCATGATGTCTGCATTAAGGGATATGATAAATTTATGATTATACATTACATCCTTAGAAGAAGGAGTTGTCAATACATTATCTACCCACTTATTAATGAGATAAGAGTAACTTAATGCCACGATGAGTAACCTTTGGCTATTTGTATCTCACAAAATTGCTTCAATAAGATCCTTTGATATGTGTAGATAAATCTATATGTTCCCATGAGCAAGGAATAGTTGGTATGACTTTACAATTTTCCCTTTTCAAATGGTTTAAAAAGATTAATTAGACAGTGACCACAAAGAAAGAGGAAAAAAGTATATTGAGGTTTTCCAAATAGATGCATGAGGGAAAAAGATGAGAAAATAGACTCAAGTAATGTGAGTACAAGTACTGGAAAAAGAAAGAAAAAATTGCAAAATTGCTACTTTACTACTTGACCATCTCAAGAAAGCACTAATTGTTTAGGCAAATTCCTTTACTCATGGCTATCTAGTACACACACACGCAAACTAATTATTAATACACACGTTAATTCATTAATGGGTAAATTATGCTAGAAGGTATCCGCATTTAAGGGTAAGTCATTTAAGGTATCAATGTTTCAAGTGGTTAAAAGAGAATTGACGTTTCGCAAAGTGAATCAAATAGGTATCAATATTTTGTAAAGTTTATTTAAGGTATTAACGTTTGAATTAGTTTTCAATTAAGTTTCCTTAATTTTCATTAATAGTCAAATATTGATACCTTATTTGACTCACTCAGTAAAACGTTATTCTCTTTTTAATCATTAAAACTTTGATTTTTCTTTTTAATTACTTGAAACGTTGATATTTTAAATGAACTTGATACCTTTGTATGTAATGTACCCATTAATTAATGGAAGGGATTGCACATGTGTACATAAGTACAAAAGAGGTTGATAATTTATGATATTACCATTGTCCTTCATTAATGATAATGTTAATTACCTTGATTATGTATTTCATCATTTTTACATTTTCAAACCATCTAATCTTTTCAAAAAAAAAAAAAAACCATCTAATCTTAAGGTGAGAAACATGATATAAATTAAAATTTTTAACTTAAGTTGATTTTTTTTTTTTCGTATGGGGACAAGTGAAAAGTAAGTTGGGGAGTGTGAATCATGTTTTCTAAAATTAATACTTTAATTTTTTTTCATGATGGTGTTTTCATGTAATATATGTATGGAAATAATAAAGAATTTGAGATGCTAAGATCACAAGAATGTGAGAGCAAAATGGAGCAAGATTTGAAGCAAATTGAAGATAAGATTCCTTGAAAAGTAAAAAAAAAAAAGAAATCCGTTTAAACAATCTCTATTGACATTCAAATGAGTCCACATTTGAAGCACTCTTCGAATGGACCTCATATGAATGATGCTAACTTCCATTCTACCGTATACATGCTAGAAGGGTGCTGTTCAATTGGTACACTCCGAATAAACTACGATGAAAACATTAGGAAGTGATAATCCAAATAATGCTTGGAAGTGTTTTGACCATAGAATGGGCATGTGTACCATATGAATGTTGGTATGTACCATCTAAATGGCACTCTAGATCTAGGAGCATTTAAGTTGATTGCTATTATATTTTGTTCCAAAGAACTTTCATTTATTTATGATTTTGCCATTGAGATGTCTTAAGGGCTTACCAAAAGTCGTTTTTACTTAGTTATACTTTATCATTTTCTCTTAAAGTTTGGTCTTAAGATGTTGAATATGGAGTCCAATTGACTTTTTATTTCATTAGAGTTCTTATCTATCTTATGGTAATCGTGGCATAATCCTTTTTGGTCTTTATGCATCATATTGAAACTTAGCATCCTTGTTTTAGTTTGGTGATCATGAGATATATCAGTCACTAAGCTACTTACAAATTACCAACCATGTGGAACAAGTGTATTATATTTGTAATTACTTACATTCGTATCCTTTTATTTAAAAATGTAGAACACTAATTGATCAGAAATTTCATGTAGACAAATGAAAGCAAACTGAGTTAGATGAGATAGTCTAAATGCCTTGAAAAGCTGAATAGGTAATAAAAGAAGTACTTTAATATTTTAGGTACTTAACTAGAAAAAATCAAAATTTAGATATTAATCTGACATTTAACTTTTAGTACGGGTTTCCACAAAAGCTTCTTTAATAAGTTGTTAAAGGTTTAAAATTCAATAACTAGGTTATAATTTAAATTCTTCGATTGATTGATAGAACTCATTTTATAATTTGTGCTGACTCTTCTCTAATACTAATTGAACTCTCCTTTACTGTTAATTATAAGACAAATTAAGAATTAAATAAATGATCCTTATTTTCTCCCTTTTTCCTTCCATAGCATTAAAACTAATGCCATGTAAATGAGTTAAGACCCACAGGCAGACCCAATTAAATCATTTTGGAGGTTTTTCAATCCGTTTAAAAAGCAAACTAAATGTACTCTGCTTGTTTAACCCATGGGTTGAAGTAGTTAACTTATTTAACTCATTAATTAAAAGGAAAAAGAAAACTAACTAAAAGTTATTGTTGCACAAGTTGATTTGGGCTTATAGAGATAGCTCTTGCAAACATACAAAAGAGATTAGAGTGGCACCAGGGGTTATCTAGCATGACCATTCTGATACTTAAGTCAGTCCATAGGTAGGAATAGTATGTCTGTGAACAGATAAGATATACTCTCCTTTTTTTTTTTTTCCCTCTTTATGCATTGCTCTTTCCTTTCCCTCTAGGAGGGGGTATATATGGTGTTTAGAGTCATACCAGGGCAGACTTCTTCCTGGTAATTGACATGGTATCGGAGGTGATGGGATACCCGAGTTGGGGAGCTATGGCTTCACAGAGTGTAGCCAAGCTGATAATGTTACTTTCCTGCACTAGAAATTACAAGGCCATAAGGCCGAGATAGCTTGTTAGTCAAGTCGATGAGCCTAGCAAGTCTTTCCGAGGTATAGATTCATGAGGAGACCTTGCGTCATATTCTTTGGTGGAGCCGTAGGTCTTGTTACCTGTTTGAGAGATCGTGACGTCGTGGGTTGTGGGCCTTTCATAGGCCCACTGGCATTATAGGGTTTTGAGGCCCAGGAGACCAAGTGGGCTAATGGCTATGTTCTACTATCAATAGTTATAATTTGAAAACATAAAAGTATAATATAAAAAAGGAGTCACTCTTTAAGGTTAATATCCCTCCCTATAGTCATTATACAATGAAATTAAAATCAAATTGAAACACTATAGTTAATGTCCATATAATCATTATAAATTGAAATTGGAAATATTGATTTTTCAAACCTTGGAAAGTTGGTGTATCTTTATTAAACAAAGATTTAATACTAAAATAAATAAATGAAATATTTTTGCACTTCTTTTGTATATAACCACACACACAGGGTATTTGAGATGAAGAAATAGCAACAATGTATTAAACTACAACTCACAACAAAAACATAAGTTAAATTATTATTACGAGTTTATCATGTATAGACAACCCTCACATCACATATGTGAAGCATACTTAAAATGGCAAAAATTTTTCGGTTGCCATGAATGGTAATGAACAAAGTTTGACACATGTGAAATCTCTATTTTTTCCTAAATTTGTATAATTTGATATAAAAAAAAAATACAATCTATCAATAGTGGGTTGATGGGTTAGCTCATGTATTTCACTAAAAAATTAAATAAATTAAATGGGTTGATATGACCCGTTTAATCCACAAATTGTACAAATAGGTTATACATGCTAAGTTAGTACTTCGTAGGTTAGCTCAATTAACCCACCAATCCAATCCATATGGATTGGGTTAGGATTAACGAATTTTGACCTTTTTATTAAATGGACCATAATTTGTTGGCTCATTTCATCCATGAGTTAAAGTAGGTTGGGTTGGGTTGGATTGACCTATTTAGCTCATTTAAACAGGTCTAATAGAAACTCTTGTTACACTACTGAGTGTGAAGAGGGAGCTAGAGTTTATTTATAGAGTTTTGTATAAGTTTCTAAGGGGATCCATATTCATAAGATTTTTATTGATTTTTCTTCTTAAAATAATTGATTTTGTTTGATATTATTAAAAGGGTTCTTATTTTAGGGAGATACTCTCCTTTAAAAGTTTGGGGATATACTGCATTCCTTATCATTTGACTTTTTCCAATTTCCTTTCATATATCACAGGAATGATCTTATTAGATATATTTGTATATATATATATATATATATATTTTTTTTTTTTTACTTTGGGATATTTCTACCATAATGTGCACGAGATTAGTTGTACTCACAAGAGTTCTTCTAAGCTCTTAGTTTGCTGATATATATCTAGGTTTACTCATTAGGGGTTTTTACGTTCGTGACTATCTAATCAACTATCTAATCGTTAAAATAAATATATAATTAAAATATTGATTATCATGGTTGAGTATGACATATATCATTGAATAAAAATAAAAACGATCCCGTCAAAATTAATTATAGGATGAAAGGACTTCACTCATTATTATCTCGTGATTATGCCAATATTTACTATGTTTTTTATTCAAATCTTTTAACTCGTGTTGGACACATCCCCAAAATCATTGCAATTCCGATATTGCCCGTATTCAGTGCTCCCAATGGTGCAAGTTGTACAGCAAGTTTCAATTTAACAGACACAATTTTACTAAACAATTGCGTTGACTTCGTTACATGCTCTTGGAGATAACCTACTCGACAATAAACTAGTATACTGTGTTGGCGGCGTATTGGATTTTTTTTTTTTCTTTTTTAAAGGGAGAAGAAGAAGGAACTTGAGAAAGAAAATTTTTTATTCTTGCAAGAAAAGTAATATAATTATGACATAAATTATGAACACCTTATGGTGATGTTGTAGGCACG
Source organism: Combretum micranthum (assembly GCA_024138025.1). Taxonomy (NCBI): domain Eukaryota; kingdom Viridiplantae; phylum Streptophyta; class Magnoliopsida; order Myrtales; family Combretaceae; genus Combretum; species Combretum micranthum. Next base: position 174,369 of record JAMXBD010000641.1, read on the forward strand.
TCGCAATTCTCTTAGTATTGTTGTTTAAATTCTCATCAAATTCCCCTTCTTTTTTTTTTTTTTTTTTACCCGTAAAGATGAAGATATTTCATTATCCAAACTTAAAAGGAGTGCAAGCTCCGCCTCAGCCTCATCACAAGAACAAGCAGGAGAATCTAAAGAAAATAGTTTGTAAACTCATCATCGTATATGTTAAAAGATAATTGGTATTTATCATGTATATATTACACGTAATATGTATTATCTATTGAAATCTTTCTTTAAGGTTTTGTTTGGCATGAAATGACTTAGAAAGGAAAGATTATAAAACGAAAGAAAGTGAAAGGAATTAATTATTAGAAAATTTGAATCCTTTCGTATTTGGATAAAAGGAGAGGAAAGTGGATATAATCTTAATTATTATAAAAAAACAAAATAAGATATCATAATAAATTACTTATATGTCCTTAAAAGATAATAAATAATATAAAAAAGACATAAGAGTAATTTTCAAAAAAAATCCACATTTCCTTCTAATTCTCTCAATTTTGGAGGAGAAAAAATGGTGGAACCCAAAAAAAATATTACATTAATTTTCTTTTTCCTCATCTTTCTCTTTTAAAACAAATAAGCGAATAGAATTTAATCTATTTTATTTCTTCCTCTCCACAGTCATTTCTTCCTAAGTTCTTGTACCAAACATAGTGTGAAGGAGATAGAATGGGTTGTCTAATTATCAAGCCAAAAAGAAACATCCTTTTTTTTCTTACATCAATAGCTACCCAGCTTGATATTATCATGATTTAATTTATTTTATATTAGTATAACAAGCTTTCTCTTAGGGCAAATGCCAAACGGTAGATCAAATAGGGGAAAGAGGAAATTCTTGCATCATTACATACGAAAATAACTTTTTTTTCCTTTCTTTTTCACCAAGACATAGGAAATCATATCGAATACATATAATGCATTTTGTTTTGACATAGGAAACTATAATTCATGTGTTCGACTGCATTTTCAGTACATATAATAATACTACCACCACCTTCCAATATCTACCACAATCACTGGTGACACCAACCGAATCAAAACAACTCGAGATTGATAAGAAATGAAGCATAACTCTTAAAGAAGAAAATAAATCCAAAACAAAACATAATAAATATATATTTATTTATTTATTAGCCATACCAAATGAAAGATGGAAATTGAAAATAAAAAATATATATACACTTATATTGATCTAGGCAAGTTGAGCTGCTTCGAATGCGTGTATATGAGTTGAAGCATCCAAAGGTAAAAGACTCGAAAATTCATCAAATTGCTCTTCGTCATCATCATCAATCCTGTACTTAAACCCTTCCATCTCCCCAAAGAAAGTTTCTAAAAAACCAAACCCACCACCATGGTGATTATCCTCAGCTTTCATCTTCCACTCCATCTCTTCTTCATTATAAACATTTTTAACCTCCACTTCTTCTTCTTCGTCATCATAGCACCTACTTAAAGCTCTCTTTCTTTTACCTTTTGTTGGGGTAGCTTTACATGGATCAAGAGACAATGATGGAAACCGAATTTTCCTTAGCTGTTTTTGGCTGGTATCGAGTTGTTTCACGTTTTGATTATCATCATCACCAGCATCATAAGCATGCTTTCCTGTGAGTCTTTGGACTAGTTCCCGGAAGTCGGAAGCGTCGGTTTTGATGATTTCTGGTGCAAATATGTGAATTATTCGTATCTTTGGCTGTTGATGATGTTTTGATATTGAGTGGGATTCCTTATGTGTAGCCATGGCTGAAGATGGTGTTTGTTTCCCCATTTAACTTTTTGTCTCAAAGAGGGGATGGATAGAGAGAGGAAGAGGGAGGATGGAGGAGTTGGTACGTTCGTTTTGAAGAAGTGAAATGGTAAGGTTTTTATATTGCATATAATTAATGAAGTGACGATTTGGATGTGGGAAGAGGAAAAAAAGTCAATATATGTAATTGTTGCCGAAACCCAAACAAGCTGGCTGTCTTTAAGGAAGGATGCAATGATAGACTAAATTAGTAGAGCTCAATTGCTTCCTTCCACCACGACAAACGTACGTGAATTCCAGTCTTATATTTGACTTAAATGGATAATGAGAAAAGGTTCGAGCGACTATACATATATATATTTATATTTTTTTTTTTTTTGTGTAATTTCTCTAGAAAAAAAACTAGGGCAAAAAATTTAAAAGCATGATTTGTGTTTTGGTACTTAATAAATCCATGATATGTATTCTTCTCATTGTACATTTGTCAAATATTTTTGAGAATTCCATGTGGAACACAAGTGATCTTAAGAAAAACACCCTATCACAATAAAACTCCGGATCAAACACTCTAGATCCCTCTCCTTAACTTTAGGCCAATGAAAAAAAAAAATCCTAAATTAGACAAAAGAAAGGGAATTGGAGTTGATTGTTTTTGGGTTTTTGTGATTTATGTGGGCAATTTGTTGGTTTTCTTTGAGCATTACAATGTGTCTAGAATCTAAAGTAAGATTTTAAACATGATTCGGAATGCTTTAATGCCAAATTATATGATATACCTGAAAAATATATCACTAAGTGATGTAGCGTATGTCATGAAAATTTAATTAGGATTTGTATCACAAACTATTTATTCTGCGAATACCCAGAGTGTGATCCTCAAATACCAATTTATTCTGAGAATTCCTAAGTATTTGGCATCCAAATTCAAAAACTATGTGAAATTCGATAATTTAGGAAGAAACTGAGCAAAGTCGGCTTACAAAATGAATAATACCAAATGACTATTTGTTTCATTGTCCAAAGGCATACAAATAATAGCGGGCACAAAAGTTGCCAAAAAACGAACATAAAAACCGCCAGAAATAGAAATGTCCTAAAACTTAATGATAGGAAGTAAATTAAAAGATAAATACAACGTCACAAACGGAATTTAAAATAGAGATGTCCATAAAAATTATAAGAAATCTAAGACCTGTCAAAAATATAAAACTTTCCATTTGGAGGTCTAAACTAATGAATTTGCCCTAAAAACAGCATAACTCAGCACCAAAGGAGATGATTTCATTGAGTTAGCTCGTTTCCTTCAAGATAGGACATAGAAATCAAGAAATCACAATTGACTCATTTCTGTCCCATTTGGTTAAGTATCTGTTTGTCACTATCTTCATCTCATCACTAAGCTAATGTGAATTATGGGCATTCGACCATATAGTTTAGGGACATAGCTATTAGATCCCAACGAACAATAATTATTTTTATCGGTTTTTCACATGTAAAATAGGATACCTAGAGCGGTGAACATTATAATAATATCGATCTCAATTGCTCTTTCATGGTGTTACGTATAGCATTTATACTTAGATAGTCCCTTATATGGAATAACTGTCATAAGACAAAGTACATAAAACAAAAGGAAAAACCTATCTAAATGACTACGGTTGCGTTATTTAGGCTTTTGTGCCACTAACTCCATGTCTAGACCATAAGGAATATTGTCCATTTTAACTAAATCCTTGTCGTGCCATCTTTAGAAGTATAACATTCGATAAGATCAAAACCATATGCATTTTCGTAAACAAAAGAAGCAGGATTGTTTCTTACTTCAAAACTACTTGAGTCCAATGTTGAATTGCTTTCGATGGCAAAAAGCTTCCTCCTAACATGACATTTGATCTAAGAAATCTTCTTGGAACATTAGGTCATCATTTAGTAAGAAACCAATTAGGATCCCTTAAACCAAATTATTCCAGCCTCTTATTCTAGATCGAGTCATGGGTCTGCCATGTAAACTTATCAAAGTTTGATCCCAGTTAGGTCACATGCATACAAAATTTTATATGGAGCACTTGCGACATAATAGAAAAGAACATATGTAATATGTTTGAATAAAGCAAAGTGACAAAATATTTTAATATAAAAGTACTAAAGCTTAGTTTTGTTTTTGTAATTTTCCCTATAAATTTTCATGTCATTTGATAATTAATAAATATAAATAAGGTTGAACTTAAGGAATGATACTCTAAAATAAACCTTACCTGTTACGTCCCTAACATATTTAATGTACTAGTTTGGCAACTTATGTTACCTAAATTGATATATATATATATATATATATATGACATATATATTAGCTAGGTAGTTTTATATTTTAGTTTTGATTAAGAAATCATTATTAATTTAATAAAAATTTTAGTAGACTATAGTTTGTTTTTTCATGATTTGGATCTTTATAAAAAACTCTAATTAATACTCCTAACAGATAAAAGTTTACCAAAATAGCTTATTTGTAAATATGGCCATCCAAAGGCCTCAACAAGTGAGCTTTGCTCACATTTAAGAGCTTAGAATCTTCGTGTCATTCCAAAGTACAAAGCTAAAACATCAAGGAGTATTTAGTTATAATCACCCGCAAAATCAAGAAAATAGTTTTGCAAAAATGGATATCTTAAATATAAAATAATACAACCAAAATAGCTCTCAATCCTCAAAGTCCTCTCTACACCATCTACTGGCTTACTCCTCATCTTCAATCCCATACCCCATGAAAACATAGTGCACATCAACATAGAGATCATTTTTAGTACTTGAAATGATAAAAAGCAAGTGGTAAAACCTAGTATGATAGTAATCAAATACATACTAGCATGTCATACAGTCCTCATGCAAGATACAACGGGTATAGATATTTAAATTTAAAGCCAATGTAGCATCTTGTAAACACAAACACACATAGTAGTAATCATAACTTTGGCACACCCAAAATATAACAGGGGACAAAAGGGATCTGAATCATGCATAAGAGATTGGACGGGCCTGCAATACCATGTCAAAAATGAAAACAAGAAGTGGTTTCATATGGTTCACTCCATTAAAATTAGCTATCGACAAGCATAGTCCATTATAGTGCTTTATTCAGGGTCTCATGCCCCTACATAACCTCCTTGCAATTTCATTCCAGATTTAATTAATTATACCAATTGTAAAGTTCCTCTATAGATGACTTATTGACTCATACCATGCATTCCATGGGTAGGCATTTAATTATAGAATCCTTAGTCTAAGGTTGCCACTCACTGGAGTGAGTAACCAAGTAATAAGTTGTATACAATTATTTAGTTAGCTTTAGTATCAGTCTAGTAATTTAGTTTCTACTTTACCAGCTTATACACGATTACTGCGAATCTAATCAAGAAGTCTTAGATCCTTATTCAAGAAGCACAAATCAATAGTAAAATGTTAATATGTGCAAAAATCCACATTGGGATAACTCTTGTTACATCATTAACCAATTCACCATTCCATTACTTATTCATTATAATTACCAGGGTCATAGTCCATAAGTTCATAGATCCTTTGCTTTGAACTTAACTCATTAGCTTACGTTGAGTCTTTGGTTAAGGATAAGTGCCTTTCGCAATATCTATGTCACTTGTTTTAAAGCAGTCAAGTGTCTAATTGTCTAATTAATTATTTAGGTTTGGGTTAGGGTTGGTTTATGAGTTTAAGTAAACTAACCCATTGGTGATCTATTTTGTTTGTAACAACTCTTACTTAATCAAGAGCTAGTCACTAAGATTACTAATCTTATCTAGCTCCATTAGAACCAAATTACATTTATTCCATATTCTTACCACTATTATATCCTAGTTATGATTATTATGCTTAATTGTCTAAAAATAACACATTGATCCATATTACAATTATTTCAAGATAAAACCTAATTTTCATCCAAAGTCACTGCAAACATGTGCATGCATGAATTAATAAATGAATCAATAAAGAGAAAAATAAACATATTTTATATTGTTATGACCAAAATCTAAATTTTATATTAAGGTATGTCATCTAATCATTAATGACCTTATTCATCACGTTATAGTCCATATTTACATATCAGCCAAAAATATGTTATATCATTGATTTATGTATATAAAGATTCTAATTTGATTATCGAATTCAAATATTCCTACATTCATGTACATGCTCCATTACCTCTATAGCTCACACTAAAGATAAAATTTGATAATACATTATTAATCCATTTATCATCCAAAAGTCATAAAAATTACCACAAATCTAATAAATCAAATTCGACACATAGAAATTAGCAATTGGTCCTAGAGTTACCAAAATCTCCAAATTCTCATTGAGTATCAATAATACATATGCCATGTTATCTTATATCATTATTTCGATTTCTTCCTAACACCCAATTAATCATTTACTACGTTTATGTGTTCTAAAAAACCCATATGTCAACTCTATTATTCAAAACATCTCCAATTTACCTATTAAGCTATTTAGGTATTAAATCATCAATTTATCAACTCTACAACTTACAGGCTATCACCAAGTATCCCCAAAAATTATAATCCATTTAAAACATATTTAATTAGCATTTTATCTAACAATTCCAACAATTGTTTCCAAAAGCACTTATTTAACTTGATTTAACCAATAAATATCACCACATAATTCATATCTAATTAACGATATACATAATCTATATTGACAAAGTCCTAAAATCCATTACCAAAACATCGATTAATCCATTTAAATCATCACATCCCAATCAAAACATATTAACTCAAAAATTATAAATTACACCGCCATACCTATAGTCTCCACTAAGCACACACACCACACCATCTTAACATATTCCAATATCAACTCAAGACATTCAAACACTTGAAATCCTTTGAAAACTAAGGTTGGAAGAAAAAAAAACCGATTGGACCGAGAACCAAACCGAACAAAATCTAAAATTTGTTTTTTTTTTTTTTCTTTTCTAATTTGATTCCTTAGCCGGATGCTTGGATCAGAAATTGGTGAAGTAACACAGCCTAAAAATAATTTAGACAGCTTATGCTTAATTACTTATGTTCGCCACTCTCAGCTTCTCACATCTCAGATCTCACTGCCACACTAATCAATCACTATCCCAAAGGCACAAAGGCAACATCCCTCCTTCATTCTTACCATGATTTCTTTTGTTGGTAGTGTTATATATCTTTCCTACCCCGATCATCTTTTGCCTGTATGTTTTTGGTGCGGGGAACAAAAATCATAGATGCATCACGTGATCAAGACTCTACAGTTCTACACAAGTGTGTTTCATACATTCTTGATATATATACTAGAGTTGGATCAATATAATGTAAGCATCTTTCCACAACAAATATTCTGGAATTCGTGGGGTTAAACTTGTTTTTATATATTTACTTTTTGGAAGAGTACTTAACCCCTTTTCTTGCCACCAGTACATTTCAAAAGATTTATCCTTGTTGCTGGAGCACTTGGGGGATGGTTTGACCGTGAGGTTGGGAACATCAATGTTCTCTTTCGATTTTCAAGCACAAGAATAGTCCTTACATCTGATGATTGCCTCATTCAACTGCTTCCAAGAGATCATCAACATGAGATTCATATCCTGTCAATTGTTGAGGGTCCTCATTGTGGACTGATTCCAATGGGCATGCCTGCCAAAAGAATGACAAATACTGTTCTTCGATGGAATCTCAGTAAGTGCTGCCATAACATTCTTTTATTCTTGTTCTTGGCCGTTTATATAACTTAAAACATAGGTAAGCTCTTCCAATTAATCAATAAACATTATACAAGAATTCTTGTACCAATTAATCAATAACATTATACAAGAATTCTCTCGAAACTCTTTAATGAAGGATGATTCTACAATTGAAACCCCTAAGTACGATTCAACAACTCTCAAATTTACTTGACTTAACAATCTCTTCCAATAACATTTGGTATCTAGTTGGAGATCTTATTAGCTTAATTTACACTAGTCACTTACTTAACTCTACGCAATTCACCTTCCAGATACCGTATTGTATCACCTATAAACAACAAAACTTCTATTGGAGTTTATTACTTGAGGAATAGAAAAAGTTTACAGTCTCCTATTCCATTTTTAGTTCTGCATAGAATAGAAGGATTAAGTTAGATCGATTTTTGAAAAGGTCCAGAATTAAAATTATTGAAATGTCTGTCTTTTTAAAATTATTTTTAAAGGAGTTTTCATTAAGAATAGGTTATATTTTTTAAAATGTTTCTTTTATGATAACAAATGAAAAAATATATGTCACATTGGATATGCACGAATCATTTAAAATAGAAAGGGAATCGATTGAATGAATTAGAATAAAATGAGTTGGAAAATGATAAAATCATTCTTACTTTTGGATGCGCCACATAATGAAGGAAAATTTTATTGTTCCATCATTAATTTTAACAAGGCCAATCCTGTTACTATCTAATGATCTCACACCATACCCAACCGTAATCGAACCACTAAAATAGTTAATATTCAAATTACTATATTTATTTTAACAGTTAGATGGTTACCTAAACTATCATGTCGTTAAAGCCATAGAAACTCTTCAAAATGAAATATGTATAAAGATTTGTCAAAAATATTTCTAGCAGTAATAAATATATAGTGAGATAAAGTGGTAATTAAATTGCATATAATTAATAAAAATAAAATGGAACCATAAATCCATCTTTTTTAGATCAGAAGGTAACGTTCTTGACTTTTAAAAACACCTCCATGTATAGAAAAAGAATTAAAATCCAAAACCACATTCCGAGGGATGCAAACGGGTGAGTTGTTATAGAGTACCCAACCCGTCCGATCCGCTAAAAACAGTTTAGGGTTTGACCCTATAGGGTTTCGAGGCGGGTTTTGGGAATAATAGGGAGAACCCTATAGGATGTTGGGTCGAGCTTGGGTTAATTATATGGACTGAAGAAAAAAAAAATTGAAAACATGATCAGACAACAATGTTGTCCAAGGAGTCACATTGTCATAGTACACATAACAAATCCAAATCACACACACGACACAACACACAATAGTACAACACTCAGGACCTTCACCTTCCTGCTCCTTCCTTCACTTACAGCCCTAGCCGCATTTCCTAAACCCTATTATCCAAGCGAATCATCGTCACCTCGTCACCGTCACCTCGTCATCGTCGCTGTCCACCCACACTCTACACTCCACCGTTCTATTCTTGTCTTTTGTTGCTATCGTCGTCATCGTCGGACCCAGGATACTCCTTCCTGAATATTCGTCATCGTTGGATGTCAGACCCAGCCTCCTCAAGTCGCGAGCAGCCGAGCACATGTAATCTCTCTCGCTCTCCTTCGCTCGCTCTCTCTCTCTCTCTCTCTCATCTTGATGGATTGTCTTGTTCTGTTGTTCTAGTAGGAGTGTATGATTATTGCCCTCGGGGTGTTTCTACATGATTATTGCCCTCCGATCCACATCGTAAGTAACTCATGAAACTCTTCTTGCTTTTCTACTTCCTGTTCTTTATATGTAGTATGTATAGTCATACTTAGTTCACTAACATCTTCGATTTCTCATAGCCCACTTTCCATAGATTCCTCCTCAATTTTTAATAACTTCATTTGCCTGTCAATTGTAAGGAATTAATGTGTTTTTGTTATTTTCTTCAATATTGTGCTGTTTATTTCAATCTGATTAGGCATTAAGTCAAATGTTTAATGCTAAAAGTTCTTGCTTATAATGTTAATAGAAAGTTTTGAGTTTTTATCTAGTTATTTTTTTTTAATTTGTTTTGTGTTGATATTCAGTGTTATTGGGTAAAGTTGAGTAATTTATATACCCAAATGAATGATTAATGTTAAAGGCTTTTGCTTTATTTGTGGGTAGTTCTTGTAATTTAAAGTAATCATAAGGAAGAATTTTTTTCTCCCAAATTATCTATGATTTGGGTTTAGGAGTTAGGGACATTTTTCTGCAATATGTAAAAAGATCACGAAGGTGTATTTTCTCTCTCTTTCTTTTTTTTTTTAGTTACTACCCAGTAGCATTGTTCACTTGAGTTTGAGAATGTGTGTGTAGTTTTGATTTTTATTTTTTGTTGAATAAATTCATCCTGCGTCTGTGATTAGTTTCTGGAGTAGTTAAGGTTGGAATGTGGGGTTTTTAAGCATTTGTTGAATAAAGTTGAAAGATGTGGGGTATTCAAAGATTCTTACATATCCCCCGGAAGAGTCGTTCCCGCTTATGCTTGACAATTTCAATTTATAGCCATGTGAGCGATGCCTAAGTGGAAGAACCACATTCCATATTAAAGTTATATATATAATATATATATGTATAATTCTATCTTAAAAGTGTGTATGTATTCATGTGTGTGTGTGTATATATGTGTGTGTGTGTGTTTTGGTTCTTTCCACACCAAAAAAAAAAAAAAAAGCACGAAACTTGGCAATGTTATATCTAGTAATAATGCAGTAAGAATAAATTATATTTCCTATGGTTTCCTCAAACTTTGAGATTTAACTCTAAACTTTTAAAATGTTACAATTACACTTTCAAAAATTTGACAAAAATGGCATGTAATTTTGAAATAGAAAATAACGCCCCTAAACTTTAAGATTCAAATGTGGAAACTTTTAATAAAACTTGTCACCTCATATTTTTACACCTTCTAAGCTTTGATTTAAGTATGCTTCTTATAAAAAGACAAAAAGGAAAGTTCTTCCCTGATGCAAATGTTTCAAATCTTAATGGAATATTTGTATTTTTGAAAGTTATAATGTACTAATTATGGATAGGTCGTCCTTGTGCATTTTGTTGGGTTAGGTGAGTGCAGAATGTACTACTTATGGATAGGTTGTCCTTGTGTATTTTGTTGGGTTAGGTGAGTGCAGAAACCATTAAAGAGCAAATTTAGGCTTGAAAGGGAAGACCCTTCAAGGGACATAGTCTATGCTAGATTATGTTTTGCTTTCCTGAATCTTTTCTCTGTCCCCTTTTCATTTAGTTGCAAAAGTTACTCTACACGCTTGGCACTTTTGTAGTAAATTCTTGTTTGATAACAATAATATATGTTTGTTTATATTTATCATCAATGAAGATAGCACGGCTAAATAGATGAGACTTACTAACTTACTTTCTCCTAAATAGATGTTTATTTATAAATTTAAGTATTTTCCAACTTCATGCCACTAAGTTTTTTTTATTTTATGTAATGTAGAGAACATGGATGCCAATGAAGTTGAGGTGAACATGGAAGAGAATGATAATGATGTTGAGGAAGTTCCATCTCCACTAGAAATTGAGAATATGGGCTCTGCAAGACCAACAAACACATCTGGTTCTCAAGTAGCAAGTACTATTGATGAGAGCAATAATCCCAACAAACGTAAGTTAACTTCTATTGTATGGAATGAGATGATGAAGACAACTGTTAATGGGATGATGTTGCTGAGTGTAACACTGTAAGAAACAATTGAAAGCAAATAGTACGAATGGAACAAAGCATTTGCACAATCATTTAAAAAGTGTCTACAAAAGACCAAGCAAAAAGACATAAAGCAATGTCTTTTATCGATTGAGAGGAAATCTAGTGATGTTGGAAGTGGTTGTACATTAGGAAATTAGACATTTAATCAAGAAGTTGCAAGGAGAAAACTTACAATGGCAATTATTGCTCATGAATATCCAATCTCAATAGTGGAGCACGAGTACTTTAGGGAGTTTATTCATTGCATTCAACCACTTTTTCATAATGTTGGTCGCACCACAATGAGAAAAGAGATAATTGACATCTATTACATAGTGAAGGAAAAGTTGAAACTCCTATTGAAGGGGCTTAATTCTCGAGTGGCAATAACAATAGCCATGTGGACGTCAAATCAAAAAAGAGGATACATGACCATCACAACACATTTTATTGATAGCAATTGGACCCTTCAGAGTCGACTATTGGAGTAAGTTTTTCTACTATATATCTCTTATCTTTATATCATTGAAATTAACTTTCCCTTTAATTACATTTACTTTTTTTTTTCAGCTTTGTGTATGTTCCAGCTCCACATACAAGTGAAGCTCTTGGTGATTGATTGTTCAATGCATTAATGAAATGGGGCTTGGATAGAAAATTGTCTACAAATCAATGTAGACAATTGTTCAACAAAATGCGATGATCACAACTTTATTAATGAAGCTGAGAAAGGATGATCTGATTCTTCGTGGACAGGTACTCCATATGCGTTGTTGTGCTTATATCTTAAATTTAATTGTGAAAGAGGGTGTCAATGTGATTGAAAAATCAATAGAAGGAATCTGTGATAGTGTTGTATTTTGGTCAGCGACACCATCACGAGTGGAGAAATTTAGAGAGGCATGTAAACAGATAGATGTGGAATATTGTAGAATGCTTTGCTTAGATTGTAAAACATGATGGAATTCTACATATGAAATGCTTGTTACTGCCCTTGCATATAAGGATGTTTTTTATAGAGCTCAGCTTTTGGATAAACATTATAAGTCACTTCCAATTGATGAAGATTAGGATTTAGCTAAAGAAATTTGTAAGAAGTTGGAAATTTTTTATGAAGTGACTACTCTTTTATCTGGTACAAAATATCCAACTCAAATTATTACTTTGAAAAAGTATTTGAAATTAGGAAGCCTTGATTGATTAGAAAGACTCTTTGTTTGAATATAAGCACAATGGCTAAGAAGATGTTTGACAAGTTTGAGAAATATTGGGGTGATGTGCATATTATCATGGTTGTTTGTACTGTTTTGGATCCATGATTTCAAGTTGAAAGCTGTTGACTTTGTATTTCCAATTGTTTATGGTGAGGGGGCTTTCTATTGAGAGGGAAACTATTAGGAAGACTTGTTATGATCTACTTCAGGAATATCAATTAAAGGCTAGATCTCGTCAAAATAAGAATACAGGCAATTCTTCTTTAGTGCCTTCAACAACTGGTGATGTACTCTCAATGAATGTATGAAAAAGTCAAAATTGGTGCAATACATGACCACTGTTACTTATGATGGCCAAGTAAAATAGAGTTGGACCATTACCTCGAAGAGCCTGTATTGCCATGGAATTGGGGTACTAATTTTGATATCCTTGGATGTGGAAATTGAATGGAAACAAGTTTACACTACAATCATTAACCAGAGATCTATTAGTTGTTCCTGTATCTACAGTTGCATCCGAATCCACCTTTAGTACAAGTGGACGTGTAATTACCACACATAGAAGCCGACTAAATGTAGACATAATAGAGGCATTGATGTGTAGCCAGAGTTGGTTATCATGTGGAAAAACAAGTAAGAATTTTTATTATATAATATTTATTAATGAAAAAGCTTTTTTCTTCCTATATCTTCCATTCATTTTATACAATCTTTCTCATTTTTTTTTTGTAGGTTTTGACATACCTGAGCTAGAGAATGAGATGAAAAATTTAAGTATTGAAGATTAAGAGCAAGTAAGTAAATATTATTTGGTGTATAAAGTTATTTCTCCTTTTTATATATATTTTTTTTGTATTAATTGAATAACATATGAGACAATTTTATTTTGGTTATTACTTTACTGGGTGGCCTATGGTTTGAGACGGTGGCATCCTTGACGATCTTTTACTATCTGTATTTGGTGAAGGAAGTCTTAGCTATTGTGAATTGACTGCAACTTTTTTTTTCCTTTCTTCTATGGAAACATGAGTGAAAGACTACAAGTTGTAATGTTGGTATGTGCTTTTGTTTGTTGTGGAGTGGGGAATTTAAGTCAACTAACTCATCTCTTTTTTCCTTTGAACTAGGTTTGGATGTGCTATTTGGACATGAATCATGGTTGATATTTTGTTCCTTAGTAGATGTTTGTGATATGATAGTATTATGTTTGACATCAACTTTGCTTTTATTGGTGCTTCTAATGACCATGATTAATGATTTTCAATATTCCAACATATATTGCTAGCTTGCATAACCATTAGGACAACTTTGACATAAACACTCCCTCATAAGGGATTGAGCAAATTGTTAACAATGATAATTAATGTTTACTATAATTTGAACCTTGTTTATTTCATTTACCATTGATTTTGACAGTAGTAAACAATTTTTTTTATTTGGACACAATTACAAATAATTTATTTTCAATGGAAAAAAATAAAAATAAAAAGGTACTGTCGAGTCAGGTCGGGTCAATATCGGTTCGTCTTTGCATATCGAGTCGGGTTTTGGGCTCATGTCGGGTCTGGACACCTTTTATATAATCGGGGCGGGTTCGGATTTACATGACCCGCCCAAACCCGCTCGGTTGCATCCTTACACATTCACTCGAAGTCCCTTCCTCATAAACTAAACGTCTAAAAGATTCTTCTAATATAAAATTATAAGAAATCTAAAACCTTCCAAAAAAAAAAATTTCCCATTTGGGGGTCTAAACTAATGAATTTGCCCTAAAAATAGCATAACTCAGCACTGAAGGAGATGGTTTCCTCGAGTTATCTAGTTTCCTTCGAGATAGGATATAGAAATCAAGAAATCGCAATTGACCCATTTCTATCCCATTTGGTTAAGTATCTGTTTGTAACCATCTTCATCTCATCACTAAGCTAATGTGAATTATGGGGCATTCAACCATATAGTTTAGGAAATAGCTATTAGATCCCAACGAACAATTATTATTTTTATCGGTTTTTTACATGTAAAATAGGATACCTAGAGCAGCGAACATTTAATAATATCAATCTCAATTGCTCTTTCGTGGTTTTACGTATAGCATTTATACTTAGATAGTCCCTTATATGGAATAACTGTCATAAGACAAAGTACATAAAACAAAAGGAAAAACCTATCTAAATGACTACGGTTGCGTTATTTGGGCTTTTGTGCCACTAACTCCATGTCTAGACCATAAGGAATATTGTCCATTTTAACTAAATCCTTGTCGTGCCATCTTTAGAAGTATGACCTTCGATAAGATCAAAACCATATGCATTTTCGTAAACAAAAGAAGCAGGCTTGTTTCTTACTTCAAAACTACTTAGAGTCCAATGTTGAATTGCTTTCGATGGCAAAAAGCTTCCTCCTAACATGACATTTGATCTAAGAAATCTTCTTGGAACATTAGGTCATCATTTAGCAAGAAACCAATTAGGATCCCTTAAACCAAATTATTCCAGCCTCTTATTCTAGATGAGTCATGGGTCTGCCATGTAAACGTATGAAGTTTGATCCCAGTTAGGTCACATGCATACGATACAAAATTTTATGGAGCACTTGCGTTATAGTCCATAGTTACATATCAGCGAAAAATATGTTGTATCATTGATTTATGTATATAAAGATTCTAATTTGATTATCGAATTCAAATATTCCTACATTCATGTACATGCTCCATTACCTCTATCGTAGGCTCACACTAAAGATAAAATTTGATAATAGTGATTAATCCATTTATCATCCAAAAGTCATAAAATTACCACAACATGATTCAGATCATATACCCATAAATTATAACCACAAATCTAATATATCAACTTTGACACATAGAAATTAGCTATTAGTCCTAGAGTTACCAAAATCCTCAAATTCTCATTGAGTATCGATAATCCATATGCCATGTTATCTTATATCACTATTTTGATTTCTTCCTAATACCCAATTAATCATTTACTACATTTATGTGTTCTAAAAAACCCATATGTCAACTCTATTATTGAAAATATCTCCAATTTACCTATTAAGCTATTTAGGTATTAAATCATCAATTTATCAACTCTACAACTTATAGGCCATCACGAAGTATCCCTAAAAATTATAATACATTTAAAACATATTTAATTAGCATTTTGTTTAACAATTCCAACCATTGTTTCCAAAAGCACTTAGTTAACTTGATTTAACCATAAATATCACCACATAATTCATATCTAATTAACGATATACATAATCTACATTGACAAAATCCTAAAATCCATTACCAAAACATCGATTAATCCATTTAAATCATCACATCCCAATCAAAACATATTAACTCAAAAATTATAAATTACACCACCATACCTATATTCTCCACTAAGCACACACACCACACCATCTTAACATATTCCAATATCAACTCAAGACATTCAAACACTTGAAATCCTTTGAAAACTAAGGTTGAAAAAAAAAAAAAAAAACTGATTGGACCCGAACAAAATCTAAAATTTGTTTTTTTTTTTTTTTCTAATTTGATTCCTTAGCCGGATGCTTGGATCAGAAATTGGTGAAGTAACACAGCCTAAAAATAATTTAGGCAGCTTATGCTTAATTACTTATGTTCGCCACTCTCAGTTTCTCACATCTCAGATCTCACTGCCACACTAATCAATCACTATCCCAAAGGCACAAAGGCAACATCCCTCCTTCATTCTTACCATGATTTCTTTTGTTGGTTGTGTTAATATCTTTCCTACCCCGATCATCTTTTGCCTGTATGTTTTTGGTGCGGGGAACAAAAATCATAGATGCATCACGTGATCAAGACTCTACAGTTCTACACAAGTGTGTTTCATACATTCTTGATTATATACTAGAGTTGGATCAATATAATGTAAGCATCTTTCCACAACAAATATTCTGGAATTCGTGGGGTTAAACTTGTTTTTATATATTTACTTTTTGGAAGAGTACTTAACCCCTTTTCTTGCCATCAGTACATTTCAAAAGATTTATCGGTTCTTTATGACTTGATGTTCTTTGTGACAGCTATGTATCCTTGTTGCTGGAGCACTTGGGGGATGGTTTGACCATGAGGTTGGGAACATCAATGTTCTCTTTCGATTTTCAAGCACAAGAATAGTCCTAACATCTGATGATTGCCACATTCAACTGCTTCCAAGAGATCATCAACATGAGATTCATATCCTATCAATTTTTGAGGGTCCTCATTGTGGACTGATTCCAATGGGCATGCCTGCGAAAAGAATGACAAATACTGTTCTTCGATGGAATCTCCGTAAGTGCTGCCATAACATTTTTTTATTCTTGTTCTTGGCCGTTTATAACTTAAAACATAGGTAAGCTCGCCTTTTCAGTAGGATAAGCAGAAGCATTTACGTGTTTTTTGTTTTGGAGATTCCCAAGCACCCATGAATGTAAATATTATATTAGATTTGTATATTCTTATATCAAATAGTTTAACTGTATACCAAATCCTTTTTTTTTTTTTTTAAGGTTGAAAATATTAACGAATTGAACAGTAATTCAAGTTTAGATGGCATAATAGTGAACTCCAACTTGAGCTTAGCTTGTAATTTCCAAACTTGAGTTGAGAGCTCAAACTCAATCAAATTTAAAATTTAAAGTTTAAACCTAACTTAAGGTGGTAGTACGTAATCTCAAACTCAACTAAGTTCATTTAGGCTTGATTTAAAAAAAAAAAAAAAAAAAAAAAATTATTTTGATAAAAACAATAATATCCAAACTTATCTAAAACTTGATTAACATTTTTCTTGACTTGAACTTGATTAGGCTAGTGATCCAATTGAGATAGACATTATGAATCCTAAGATCAATTTGATAAACTACTCGGATAGTTTAAACTTGAGTTCAACTCAATTATTCTTGTATGGAACTTAAGAAAAAGTAAAATTGAGTTCAAATGTTTTATGAACTAGCTTTGTTCATTTATATCCCTACCACCTAGCACATGCAACGAATCCAATACTTAATCTCTACAATTATGACACCCTGAATCGTTTCCATGGCAAGCCACTATATATACTAATAGCATGGCACCATTTCTGATACATTAGCACTCACTATTTCTCTCGAATTAGGTGCATTTACAAGTAGTAATCAATACTAAGAACAACCATGAAAAATGATAAAGATACCTAGATTGTACTCGATACTCTCAAGATAATTAAAGAAAAACATCCACTATTAAAAATCAAACGCACCACAAATTATTTAAATCTCAAATATTTTAATGATTTACAAATTTTTAAGTCCATAAACTAGTTTCTTTCTTAATTAGATAGTTAAGATCTCGGACAAGTTAAGGGAACAAGGGTTTGAAGGGTGGGTACTCAATCGATGCCATAGGAAGAGGAGGGGCAACCAACCTTTGAGGATGGCTAGTCAATTGGAAAGTGGTCAAAATTGACACCTCTTTTTCAAAGCATTTCAATTAACTAAAACAGCAGGCATAGTTGACTATGTGATTTTCCTTATTACCTATCGACAGCAACATAACATCTTACTGATCTCCAAAACACAAATTGTTGCACAATCCTCATCATCCTTAAATTAATTATTGTTTCTCCAAAAGTCAACAATTTAAAACAAAATCATCTCATTTGCCATGAATTTATAGAGTTATTTGATTCTTGTACCAATTAATCAATAAACATTATACAAGAATTCTCTCGAAAGTCTTTAATGAAGGATGATTCTATCAGAAGTATGATTCTACAATTGAAACCCCTAAGTAAGATTCAACAACTCTCAAATTTACTTGACTTAACAATCTCTTCCAATAACATTTGGTATCTAGTTGGAGATCTTATTAGCTTAATTTACACTAGTCACTTACTTAACTCTACGCAATTTACCTTCCAGATACCGTATTGTATCACCTATAAACAACAAAACTTCTATTGGAGTTTATTACTTGAGGAATAGAAAAAGTTTACAGTCTCCTATTCCATTTTTAGTTCTGCATAGAATAGAAGGATTAAGTTAGATCGATTTTTTGAAAAGGTCCAGAATAAAATTATTGAAATGTCTGTCTTTTTAAAATTATTTTAAAGGCGTTTTCATTAAGAATAGGTTATATTTTTAAAATGTTCCTTTTCATGATAACAAATGAAAAAATATATGTCACATTTGATATGCACGAATCATTTGAAATAGAAAGGGAATAGATTGAATGAATTAAAATGAAATGAGTTGGAGAATGGCAAAATCATTCTTACTTTTGGATGCGCCACATAATGAAGGAAAATTTTATTATTCCGTCATTAATTTTAACAAGGCCGATTCTGTTACTATCTAACGATCTCACACCATATCCAACCGTAATCGAACACTAAAATAATTAATATTCAAATTACTATTTATTTTACAATTAGATGATTACCTAAACTATTCATGTCGTTAAAGCATAGAAACTCTTAAAATGAAATATGTATAAAGATTTGCCAAAAATATTTCTAGCAATAGTAAATATATAGTGAGATAAAGTGGTAATTAAATTGCATATAATTAATAAAAATAAAATGGAACCATAAATCCAGCTTTTTGGATCAGAAGGTAACGTTCTTGACTTTTAAAACACCTCCATGCATAGAAAAAGAATTAAAATCCAGAACCACATTCCACTCGAAGTCCCTTCCTCTTAAACTAAACGTCCACAAGATTCTTCTTACTTCAAAGGTCACAAACCAACAACAAATTTCTCAACTTTCATCCATTCCATTGTGCTATGAAAGGAAAGATGCATTATAAAAAGTCATATTTTTATCTTTGGCCAAAAAAAAAAAATAGTCATATTTTATCATACCCTGTAAGTCTTTTTATTACCATTAAGAAATTAGACAAAAGAAAGAGCACTGTGGGGTTTGGTGCGAACAAGTGTATGACCGAATATAATTCAACTTTCTGTTTTAAGATCGGCCACAGAAAGTGACAGGCTTATGGAGAAAGGGTTACTGGAGGATAATAGCAGGTGTCAGTGTCACGTTGGTGTCTCATAGGAGTACGAAGGGGCAAAGCGTAAACCTGAAGAGACGAGCTTTCTATGTCCTCGCACGATGGCTTTGGGATTGTCTTTTTAGATAACTTTAACTTGTGTGTAAAAGCCATAATTTCTGACCATTATCAACTAGCAAACGTTAATTTGAAATAGTTCAGAAACTTAATTATTTTAAAAAAAAATGTTTTTGGATTTATTTGCTCGGTTGTTCCTTTAACCATGTGCGCCATCACGTTTGCCAGGTTCTCTCTATCTTTAACAAATATGGAGAATTATATATACAATAGTTCATCAACCCTAATTAGTTAGGGTGAGTTAAATGAGGTGAGCTAAAATTTTAAAAGTATGGGACTCAATTCGTTTAAAAGTTATTGAGTTTCAGCTTGACTTAAGTTTTTTGTTGGATTCAAACTCCGTATTTGGATAAACGAGTTTTTTTATTAAGTTTGAGCTTAAGTAGCTCACAAAGTTTATAAATAAGGTAGGTTTAAAGTAGTTAAATGCATAAAACTAATAAATATATCAATAAATAAATAGATGGATGGATGATGGATATACATATAAATATTATTTAGAAAATAGTTTTTTCAAATTATATTTTATACATACAATTATATATTGTATAAACTCAATGAACCTATTCATGAGTCGAATCCCAAGCTTATATAAAAGCTCGATCTTAGTCTATTTAAATAAATAAATTTTAATTTAAGTTTAAATTGAGTTAAACTTAAAATGAATCAAGGTGAAATAACTTGCAAGCAGTTAAGCTCATTTCTAATTCAATTCTAATTAGCAATCTCGTGCTAGCTTTTGTTAAAAATAAAATCTCATGCTAGCCTGAACCCAACCCACCTCTTCTACATGGACATATTTATAATTAACAGGAAAAAAATTAATATACGGAGTAGTTATAAATATACTTCTTAGGCCCTAAGTCAAATATGAATATATATCTAAATTTACAAAAAAAAAAAAAAAAAAAAACCATACAAATAACTCTTAAACTGTAACTGGAATTGTAAATCATTGGTATGAAAATCATAAATATCTTGAAATACAAAATGGCGTTATAAATTTATCCATAGTTGTTCAATCGTTTAGAAAAATATTTACAATTTTCTCCACTGTCCAAATGTATTATATTATAAGAAATATCAGAGAACTTTTTTGCTTTTTTGACAAATATGCTATAAGCATTTAATGTTTATACCAAATTAATTTGAAATGCAAATGGTTATCACCGTCGAGTTCAGGGGGTCAGAGTGACAATAACTCGTATGTCAAAAGAGAAGGGTTTTTCCTTGAGGCCTGAGGGGACCAAACTCGCATTGTAAATGCAGGAAGGAATGGGCCAAAAGTCTGGACAAGGACAACCACTGCCACAGCTTTAATTGGGACCAAGATTGTGGTTAAATCAAATCCAGTGACACACGTGTGTAGGACCGGAGATTATTTGGATTATTCTATCCTCTCCTCGGACAAGGGAAAAAATTATAACATTTTTTACAATTCTTCAAGAAAATAAATAATTCTATAAATAAACAAGTTGAACTTGTCTCTTCGAGAGGTGAGATTTTAATACCTTAACGTCGCCTTTTTAAGAAAAAAGAGTCAGTGTAGCTTTAGTAATCTTGTCTTTTCAAGAAACAATGTTTTTTTATTTATACTAATCTCATCTTTTGAAGAGAAGAGATTAACCACTTATAATCTCATCTCTTTAAGAAATTAATTTGATATTTTGGACATCAACATTGCAGAATCCCAAAGGAAGAGAGTTTTCAAGGTGAAAAAGAACCATATTTCCATCAGCTTTATTTTTTATTTTGTTTTTTATGCTCTACTCATGTATGGGTATTTTATTTGGTCAGATTATTACATTTTCATTCTCATGGTAGTCGACAATAAGAATCATCCTATGACCACTAGAGCGTCATGGGCCAAAACCCTATTAGCTAAGCCAACATTTGCTGGTATATTATATGGATTTTACTTCTTTTTATTTTAATGAAGTTTCTTGTTCTTTAGAAAAAAAAATTATATTAATTATTCTTGAAAACTTTGTGAAATATACTGGTCCTATCTTTCAAAATACAACAATTATTCTCTTAAAAATGTCATCATTGAAAATATTGATATCAAGTTTGATGTTAACATTTTTAGAGAATTATTTGTTATATTTTCAAACAAAAATTGAGTTATGGATATGTTTCATAAAATTAGCACATATGATTAACATAATTTACTAAAATTTTGAACTCCAACAGCCATTGATTTGGGGGATTAGCTATTTGTTCCCTTTGTGCTCTATATAAAACTACTATTATGGCATTTGGTTGAAGGTAATGATAATTTATAATAAATTATTATTATACAAAATAGTAAATACCAATTCATCTCCAAGCACACAAGAATTGCAATTCAATAGTATAATATTAGAAATAAAAATACTACCTACATAATTATCATATCTTTGTAATAAAAGATAATGACATTATAAGTATTTACCTTTACTCCAATAATTGTTTGTTTTATGTATTACACCAAGTGAATATTGTGATAGACATTATAATTCTATTACATTTAGATTGAATGAGCATAAGTTTCAGAGAAAGATTGACGAGGATTTAATTGAGGCAATCATCGAGTCTAAATTGGAATTTGACCCATTATTAACTTTATTTGGTCCAAGCCCTAGGTTTTGCCACGTCAATAAAATAAAAGATATATATATATAATTTAAAATAATATTTAAAATTATAAACTATTTGCACAAAAATTAGAAAAAAATTATTCCTCATTCATAGCATTTAATATGTGCTCCTAATAATACAAATTAAAAATACTTCTAAATATATTTGATTTGATTTATATATACTTTTACCTTTGAAGTTTTTTTTTTTTCCCCCTTTTGATACCTCCTACATAAGAGATCAGGAGTCGCTAAGCTATAAGGTCATTGTTCTACCTTTGAATATATGTGACTAGTTTGTATCTTTTAAACTTCTCATTAAACTATATGTTTTTTTGTAATCTATCATAAGTAGTTGTATACAAATTAATGCACATTAACAACACTTTAAGAGATTGGTTAAAGATTACAAGGTTCTTGGATTCAACTTTTTCTTTGAGCCATAAAGTTTAATTTGTTATGATTATTCTTTTTTATGAAAATTTTTCAATGTTTAAAACTAAACTTAATGAAAATTCCTTGCTAGCTAGATCACTGGCCATATACTTGGATTCATGGATGGATGGGTGATGAACCCATCCTAAATTCACCAATAATTTTGGTTTATGGTCTCCATTTCTAGATCAAGGGGCTGGTGAGTCCAATTTTAGGCTAAGGTGGGTATGACTGATGTCTAAGTCTAAATCAAACCTCATATGTCTGTCATTTGATTTAGAATTTTCCACCTCAATTGGACATAAAATGGAAGACCCTGCTAGATTAACCCATTATTTTCTAATTTAAAATAGAGAAGATCATGAGCAAAAGAAAACCCATGAAACTTAGTTTCAAACAGTTAAACACAATTAGACACCATTTAAAGTGGACATAACTGATAATACCAAAACAATTACTTAAACTTTGGGTGCCTCCTGTATTTCATTTGCAAAGTTTAAAGTAATTAAAAATTATATCCAATTGAATTTCCTATTGAAATTCACCATTATTGCCTTGAGATCCACTTTATAGATAAAAGTAACAAACTTAACAGATAAAAATTTGGTTAAGAATCATATTCAATAGCTTTAAATTTCAACTATAAAAGTTGACAATCAACTGTTTGATTGATCAAGCACCAGATATTTAGAAATTTCAAATTGACAGTGAAAGTTTGATTAAATTTGCATTGTTTTCTATTGTCAATTTAAATATCTAATTGACTTTTCTTTTTGAATTTATTATCATTGCAACCACCTGAACTAACTCGATGGATCATTCGCCTATGGTGTTGACTTTGATAAACCCATTCCAAATCCTCCAGTATTATCTTTTTTGCCAATGTATTCGATTAAATGAGCCCAAGCCTGATGATGACCCCATTCAAGATCGTACAAATTCGACAAACCTTGGCATCAAATTTATTCAACATTCACATCTTATTCTCAGCAAACGCAGCTTCGATGGACCAACGTCTTAAATGTGACCACAGTCCACAAAAATAATTTTAACAAACAGACCAAGAAAAACGTCACATCCAAATCAGATATATTACGGTATCGATATTTAGAATGATTAAAAAAATAAATCAATAATTAGAGGCAAATTCATATGATATATTAATGGTGTAAGTTATTAGAAAAAGGAATCCATATTTCACAAAGTGAATCAAATAAGGTATCATACTTGACCAATAAGAAAAATTAAAGAAAATCAATTGAAAACTAATCTAATTGTTAATACAACATGTAATTCACTTTATGAAACGTTAATTCTACTTATTAACTACATAAGACGTTGATGCTTTAAATAAATTTACTTTCAAATTGTAATATCTTCTACTATAATTTATCCTATCCAAATCAACCAAGTGGCAACAGAAATACCTACAATTGTGTGATTTTTGTGTCCATATGTGTTAACATATGATTAAAACAAAAGCAACATCATTTAGAACTACGTGTTCTAAAATTTCAAATTTGGATGTCTCCTAGGCACAAAAGGAGCGACAGAGGGATGGAACTTCACTATCCCAAAAATGTTGTCTCGTTCTTATTCCTGCAAATAAACACTTACAATGTGTCATGAAATAATATTTATTTTGCATTACTTTAGATTTTTTTTTCTTTTCACATGTGGCACGTGTTTATTCATGGGATACTAATGTGATAGTATTTTTCAGGACAGCAAATTTTCATTTGCAATGGAAAGATGTGATACTAGTAACCAAAGGAAGCGGTATAGATTTGTATTTAGCACAAATATTATTATGGTAAAATTTCTTACAAGCTACTTCAAATGGAATTTCTGCTGAAGGTAGTGGCCTTCATCAGACCTTAATCGTGTTGTCTAGGTTTGAGTGAGAGTTAATTAATAGGACTACAAAGGAGTCATGTTAAATCAATCATCTAAGGATTGAGTTGAATTCATTTAAAGGATGGTCCAACTTAAACTAATTCAAACATTTTACAACATCTAAATAAATGAGTTTTATTTCAAGATCAAGTTCAATTTGAAAATCAAGTTTAAGTCTAGTGGTATGAGATTAAGCAAATTGAGTTTAAGTGTTTAACCTATGAGCAACTTGGCCCGTGTTGAATTTGGAAATATAAACATATAAATAAATAGGTGAATAAATAAGGAATAAAATTTAGGTTACGTGTATAAAATATTTGTTTTAATTGAATATAAATATATTTGTATATGATATATTAATTAATAAGCCTCACGGTCCTTGATGAGTTTGTTCATAAGTTTAAAAAGCTAGATTGGAAAACAAGATAACTCACGAGTCTAGATTGGAGCTTGGGTTTAGATTATTTGAATAAATAAGTTTTATTTTGAATTCATTTCAACTTCATTATGATTTGAGTCAAACCATGTTTAAGTTGAGTTCAAGTAGTTTTGCAAGCGACTGAACTTATTTGCGTTCTCATTAACTGTTGAAGAATAATGAGGCAAGTTTATTGTGTTATATATATATATATATATATATATATATATATATTGGATATTTAAATTAGTTATTGGAAGTATGGATATGAAACGCAAAATCAACCTACACATTATTGTACGGAGCTAGACCAAACAATGACTTCCACCAGCCTTAATGGAAAGCTACAGTCTAGAAAACAACTTTTCACGATGATCTTTGATTTTTTGTATTTTTATTTTATTTTGAGCTTATTTTGAAATTTCCATTAATTTTAATTATCATTTTCTATATGAACCACTCAACATTAGAATAATTTCTATTTTAACTACTTGAAAGTTCCATCATATAATTAAAATTAACCCTAAATATTCATGTTCTCGTTTGTAATTTCTTATTCTTAATAGAATTTGGTTCATGAATAATAGAATTTGGATTTATGACCGTATAGCAATGATGATAGGTGATTGAATTAAATCAAGGTCATCTATCACTTGGAGACTTATCTGTTTTAATTATCGGATTTTTATCTATATCATATATGTATCTGCACTTGTAATTTATTTATATCAAATTTATTTGATCAGTTTATAAGTAAAACTGTCGATTTTTTAACAATATCTGTTTTTTAACAAGCGCCTATTTGAAAACGACAAATATCCGATGACCAAATAAAATGTAATATAACGAAACTCTTAAGCTTTACAATATGATATTTGATCCATACTTCGAGGCTTTCGTCCAAATTGTACTCCTAAGTGGCAAAAATAGGTAAATCCAGCTTACAATCTCCACATTTGTTATCATAGAAAAATTGAAATCGACAATTGGTTCAATCTTTCATATGTAGATCCGAATATGCTAAATGAAAGCTCTATCCTGAAATATAAACTACAGGAGTATCAGCGTATTGCCAATATTCACATAGGCCCGAGTTTCTCCGATGGCTTGAACCGATTCATTTTGGAGACGTCACCATCACATGATGCAGATAATGGATTATTTGATGGAATAAAATGAAGCATATTACATATCAGTCGTTTGTCAAAATAAATAAATAACAGTAATAATAACACGGGTCAGCTAATTGCAGAAACATCATAACACGGGTCAATTTTTTTTTATAATTAACGCTTAATTTTATGGCACATAGAAATAGCCTTTACTTGAAAAATTAAACTCGAAATGGATAAATCAGAAGCTAAGATAGTTAATGTGAGAAAATAATAAGGATGAGACGAGGAAATTTTTAGCTGCGATTAAATCAAGTAAAACTAAACGAGACAAATCAGAATCCCATTACACCGTGTTACTGTCTGAACAACGTTGGATAGCGGTGGAGAAGTCCAGAGGTGTCATTGATTCTAAAATTCTGAGGTCAATAATATTATTGGAAAGAACCACAACAGAACTTAAAATGTTTCATTTTTAACATCATCAGACTGAAGGTGAAACTTAAATTTCTAACAATAAAGTGAAAGTCCCATAATAACAATTTTGAGAATCAAAACTTGTTCTTGTACCAGTAAACTCCTTTGTTCTGATCACCGTCTGCTTCTACATAAAGGCACTCCTTTGCCTCCCTCCACATAGCCTGGTAAAATGGGGTCCCGTCGAATTGGTAATAATCCCCCAAGACTGGTTTTATTGCCTTTGTAGCCTCCATTGCATGGTAGTGCGGCATGGTTGAGAACAAATGATGCGCCACGTGTGTGTCCGTGATATGGTGGAAGACCTTGTTCAGGATTCCATAATCTCTATCAACAGTTGCCAAAGCTCCTCTCAACCAATCCCACTCAGTAGAATCATAATGAGGCAGTGCTCGATGAGTGTGCTGTAAATACGTGATCATGACAAGAAAACTATTGACAACAAGAAGAGGTCCACCATAAACACACAGCACCCATCCTAGACCTTTAGCGACCACTAGACGGTAAAGCCCATAAGAAACAGCAAGGATGCCAGCATCTGATATGTAAATCTGCATTCTTTCGCGATCATTATATATGGGACCATGAGGATCGTAATGGCATGCAAATCGGTCATAACGCTTTCCAGACACATTGAATAACAAGTACAGAGGCCAGCCAAGGATGAGTGTCACAGTAAGCGTGAGAACCCGACCAGGAGGGTTATTAAGATACTTTGAGAACCAAGGGATGTTCGATCTTTTCTTTGGAACGAAAACTTCATCATGGTCAAGTGAACCAGTGTTAGAATGGTGTCGCCGATGACTGTATTTCCATGAGAAGTAAGGTACAAGGAGACAAGAATGAAGAACAAGGCCAACAATGTCATCAAGTAATTGATAAGCACTGAAGGCATGGTGGCCACATTCATGTGCTATGACCCAGACACCAGTCAGAACACAGCCTTGTATGGCCCAATAAATTGGCCAGGCTAAATAAGACAGAGGACGTGGTAGATGATTGAAATAATTAGTGGCAACGTAGTAGAGGATAGAGGCTATTGCCAGGTCATAAACAACATATGAAAATGACCGAAGGACAGATCGTTGGAAACAATGAGCAGGGATGGCCTTTTTGATCTGGCTGAGAGTGAATGGAGGTTTCGAGTGGGGAGATCGGTGGGGAACATCAACTGCAGGTTTCTTATGAGGGGGAACAGCCATTCTGCCACCGGCACCCATTGTTCCACGACCTGGAGAATGACCACAGCAAATAAGTTAGTAAATGCAAGGTTGTGATCAGAATGCATAGGATTGCTATTAAGGAAATTTGCTTCCATGTTCCACTGCCTCGAGTTCAAGTACACTAAACCAGCACAGTAATAGAAGTGATCTAGTCACATATTTTCAATTATAAATTTCTTAAATTTATTAACAGCGAAAGTATGGGTCAGTTCTGCATGACAGCTCAAAACTACTTTCGTCATCTTGCCTCTCACAAAACCTGTGCAAAAATACAGGGAAAGTCTGTATTCGATATCAATCCAGATTTGTTTCATATTCCAAGCCAAAGCCGACGAAATGGACCATAACATAAGAAAATGCTGCCAAGATGTGGACCAGGACTATCCTTAGAGTGGGATGAGGCAGCTTAACACTACCAGGAAAAATAAAGGAATTTGAGCATACTCAAAGGCAAAAACTTGGCTTAAGACCCCATTTGACGATCTAAATTTAGGACGTGGTAACTTTTATCATCAGATTATCATAAGTTTATCATTATGGTAGGCTCATCATCGTATTTTGATAACTTTGTTTTACCGTAATAAGTGGCAATCTGAGCCAAGTTTATCCCATACTCTACGGACAAAAATTCAATATGGCCATAACAACCTAACAAAACATAGGATATGTGGTCATCTTGCAAGAAAAAATCTACACAACACAAACAATGAGAGCAACGCTTGTACGCTGAATTCATGCTATTGTAGGAAATTCCAAAAAAGCAGTCAAAGTTCCGGGAAGGTGTGAGGCACGGTTTTTACCGTTTCGTTTATGTTTTATTAAAACCTGAAATGTGCCTAACAACAGCCTAGTGCCTTTGCGCCAAGCACTTGAAAAATCAACATCCTTACACACAGTGAGCTGTCAGAGTTGTACAAATCAAATTAATTCTGACATCACAGGCTTATCGCAAGTGGTCCCTTTGTTGTCCAGTTGTGATTAATTACATATGCGAACAGCTTGGAAATTCAAAGCACAATTTTGTCCGCAGCCTTAGTCCACCATGCTACAGTCAGGAACCTAATGGAAAACCCATTTTTTTTATAACTGGGGACTAAAAAATTGATTATTGTCTCCATCTAACAAAGGTGCAACTTGACTAACTTGGTAAATAAGCATGGCATAGAGGTATTACAAGTACATAATTTTAACTTTTTGACAATTTAGTATTTCTACTTTCCTAGTGTACTAATATTCAATTAGATTGGCAATCTAGCATCTAAAATTTCGTTAAATTGCCAGAAAATATATGTCTAGATAGCTATATGAGCCCAAAAGAGTGCGGGCACTTTGTAATGACACAAATGTGTGATTAATTAGGAGTTACTCACCAGACACACACACACACACACACATGGCAGGTGTTGTATGTTTTGATAAAATTTTATCACACCAGACATACCCATCCGTATATATATATTTACATATTTATATCGCATGATACGAAGCAAGTCACGAAAGTTTATTAACTTTACGCGATTATAAAAGCGTTCTTACCCATCAAAATCAAAATGTGCAATCTTATAACACGTTGGTTTACTAAAATGGTATTGGTATTCTATTTTTATTATTGCAAAATATATATTCCTTTATTTTGTTTGTAAAAAATTCTATAAAAAAAAATCTATTTTATATAATAAAAAATAAAAAAATCTCCATTCCTTTCTGTTTCTTACTGAAAAAATGGTTATTATAATTTTTTTCTAAACCAACTATGCTGTCCCAATATTTTGGGGGGTTAGGGTAAAAAGAAAACTTTAAATTATGTCACAAAAAATAACCCTTCGCCGGTCGGCGGGATTTTAGCAATTAATAAGGGTAGTTGACAGAAACCAAACTTCCCAGATCTCCACGTTAGAAAAAGGCAAAGTAGAAAAGACACATCCTTTGTTTTAAATGAATGACAATTACAATTACCAAGCAGAAAAGTGGGAGGATTCAGACCCAGCAACCACAAATTCATTAAATATCACAAAAGAAAAGTAAGTCGAGATGTTTGAATATCGGACAAGTTAATAAAGGAAAGGGAACCAAAAAAAAAAAAAGTATATCAGACAAGTTAGTGAAGGAAAGAAAAAGGAAAATTGACCACACACACAGCCATCCGGCAGCCACTATGTCTATTATAATAAGAAATATTAAATATTCTTAATTACGATGCCAGACTTGCCATGTCGTTACGCTCTAGTCTCTCTGCAGAAAAAAGTACAATAAATAATAGAATAATACTGTGGGCGCAAAAGCAGAGTCAGATATTTTTCCAAAATAGTGGAATAGGCGGGCACGGAGAGGGTTGGGTAGTAGCACCTCATCAATCTAGATTTGCAATTTTTAGAGGTAGGGTCATAAGGATTTTATAATTGCTAATTGGAAAAAAAATTAATATATATTTTAATAAATTTATTAAAATATCAATAAAATAAAATAATTTTAGAATTAGATAAGTTAATAAGAGATGATATCATAAGTGACTGATCTCGTCTACAAAATTCATCTTATCTGTCTCTTCAAGAGACGAGATTATTATATTTACATCAATCTCACCTAAACTTCAAGAAACGAGTTAAACTTGACTATTTCTAATATTTTTTCTCATATAGCAACATTTGTATAATTTTTTTAAAAATAAATTGGCTTTTTTTTTTCCTTAATCCCACGCTAATCCCCCACCCATCTATTTTTTCAAGGCATGGTCCTCGATTTTCCCATATTAAATAGTCATATATTTTAATCATATAATTTTTATATAATAATATAAAAAACATATATATATAGAGAGATATAAAGGATACCATAAAAATTCGATCCATGATTATTTTAATAATATAGTAGTGACCGTACCTGTAATATGTGAAATGAACGAGACAAAGGAGGTCACGTGATTTGAAACAGAACTCGAGAAATAATAAATTTTTTATACCGAATATCCAAACAAATGGCATCTGCTTCTCGGATCAGAAAAAAACAGCATCAACCTTGTAATCCGGCTCTTTGATGTTAAGATGAAAGAATTTATATATAAATTGCCGGTTTTTCATAGAAGTAAGAATTAATAAATTAGGATTCAAAGATAATAAATCAGGATATTGGAAATACCGAATCACAGAATAAATATGAACAAGAAAAGCATATAGCAGAAAGCTGGCATTACACAAAGTTCACCGTAAACCCATAAGCTACGAAAGCGAAAGCGAAATCGAAATCGTAGACGGGAATTCAGAAACGGAAGCCACCATGGAAGATTAAAAGATAACACGTTTTATCGCATTTAACGACAATGAAGGAGGAAAAGCAACACAAAACACGAAAAATGACAACAATAATCAACCAGATCTAAACAAGTTCGTACATAGAGATAAATGGAAAATGAAAAAAAAAAAAAAACACAATGCGATGCAGCGTTAAGGAACATAGCAAACAAAGTACCTGGAGATTAACGTGAGACGAAGGATAGAAGAATCTAGGTAGGTATTTTTTGTAATGGGGGATTTGAGTTGCGGTGGCCGTTCAAAAGAGACGGCCAACCTGTGTGTGTCGAAATTAAAACGCAACGAGAACGGGTATTTATGGTTTGCTTTTGGGTCTCGGTCATCCACGAGTGCGGTTTTGGGGTCCGCTGAAAAAACCAACCAAGTTGTAGGAATGGTGTGTGTGGTCTTTTTTTTCGGTGGTGTGTTGGCAAGTGGACGTATTAGCCTGATCTCCTGTAACCAATCAGGATTTAGGTCGGTGGTGATGTCAGAACAAAGTAATAAATCTGGACCGTCGGTTTTTACTGCCTCAAGTGGTCTGTACCGTGGACGATTGTACGTTCTTATTTTATGGCCAAAGGGATGACGTTTCACGTGACCTAAGGGGGAATTTCTCCGACTTTTTCTTTTTGGCCGTTGGAATTTTTCCAACTTGAATGCTCTTAAAATAATTAGATAAACTAGCAAAATAAATATTGGATAATAACTTCTACCATCTTGAAGCCTTTTCACAAATCGTAATGACGAGCTGCAAATAAACCAACTCAATCCTGTTGAGCTCAGGTCGTTTTACGTTTTGATGAGTCAAATTTTGAAATTGAAAATAAAATTTATTTATCCAAATGTGTTGTTTTCAAGCTTTAATTTACCCTCATAATAAATCAACTTCTATACAAACTCATTTAGGTTCGGAAAAAAAAAATTGTTTAAGTCTAGTTTAGACTCCCAAGTAGATTCGTAAGCAGATATGTTAGTAGACTCATTATTTTAATATTTTATGATATGTTATATGTAAATATATAATCAAAACAAAATATTAATTTCTATTATATGTACATATCTTTTGCAACTTTTATTTATTATTTTTAAATTCAAGAAATATTAAAATATGAAAATTTTAATTGCAAATGAGTCAACTTTGGACTCTTAATAAAACTTATTTATCCAAACAAATCAAACTTAATCTTGAATTTTAGACTCAATAAAAAACATCGCCTAGATTGAGTTTGATTAAGCCTAATTTGTAGATGAGCTCGAAACAAAATAATATGCTCAATGAAAAACTTGGCTCAAACTCGATAATTTTCTCAACCATAACTTAGCTTATTTGCAAACCTAATGGAAAAGGGTGTCGAGAAACTCTTTGCATTGTTTACTACTGTAAATTCTCAAATTTATCATTATTGATCTTAGTACATGCAAATCTACTAGTTTTTATTATGTCATACTTTTATGAATTATGTCAATAACTTTTAAAATAAGCAATTTTATTTTTTTTTTTTTTGTGTTTGTTTTTTTGTTTTTACTTTATTTTATGCTTTATATAGTATTATGTTGTCCTTTTATTGGTGGGTTTTTTTTTTAAGGAAAAAAATCATGTCATCTATGTGGAACATTTTGATTGTAGGATAAATTTGTCTATCTATCTATACCATGGGGTTTTTGTACACCTAATATTTCGTATGTCATTTTTCTTATATTGATATATGTGATCCACGTAAATTATTTTTTTAGCATAAAATTCATCTTAAAAAAAAAGTTCCTTTAAAATATCTTAGCAATAACAATTATAAGCGGTATTGCATCCTTTAGTTCAATCCATATATTGAAATAATCTCATTTCTCATCCTCTGAATCAAATTGTGTAGTTTCATTTAAAATTTTTTTGAACCACAAAATCCAATTTTGATAAGGATCATGGTTCACTTGGACAACCACCCAATTTAAAAATGGAGATGAGTATTGAAGATCTAGTTCCAAAGCAAATCACAGCTTCCGTGTCACTCGTGATCATCATCATGCCCCTTATGCCGCTTGTATTTAAGATTGTTATCACATCCTTGTCGAAAAGTTTGAAGACCTGAGGAGATCGCGGGTGTCATCATAATCGTGACACTAGCCGTGACTAGGTAAATCACGGTCTTGACTAACTATTTTGCAACGAAGAAGTTTGATCCAAGGAAATCATGGCTATGATTGACAAGGTGATGCCTATCGTGTTTTTGTGCTGTTTTAAGTAATTGTTTCCTATTCTATTTGTTTATCTTTTATTTTTTTATGTATGCCATTGCCTAACTTGTGGGAGTATAAAAGGGTTATTAGTGATATGTTTAGTCAGTTATTAATCTAGTTGCTTTTTTTTTTTTCTGCTTTTGGTGATTATTTTATTATCCTTTATGACAAATTGCCTTCTTGAATAAGATTGAGATTTCTTTTCAAGATTGTTCTTCATTTTTCCTTTCATCATGGTATGTCGATTGGTTAGAACAACTAATTTAATTCTATCTTTGGTTCATCATATCCAAGGATTAACTATTCATATCCTTTATTTTGTATTTTTATTAAAAACTACAAGGATCAAAATCATAAAAACACTTTCTTGTGAGAGGTTATTTGAGAGAAATTCACTGTGCGATTCTAACACGAATTATATTCGTATCATCTTGGTATCAGAGTTTTGGTTTGCCATGTAATAAATCGATAAGATTTTATTCTCATATCCTATGAAATTTACCGTGGGTGTGATTTTGACATAGATTACTTAAAGAAGAAGGTAAGTTAAGATTTTTTTTTTAGAGACTAGTTATTGCCTATTTCGAATTACTTAGGGAAAAAGAAAAGGTCTTAAGTTGTGACTTGTTATTATTGCTATAACTGTGATTATTGCGTGTGGTGATTGTCACTTAGGGTATATGTAGCATGATTGAAGGCTAAAGTTACTATTGTTTGGTAAATGTAGGGTTAAGTTTGAATAGCAGCCATGTATAGAAATTACCATTATAGAATCAATTCTTCAATTAAGATACTAAGTGAAATTGGGATGAAATTACCTAAATTTGATGTTCATCGGTCTCTAGAAGATTATTAGATTAAGAGTTCTAAGTAGATGAAATTATTAGAGACTTTCCATGCTCTAGCTATCAAATGGGGCAAATTATTATCTAGAAATTAACTGGACTTGCAGGATTGTGGTGCCAAAATATTATATTAGAGCAATCATTGAATGAGTTTTGTGATTTTACTACATGGGATCTTGTGAAGAGATTGATGAGGAAAAGATTTGTTCCACCCAATTATCAAGATGAGCAGTATGAGTCTTTGTTGATGCTAAAGTAAGGACCTATGAAGATTAGAAAATATGCCGAAGTATTTAAAACTCTCATCAGGTGCAGTGAAGTATTTGAGCCTCTTGTACACATTATCAATAGATTTGTGAATAGCTTGAACTCTGACATTGTTGAGAGTGTTGGTTGTCAAAGTTTTGTGTCAAGATGCTATCCAAACTACCATGTTAGAAGAATTTTTCATTTTAATGTATGAACTAATGAGAATACAAAACTACTAGAGGTCTCAAAACCAATTGACTCCCTAGATGATTGTGTCAATTATGAGTGTTTAGTTGAGGAAAATAGTGGTGAACTTCATGAAGAGAGTTCTGAAAAAGATCATGAGATGCAGGTAAATATTCTTGGTTGTGTAGATTGTGAAGTTGATAATGAGCATTACAGTTATTTCTATGTTCATCTTCCTATGATTGTTCATTATATCTTAATGCATTGATGGTAACCAAGAATTTAAAACTGGCATCATATTATTATCCCTATTGGTTCATACGGTTAATTATTAATGTCCATTGGAGTCTTATAGATGGTTTATACTAGCAAAGTATTTGATTTTGGTGTGGTAGTATAGTAGTGCGAGTAGTACTTTATGTGTGGCCTGTTTGCGAATTAGCCATTAGAAGAAGGAGTATTATTACACCATTGAATAATTGTGTTCCATCTTGTTTTCATGGTTCCAAATCGATGTTTTTGGGTTCTATTACTGTTGAATTGTATGATGAAAGTTCTATAGCTAAAGATAAGGTGTTTGATGGTAGTTACTTTTAAGATGACAAGTGTTTGAAGCTACTACTATCAAGGCCACAAGAGGTATGTTTGTCAAATACTTGTCATAATGTTTGTGAGTCTTGGATTGATCGAGTTCATGATGAGTGATATGAGTTATTAGGGAAGTCTTTTTTATTGTGGACATGGACATTGGTAGCAAATGGTTAAGAATGCTTGAAGTAAAGGCTGAGATGCTTTGGGAGTTACTGTTTCAGAAACGATTTACGGAACGAGTATTAGAGGCTATTCATAAGCCAAATGTGGTTGAAAAGTTTTATTTAACTATCTTTGAGTTTTGTAGGTTTGTCTTTGATCTCAACATTCGCACTTTCAAAGATTTGAGGGTAATCTTCTTGAGCCCAGGGGATACGATAAGGATCAAGATGAGTTTGACCAAGATCTGAGGATAAATCTTTAAGAGCCTAAGGGAGATGCTAGGGAGCATAGTTCACTTAAGCGACCACCTGATTTAGAATGGAGACGAGTATTGAATATCTAGTTCCATATTAGATCATGGCCCTTATGCTACTTGTGATCTCGATTGTGATCATCATCATGCCCCTTATGCTGCTTGTATCTAAGACCATTATCACGTTCTCGTCGAAAAGTTTGAAGACCCGAAAAGATCATGGGCGTCATCTCACCAAGACACTGGCTGTGATTAGGTAAATCATGATTACAACTAGCTATTTTGCAATAAAAAAATTTTGATAAGAGGAAATCATGACCCGTATCATGGCCGTGATTGACAAGATGATACCCACCCTATTTTTATGTTGTTTTAAGTAATTGTTTCCTATTCTATTTGTATATCCTTTTTTTTTTCATATTTGCTCTTACCCAATTTGCGGGAGTATAAAAGGGTTATTAGTGATATGTTTAGTTAGTTATCGATCTAGCTACTTATCTTTGCCCTTGGTGATCATTATATTGCCATTTGTGACAAATTGCTTTCTCGAATAAGATTGAGATTTCTTTTCAAGATTGTTCTTTGTTGTTGATTTTTTTTTTCATTGTGTGTAACATCTATTTGTTATAACAACTAGTTTGATTCTATCTTTGGTACGTCATATTCAAGGATTAATCGTCCATGTATTTTTTTTTCCTGTTTTTATTAAAGACTACAAAAATAAAAATCATAAAAACACTTTATTTTGGGAGGTTATTTGAGAGAAATCCGCTATGTAATTCTAACATAAATCCTATCCGTATCAAATTTGGTTCAATTTAATTTATGCAATAAATCATAATTTATAATTTAAGAAAAATCAAAAGCATAATATGCAATCACATAGTACACATACTAAGTATAATAGGCATTGTCTTTATATTAAAGGTTAACAAAGTTAATATTCATGCAATCAAGCTATTTGAGGGGTAAATGTGCAATTCGCTACATGAACTTTGACAAGATGTGTAATTAAACACTTAAACTTTCAAATGATCATTTTAATACATGAATAAAATTTTGTGGTCACTCTTAATGCGTTCGTCTATTTCCTTTACTCTGTTTACCCAATAGGCCAAACAGCTAACAACACAATGGTGGTGTAGTTTCATAAAAGCTACAAGCAAAGAAGTACTATTCAATAAAAGTGAAGTAAAGACTAAAAATAGAAGCAAAACTACTTATTTGGAAAAGATCATGCCTTTGCTTCCAATGGGTGCAATTGAAGTTTCTAATTTCTTAGTTTTAGGTTTTTAAACTTCATTGATGGGGGTCACTTTCAAAGTTATAATTTTGACATTTGAGATTAATTTGAGATCTTAGTTTTTGATATAGCTATGTTTTTTTTTTTCTTTTCACTTCCTTGATGGTAACACCTAGCATTGTTTTCTCTCTCTCTTTTTTTCCCTATTTTCTATTTTTTGTAATTTATACATTATGAGGTGGATTTTTACATGTGTGAATTACACGTGTCATTGTGTTATTGGTGATGAGACCAACCAGACAAATGGAGTTAAGTAATTGAAAGAGAAACAGGTATGTTCATTTTGTTGTAATTGTAATTCTTTTATAGCCTTATTCCTTATGAATGATTATTACAATATTTACTTGACCGTAATAGTGATTCTATAAGATCATTATTACAAAATATATTGAATGGTCACTCATTTCCCAAACCTATGAATGACAATTTAATGCTTAAATTGTCTTTTTTTTTTGTTCCAAAATACCTTGATTTAAATAAAAAATCAGTAAAGGAAAATCTATCTCTATTCCATTCCTCAATAATATGAATTTCATTACAGTTTTATTTGTTCAGCGAAGTGAACGGGCCGTAAAAGTAACAACGTAGTAGCGAAGCCATTATTTAGAAGCTTAGGCAGTTAATTACACATTTTAATAAAATTTGAATACTGAATTGGGCATTTACTCGTATTTTTTTATGTATTGACAACTATTTTACATTGAAAAAAAAAAGACTTGAGTCAACTTCTATACATATTATAATAAACTTATGGTCATAAAGTCAAATACATATAAATTTTAATTAATAAAAACATAATTTCTTTTAAATACTTTGTTGAAACAATAAAAATTTTACTTACAAGCAAAATATTACTTTATTTGTTTAAATAGTTCAATTTAACCTTTTCCATTGGATTTGGCTTCCCTTTTTAGACCATCTATAAGTTTTTTTCCTAACCAATTTGGTTATGGCTATTGTATAAAATTATTGATGCCAACCAAGGTGATAGTAGATTTGCCAAATGAGATAGACATCTTATACTAACCGAATTCCAACTTGTCGCTAGTTCAAATCAAGTAAAGACCGGATATGGAGAATCTGGGTTTGAATTTTGATGACAGTGGCCTGTAGAATGGAAACATGGTTAATGGCATGCTGAATGTGAGCCCAGCAAGGTTACTCCAATGTTTAAGTTGGTGATCATGTTAGAGGCAAACAAATTGTATATATAGAAAATGGTGTTTGCGGCATTACCCATCCCTCAGAGGGAAGAGTAGTACTTACAGTTAGCTGATCCTTTGGCACTTGGGTATGCTATAGGATCATGGAATAATAAGCAAGTGGGTGATTGGTGACAGTTGTGATGGATGTGCGACAAAACCACTAATCCATTTTTTAACGTATCGAGTTTGACCGAGGAGGATATGCCAATAGGTGTTTGGTGAGGTCCAACCGAGTGTTACAGGAGTCAATCAGATGCTAACTTAGGGCAAAGGATGTCCAGGTGGATCTCCAAGCCACTGCTAATGCAATTGGCCCCTTAGCCTAAGTGGTAAGCCCAATCAGTTCACGAGCTAGACTCGGGTAGGGAGGCCTTATTCTAAGTTAGACCATCAAAACAACTGATGTTACAAAATTTGGTTGATTAGATCTGTATTCCGTATGATACTTCATTAATGAGGTAAAAATATCATGTCAAATTAAGCATAAGCATTTCATAGTTATAAGGAGCAATACTTATTCCATTTTCATATGCAATGCTCATTCTTTTCTTATTTCTTCTATAATTATAGGACCCACAAAGGCCAGGCCATTTAACACAAAGAAAAGAAAAGGGGGTAGGCAGGTTAACCCGTTGTGGGATGAGTTGGTCCACCAACCTATCAGCAAAAATAAGAAATTACATAACATAAAATAAAAGAAGAAGAAGAAGAAAGGAAGCTACTAAGTGTTGCACTTGTTGGCTAGTTCTTTTTTTTTTTTTTTTACCTTTTAATTTGTAATACCTCCCTTCTTAAATATGTTTTTTACTTTTATTTTTGTGATGGATCTTTTGCTATTTAGGTTATTATGAAACGAATGATGTCATTATTTTGATCTTTTTATTGGAAAATTGATGTTCATTTTCATATTGTTACATTTCTTATATAATCATCTACTTAAATGGGGCAAATTTATTATTTTACTAAAGCTCTTGATAATAGTTATAATAGTTATGATCGTGACTAATAGAAATAAAACGTATAAATGCTTGCTATGTTGGTGTAGATTCCATGCATGTAATGTATGATAATACATCTTAGAATTTCACATGTTGTACTAGTAATATAAAAAATTGAGTGTAGTTATCATCCCCATGAAGACAATGTTAACAAATAACTACCAAGTTAGGTTTGCTTATATTTATCATCTAAATAATTGAATTCAAATGCAAGAAAATTTTTAAAAAATTATAGTATAATGGGTTTGCCTTATAAAATTAAATTTTTCTTTAAAAAAATCTTAGTGTGTCAGCGGTTTGACTAGATAACCAAATAAAATATATAAATAGGTTGAACAAATAAGGTTAACTCACTTAGCCTACTAAGTTAAATAAACGGGTTAAATGTTACAGGTAAGTGGGTTAAACCGTTTAACATGCTAACTCGTAGCGAGGTGGATTAGACTTAAAATTTCTAGCCCACATTTTACGTAAGCCCTAACAGGTTGGCCTATTTTTTTCACTTGCATAGCTTTATTAACATAACTATTCTAACTTGCACAAATTGCTTATATGTGTTTTCTTTAGTGTCAGTCTACAATAAAAGTCCCATGAGATTGACATATGATGTTAACATTTAGTTGTAGCTAATTATCTTTAAAAGCTTACCAATACTAAATTAGCTTCACAAGATCTCCATAATCAAGTGAGTGTATGGAAAGGACATGGGCATGGATTCATAGCATATGTAAACCCAAGTTATGCTCACTAAATAAGAGAGTTGAGTTTAGAAAAGGTAACCACAATAAAGTCTAAATTAATGGGCAATTAGATAAAATTTGTAATATAAGGAATACTAAGTTAGAGTGTCATTGGTTTCTTTGTAGTGAGATAATGTGATTAATATCTAGACTTAAGATTGTTATAAACTCAAACTATAGATCATGACACCTTATGCTAGTAAAATGAGTATCATTCTCATATAGTTGTTGAGTCAATTGGGTATGATCTAAAACACTTATAAATGATTATGATGAGTCAAGATCTCATCTTTCTATCCCTTAATTAAGGATTGCATATCCTAGGCCACTTTGTTTGCATAACGTGCATAGGTTAGGTTTGGTCTAAATAATAAAAAATGTCCCAGAATATTGATGGTGACTTAAGTAATATATTTAGGTATTCTAAGAATCTGTATCATTGCATATTATGACCATCGCAATGGGAATAAGAGGGTTACCTACATTACAAGAAATTTTCAATTAATTGTACATATTAAATGTTGGGAATTTTGAGTTTAGTGATTCAAAATCAATCAATTAAATTTTCTTTCAAAATTACTCAAGTGATTAAGGTGCTTCTAAAATAGAGGGAACTAATTTAATGAGATATAAATTAGATAAATTGAAGATTGGACAAAGCTCTTTTAAGCACATGCATTATGAGTAACACTAAGGCATTTTTAATAAGACTTGCATTTTATTTGACAATTTTATAGTGAAGAAAACCCTATAGCTTTAAGCTCATATGAAAGACAAGGACATTTTGATGTCTATTTTCTAATATAAACTTCATCTTTCACCAGATACATACCCAAAAATAGTAATTCATATAATGGTTAGATATTTTTCTTTTCCTCCTTCTTATGACTTTGAATTAAGATTTTACTACTAAAATGAGCATAGCTTTTTACTCCAATTATTTCATTTTTTTAGGAAGAACAATTATTAATGGTTTAAACTATAAATTGAACCAAACTAGTCCTTCAGGGTAGGAAAGAAATAATTTTTTAGAATCAAATTATGTAAAGTAAGGAAAAAAAAACAAGGAAAGAGTTGACCACATTTCATGGTTTGATTCAATTTACCACTATAAATTGAGCTAAATTAAATTGTACTTAACCCTATATACCATAAGATGTTCCCTAAGTTACATGAATCCTAATAATATATTCTTTCTACTATTGGTTAAGGATTTTAATACCATTGCGGTACTTTATCTAATTTGATGTGAGAAGCAAGATGAATATACATGTAGAACCTTAAGCCCACGAGAGTTTTGAAATCATTAAAGATAGACTTCGTATTTTACCAGTGTCAATATGACCAAACTTTAGTTAGATTTGTGTGACAAAGTGTGTCTAATGTAGTATTGGAGTTGTTCTCACACAATATAAGAGAACTTTAACCTACTTTAGTGAATAGTTGAATGAGACTTGCTTCAAGTATTTTATTTATAATAGAGAGTTCTATCATTGATTCATGCCCCGAGACTTAGCAACACTACTTACTTCCTAAGGGGTTTAGTGCATAATGAAAATAAAAACTGTAATGCCCTAATTTGAAGGCATTAGAATTTGCCACGTGTCCTCACAAGATAAGGACACGCTAAGGCTATTATTCTATATATCCACAAAGATAACCATATAACTTCAAATACTCACGTATAAAGATACCTGTTTAAAACAATTTCATAATAACAAAACTTCTGAATAATTTAGTTGGCACAAACCAAAAGCTAACTTATTATAATCTTAAAACATCATAAGCAAAGGGTCTCATAAAACTTTAGATTTATGAAAACATATAAAAATTCATAAGATTGTCAACTTTATCTACCTCCAAACCAAATGGCATAACCACAAACTCATAATGTATGTATTTGGTCCTTAATGATGTTTTTCATATGTCCTCCACTTTAACCCGCAGCCGATGATATCCTGATCTGAGATCAATCTTTGAAAATACCTTTGCTCCTGCCAGCTAATCCAATAGATCATCTATTCGTAGTAGAGGGCATTTATTCTTGATAGTCACTTGGTTCAACTCCTTGTAGTCTATACATAGCGTCATACTACCATCCTTCTTCTTTACAAATAGAAGTGAAGCTCCCCAAGATGATACACTAGGTCTGATAAACTTCTTCTTAAGCAAATCATCTAGCTAGACTTTTAATTCTACAAGCTCCATTGGTGTCATACCGTATGGTGTCTTAGATATGGGTGTAGTACCTTAGTTGAAGGAGTTCTAGTTTTTGGAGGAGTTTTTTTTAGAAACCCTATTCCTTTGGAGATTCTATGATTTTTACAATCAAAGGAGGAAGGTATGTATCAACTTAGGGTTTATTTTCCTTTTAGTTTAGGGTTTTAGATGATGAAGGGATTAGGTTTACCTTATGTAAACATGTTTTGAAATAGTTTTGCTTTTGTGATCACGTGTCTGGTGAAATTAAGATTTCTGTTCCTAAAAGTGATTTCAGGTATGACCTTACCTTGTTATTTGTGATTATAGGCCTAGTATTTATAAATTGACATAACATTATCCTGCTTTAATTAAATTTTGCTACTTGTCTCTGACTAGGCCTAGTAGTTCGGGAGAATTGCTAATACTAGGACGACACCCGATGACCTATGTACGACGTTGTCCTAAGTGAAGTCATGTACAGAGATGATTCCGGTAGTCTAGGAGTGATACGGGTATGGTACTCGGGGTGTGTGAGGAGTACCCAATACTAATATATATATTATTATTTTCTTTATTGTTTGTTTTTACGGAGTCATGAGTTACTCTAGGTTTAGGACTACTTGCAAATGGTTCTAAACTGTGTTGCCTATCGGCTAATCAAAGATAATAATGTGTGGTTGCTCCACGAGTTACTAGGTTGCATATAGATTTATATGTTGTATGTTGTATGCTAATGTGCATGTATTTAGGGTATGGCGTACTGGGCCTTTGTGCTTACTCTTTTATTTTTTTAGGAACAAGTGATTATTTGAAAGTTTTTTATCCGTTGGGCTATGATGTTTTATGGACTATGGGAAGGACAATAGTGGAACTGACTTTCTTGCTGATTAGTAGATATATTGGTTTAGAAATAGATAAAGTTGAATATCTTATGAAGTTTTATATGTTTTTATAAATCTAAAGTTTTTTGAGATCCTTTTCTTAGAATGTTTAAAGATTATATTAAGTGGGCTTTTGGTTTATGCCAAATAAGTTGTTCAAAAGTGTTGTTATAATGAGATGTTTTTAAATAGGTACCCTTATATGTGAGAGATTGATGCCGCATGGTATTACAATCGTGGATTAGTAAAATAATAGCCTTAGCATGTCCATCTCAAGTAAAGAAACGTAGTAGGTTGATAACGCTCTCAGTTAAGGGTGTTACAACTTAAGGCCTATAATGCTCCAAAACTCCACCTATCGAAGTATTGTTCGCTTTGGCCACACGTTGCACGGTTGTGTCCTTTTGGTGCTAGTGCTTCCCAGGAGGTCACTCATCCTAAAATTCTCTACGTAGAGCATGCTTAACTTTAGAATTCCAACAAACTTTAAACCATTACACCAAAATATGCTTCTGTGATTAAATTTCCACAGCCTATATATGAGGAGCATCACAAAAAAATTAAGCATAACAAAGTGTAGGTAAGTTGAATAGGCAACATATAAAATGAATGAAGTTTATATAAGCTTTTTCTTGCACCATTAAGCATTACATTGGGAATATTAATGTAAGAGTGTATGCTATCTTCAAATAAAATGCCTTCATCAACACAATGCATACTAAAGTGGTGGTGCTTAATTACATTAGAGAGCATTGTAAGAATAAGCCAAATTTTTCTAACATTCATGCGAAACGTGCAATAGGAGTCTTAGATTGATACAATCATCTATATAGATTATGGATACCATCTCAAGAATGGTAAACAATGTCTATCAATAAGTAATATTGGAGGATCCTTTATAGATAAGTATATTGGTGCTTATGTTGTCATTTTGGAGGAGCAATTTCTTTATTGAAACCCAATGATGAAAGAAGTTTAACAAGTGGTTGAATAGTGTGATATCAACAAAATGGAATGTCATAAGGTTGATCAATTTGGGTTACACATGCTACTCTTAAATATATATCAATTGCCTTGATATTTAGCTAAACTACATTGGAAGGTCACAATGTTTGGGGATAAGTTCATTTGAGGTTGCAACATTTAAGGAAGTGGGTCAATTGAGGTCATCATTGAT
Organism: Combretum micranthum; assembly: GCA_024138025.1. NCBI lineage: Eukaryota > Viridiplantae > Streptophyta > Magnoliopsida > Myrtales > Combretaceae > Combretum > Combretum micranthum. Next base: position 218,484 of record JAMXBD010000641.1, read on the forward strand.
ATGCATCATAATGTGGAGTATCTTTTGAGCTTTAATTAATTTTTTCTCTGATTGACAAGTATCAATGGTAACCTCAATTAACTTACTTCTCTAAATATTATATCTCAAATGAATAACTCAAAACATTGTGATCTCAAATAAATTGACCTTGAATAAATTTACTCTCAAATGTTATGACCTTCTAGTGTAATTTACCCGTTGATATTATTATGAATTTCATGGTATGACTACCTTAAACTCAAAAAGAAAATAAGGTAACCATGGTAGTGTTTGGCAAATTCACTGTAATGCACATTCATTCTTTGTAGAGTCACTAGTAATGTTTACATTACAGACTTTTTCTTCTTATATATATATATATATATATATATATATTTGTCTTCATAGTAAAGCCCAAATAATTACTTATTATTCTTAATTTACATTTATAAAATTCGCTCCAAGAACTTAAGAACCAAGTTACTTTTTAGTACTTTATGCGACTTAGGTAAAAAATAGTTGTCAACCGCATATAGTTGGTAAGAATATAAAGCATTGAGCTATTTTCCTGCTACATCTTAGATTTACCTATGATAAAAAAAAATTATAATGGTAACAAAAACCCACTATTTGAGGAGATGTATTAAATTAATCCATTTATTACAATAAATTTTCCTTTCCTTCCTCTTAATAGCAAGTTACTCTCAGTGAACAGACAAAAGACAAGTTTATTAAAAAGCTACACAAATAATTAAATAATGCAATCAATAATGTGGAAAACTACAATTTGTGATTATCAAGCAAAAAAAAACTATGAAAATATATTATTGTCCTAGAGGCTTCTTAAGGATTCATTTGATATAGGCATTCCTAGAAAAGTACAAGTCTAAGTTAATGCCTTTCTAGATGAAATTCAATATCATGAAGTGTGAAAAAAGGTGAATGAAAATACCTACCCAGTAAATCTTAGAGGTAACTTCAATGTTATAGCTACATCCATTATCAAGCCTTAGCTCTATACTCTCAAGACGTTGAAGAATTATATTTGAGGGAGAATTAAAACATTACAAAGGAATGAAATGAATTAGAGCTTATCTCAATAATTAGGACAATTCCAAAGAAATAGATCCAAGAAACATAGGCAAGATTAGCTAAACTTGGCATTGGAGACAAAAATCGGAATAGATACATATTAGAGTGTTTATAACAACATTTGAGTGGCAAAGCAACTTTATTGTTTTCTTGGTAAAGTGGATGTAAGAAGTACAAAACTTAAACAAATGGAAAGATTCCAAATGATCTCGATGGAATGGAGCCCAACCTTACATGAATGAAGTTAAGCAACGAGCCTTGAGATTTGTAACCAGACACTCATTTTAATGGAGTCATCACCAAATTCTAACTAAGTGAGTAAAGATGTCATGTCCGTAGCAATTAAATGGATTGGCATAATATTAGACCTACTACATTCTAAAATTATTTATTTGAATGAAGGCTTCATTCATATAATATGCCATCTCATGTGACACTCTAGTTTTGATGTATATTATTATTTTAAACTATGTTGTTATTATATTAATATAGTTAGTGGTAGTGGTATTGAATAAATAACAGTTTGAAATAATGGTGACTAGTTGTTTATCAAGAATTATAATTGCAACCATTAGGCATGAAAGGCCAAATACTTTTGTCATTTTTTTAAAAGAAGTTAGTCATTATAACTTTTATAAGTGAAACATCCCGTAAGATTCTTGTATAATGCACTTCTCTTTTCATGAATATTATATGTGCTTTCAAGCATTCACGTCCCAATCTAATCTATACAATATTGGTCTTGTGGTTTATATCCTAAAAATCTCTTAATAAGGTGCCATTAACTTAATAAATTGGGGATAAGTTTCATTCAAGGTACTTGAACTTTTTTATTTGTAACTGTTTATAACTAAAAATAATTTTGTTCTATGATGGTACTCAAACTTTTTAATTGTTTCACATGTGGTACTTAGCCATTTATTTCGAATCGCTGGAATGGACACGAAACTCAATTAAAAATTATTTTTTTGTCCCAGTTGGCATTTTTTATTCTTTTTTACTTCTCTCTCTCTCTCTCGTCCAACCCACACCCCCACCCCCCCCCCCCCCCCCCCCCCCCCCCCCCCCCCCCCCCTTCTTCTTCTTCTTCTTCTTCTTCTTCATAGCCTCAAATGGAAAAAAAAAAAAAAAATCTAGCATCCAAGAAACCTATTAAATGTTTTCTTTTTGCTTTCCTCTCTCTTTCCCCTCATGTTGCGATGTCTTCTTCTTCTTCTTCTTCTTCTTAACACAACCCTAGATAAAAATAAAAAAACCCTAAAATCCCATAATAAAAAATTAATCATTGGCCACTCACTCACTTCATAAATCTAACATTAGATGCAAGTTTTAATCTTGTTACCAAAAGCTCGGTTTTTCTATCCAAATTTATTAAGCTTGCACATTGGGGTTTTAAAATTTTATTGCAAAAATCACCTAGAATTAAAGAATCCATTCTTACATGAAAAATGGAGTTTATAGAGGCTTTCTGATTCTAGGCATTTGAAATTTAGGCATTTTGTGAAATTTTTTATAATTTAAGTTCTAGAATTGAGTTGGGTTGCACTGTTTTGGTTGAAGGAATAAAATAAGATGTTCCTTTTATGATTTGCAATAGGAGAAGAGAGAGAGAGAGTAGAGATAGAAAGAGGGGAAAGTAAAGAAAAAAAATTGATGCTATCTGCAATACGGCACTGTAGTTATGTTCGTAGGAGTAGCTTTCTTGTTGCTATGTTATCTACATATGCAGGTTGTGTTATTGTCCTTGAAGATGATGGGTTTCTCATTTTGAGTTTTTGATGGTAGTGTTGTGTTGAGCCTCTCTCTCTAGAATGGATGAAGTACAGTATGGAAGCGGTTTGTATTTTCTCTCTCTAAGAAAGTGGTAGTTAAGTAGTTTGTTTTGTTTGATTTAAGAAAGTTATTTTAGGGTTTTGTTTTTCTATATTACCTTGTGAAGAAGAAGAATCGCAAGGGGAGGGGGGGTGGTTGGGAGAGGTTGAGAGAGAGAGAAAGTAAAAAAAGAACAACAACAACAACAATAATAATAATAATAAAGCCAACTAAGCCAAAGAAAATTATTTTTTATTCAAGTTCTAGCAATTCGCTAAATAAATGGTTGAATTGTGGCCAAATGTGTCTCATATGGAAGAATTAAAAAGTTCGAATACCGCTGTAGTATGAAATTTTTTTTATGTACCAAACTTTTATAAACCAAAAAATTTAGGTATCACAAATAAAACTTACCTTCAAAGGTTTGTTTTTTCCAAAGACTTCAACACTTTATGTTCCATTCACCTCTAATATCCTTTTCTCTTTAAATTTCCATTTATTTTTTAATTTTGCATTTTGCTTAGCTTTTGTGCATATAGTCACTACTATCCAACTCAAGCATATTAGGTAGGGTTGTGTAAAAAACTAATCAAATTGTGAACCAAAACAAACCATACAAAAATTTTTGTTCTTTTTTTAAACGGTTCGGTTTGGTTGGGGACCTTAAACCAAACCGACCCATTACACAAATTTTAAAAAAATCAAAATATTTTTTTTTTCAATTGTTTTATTAAAAAATAATTATTTTTAAAATTTTTTAACTTATTTATGTATCATTTACGAGAATGAAATTAAAGTAAACATATTATGTTTCAATTTTAGCCTTTAGTGTTCCAACTTCTAAGCATTTTTTTGCTTTGTATTACTAATTAATCCAATTATATTACTTAGTTACTTATTGGTCTATAAAGTGATAATATGTTAGTTAGAAGTATACAATCAATTATAATTTGTACCCATATTAGGATAGAGTTTAGTATATCCTTATAGTTCAAGGTGATTCAAAAGAATAAAATTAGTATGTGGCGATTATAATTTTATGATGGATGAATCCTCCCTCTCGCTATAAGTTTTACATGTTTATTTGGGTAAACAATTATTTTTAAATATCGTTGTTTAAATTTGCATTGATGATAAGGAATATGTAATTGAAGTTTTTTGATAGAATGCATTTTTATTTTAATAATGAAAACAGTAGAAATCACAAACTGAACCACTTTTTTTTTCTCGAGTTATGAACTTCCATATGGCTAGGTTCAAATTTGGAAAAAAAAAATTGCATTGCACATACCCTTACGCTGTGTTTAACACCATCGGAAAGGATCGGAAAGCAATGGAAGCCAGGAGAAACCAGTGGAAAGTAACAGAAAGTGAGTGTTTGTCAATGGAAGAAAGTGGTGGAAAATGGTAAAAAGCAAAGGAAATTTTTCTCTTATTGTCTCACAAAATTTTCTACCCAAAATCGAGCGAAAAACAGGGGAAACAATTCGGCAAGTTTCTTTCCTTTATTTTTCGTGGCTTTCATCTCTGCACAAGATGACCAAACACAGTGTTAATATTAGGTTCTTAGTTGGATATAATGAGAATATTTATTATTTAACAATTATGTACGCAACCTTAGACAGTTAGCTGGATATAATAGGAATATTTATTATTTAACAATTACCGAATCAAAGGCAAATCTAATATTTATGATTTAAAAAAGTATAGTAAATTATTTCCAAGTTAATCTCTTCACGTTATAAAATTTTCTCTTTGAGACATGAAATGTAATGCTTAATTTTTTTTTTTTTGATAATGGTAAACATGAAAGCATGTTGTTCTTCATATTCTAAATAGTAATATCAATGCTATAATACCTTTTTTTTTTTATTCCAAGAAAAACAAATTACTAGTATTTCATTACAAGAACTGAATATTACAAGAGAGACTAGACAGCATAGTACAAGAAGTATTAGACAATTCTCTTATATTATGTTAGTATGTACGGTACTAGATAACACTAAACAAAATTCTTATTAAAAATTTTTATTTTTGTCCATTTTCAATATTTTTGCACATAAAACGTACTACATAAAAATTTTAAGTTTTCGTCTCATCTCATAGTATAATTTTGTCTAGTTTTATATATATTTTATAAATCAAATACAGTACAACGACTTTATTCAATCCAGTATCATTAAAAACCGAACAACCAAATGCACCTAAATATTATATTCAATTTTTGTGCTGTAAGCGCTTTTACTTGTGGCGACTGGCGATGTTGATTGCTTTTATTTTTTTATATTTCAACATGAGGATAAAATCTAACGAAACTCAAACAGCATTTCATTGAAAAAAAACATTTAAATTAATTTAAACCAACGGGAAGTGGTACAATGTGAACTTTTGATAGGTGATTGAAGTTTGGTCATAGAAGCAAAGGCAAAAATTAGGTTGCGTGTCATAAGTCACTATTGTGCAAAAAAAAAACACATTTTTTTCAATGTTATGGCAATGCAAGGTTTCGAAGAAATCACCCCTTTTCAAATACTTTGCCTGATCAACTTGCCGACCAATCGAAAGATGGCCTTTTTGAAAAGGAGCCCGAAGATTACAAGCAAGGATTTATAACTTAAGGGTCTGTTACAGATACAAATATTTTTTTCAAACTTTTTGCTAATAATTATATATCAAGAAATAGATATAGATAAAAAAAAGTTGACAGTTCTCATCAAAAGATCAAATAGAACAAATATAGATAAAATTTAGATGCAAATCGGATATATTTATACATATCATTTTAAAAAAGATACAGATATAGATGAAAAATAGACAATCCAAACAGGTAATCAAATAAATGGCCCACGTGATCCATGACTTTCAATTCAAGAATATGAAAAATAATGTGCAAAACATGCAAGGAGGATTCATTGAATTGATGAAAATATCAAATGTAGTCGAAACGTATCTTTAGTATTATTGGTCAGGAACCGTTCTTCAGCCTCGTTTGGGATTTTATGGGACACATGAATCAAATTTTAAGTAACTAACCATGTGATTTGGCAAGTTAATATAATTTTGAGGTACGTACACGGTTTTTTTTTTTTTTTTTTTTTTATATGAGATGAACTGAATTTGATTTATCCTTTTCCCAACAGTTGTGATAGTAAATAAAAAATGATAATAATTCCTTTTTTTATAAGTATAATATTCAAAAGATTTCAAACCGATATTTATTTAGAACCTCTTGGAAACCCTTTTTGAACTTATAAACATGGATCTTCACGTTCCAAGATACACTATAAAATCTTTGAGCTTTCGTATCTTTATTTTTATATTTAAAATATTAATAGTGATATATGTTCAAAACATAATATTTAAATTAGAAAGACCTATATTCTAAATACTTCATGCAAAGACCTAGGCTACGGATGTTCCTAAGAAGGTTTTTATGGGACAAAGTTAAGTCTTCAGATAAAAAAAAGCAGTCCGTCGTTTAGGTCTAAATAAAAATTGTAAAGCCATACTCTAAGAAGGTTTAGACGCTAAGTCTTCGAATCTCTGTTTGTTTTGTTATCTTCTTATCGTGATTGTTTGTCAAAAACAGATACTAATAAAAAACGATATTTTTACTCTTAAATCATTCAAACAAACATGATACTGATATAAAACAGATATCATATAAATACTGATACTAATACAAAATGAAAAAAAAACTATCCAAATAGACCCTCTAATAAGTGTTATTTTAAATTTTCATAATACATTTGTTTTTTTATTAAATTCTCTCTCATTTTCTTTCAAGAAAACTTCATGGATACTCCTAAAAATTTTTAAAAATTGCTCAAACCTTTTACTTTTTAAAAGGTTAACATCTTACGTCTCTAGTTCTAGATCCACATTTTTTAACCGAAAAGTTGGCCATTCCAGATGTGATTTGATTTGATTTGGAACTATTTCATTGACATTAGATCCATATATAATACAAAGGATAGGTAAAATTTGTCAAATTAAAGGAAAAAAAAATTTTCTTAAAAAAATTACTAAGATCCTATCTGTCTCTTCAATAAATGAGTTTGTTGAAGTACTCTTGAACTTGTCTTCTAAAGATATGATTTAACATATGAAGAGATTTATTGCAGTTACATTAAACCCATGTTTTAAAAAATTAAGTTCATTACAATATAAGTTCATTTTTTGAGAAAATAAGTTTAATTTTCTTATTTTTTATATTATTTTCGATGCTATGGCAATTTTTTAATTTTTTATTAAAACATCTTTTTCCTTATTCCGAGATTTGACTGAATCTCATGTTAATTTTCCCAACCACCGGCATCAAAATTTCCAAACCACGTGTTGGTTTACAGAGAACATATGACTGGCACTGCATAAAAATTATGTCATCGCAGTATTTTCCATAATTTTTAGATTGGGATTTAAAACTTTTAAGAATATATAATCATGTGAAAAATGTTGTCGCCTTTTAGAGAAAGATTAATACTACGACTGTGTGCAGCAATATTGCCTGTCAAAATAATCCTGACCTTGTTATGGTGGGGTAATATTAAAATATTTACATACCTAAAAACCTCAATAAGATTTTTAAAGTATTCATAGGTATTTTGAGAATTTTTCTAAAAACATTACCATTTTATTTTTTTTTTTATAAGGTTTTTTATATATCTTTTAAGTTTTGTGGGTTTTATATATTTTTACTCAATACAATTACTAAAGTTTAAAAAAATGATAAAATAAGAGAAAGAAAGTCGAAGGAACTCTACCCAACAAATAAGATCTCAAAAAGGAAGGCATTAACATGGATCCAAGTCAATGACCGGGTAGGGGAGTTTCAAGCTTTTCTTTGCTACGTAAGAGTTTTGTCATTTTTTGCAAAATGGGTGCAATACTTTAAATGCCAAAATTATTTATGAACCTAAAAATTGAATCAATCAATTGCGTATGAATTATGCGGATAGACCCCATCCTATCTTCATGCGATACTTGTCTCTCAGTATTATTGTTATTGGTGCCCTAAATGTAAAGTATGTTGGAGACGTACCATTGAATTAATGGACCTGCAAAATAATAAGAAGTCGATGGCTATCAAGATTTATCGATATGGCCATTTTAATGGTCAAGTTAATAAAGTATATAAGAAATTAAATAAAAGAACAAAGTAAAGTGGAGAGGTTACTAGATTTATTGTTGGAGAACATATGAGGAATATTTTCAAGTTAATCGAATGCGTTTGTTTGTTTGAGTGTGGTGCATCCGATTAAAAGAGTTAGGAAAGCCAAGTGTGCCTAAGAGGGTTGATAGAGTAGCTATTGGGTTACCCATACCTTAGCTGGAATGGGACTAAATTGTGGAGCCCTTTGTCTAAATATGCTTATTAATAATTTTTAAAATCTAGAAAAACATTATGAAGATTAGAAATTGAGAATATCGCCTATCTTTTTCATAATTTCTAAGAATGAAAATTTTGGGAATTTGATTCCAATGCATTCTACAATTTTTTGGACTAACTTTTTTATGGCAAATGTCATGATTAGTACAAGAATTTTATCTATTTATGCAATTGACTGTCTATAGCTTAAAAGTATTAAATAATTACTTGCAAAATTATTTATAATAGAAATTAAGGTATTTTATTATAAAAATGGGTAAAACTCAGATAGTTAATCGAAAAATATAAAAAATTTTGGATTATACATAACCATGGGGTGGTTCTGAACCGCGAATTGCCTTGAACCATCCCCGCGGTTCCATACCCGAGAACCACCCCATCGGAGACGGTTATGAACCACCGAAGGACCCGCCACAACTGTTAGGACCCGTCGGAACCGGTGGGTCTTAGCGGTTTGTCCAAGAGGAACCGGCAGTTCCACCGGTTCCGACCCGCCTAAAAAAAAAAAAGACAAATGAACACACACAAAATACGGAATGATTTTGGTATTGGGGATGAGAGGGTGGGGTAGGGGGCCGGGTCTGTTTTATTAAAAAAGAAAAAACTTGGTTCACGGTTCACGTGGAACCGGAACCAGAGCCATTAGAACCGGCAGTTCCATGGAACCGTGAACCGGTGGTTTCGATTCGGGTCGCCGATGTCTATTTTGGATAGTTAATTACAAAAACAGTCAAAATTCTTATTTTAAATTAGCACTTCTACATTTCGAATAATTAACTATAAAAAATTCCATAAATTGTTATACCACCTTTGATAAAGGCTAGACACTGTTCTTTCCCTATTTGATTCAAAAAAACCACACCAATTGGCAAAGAAAAAGGAAAAATCCACAAACCATTTTGGTAGATGACATATCGAACCGGGTACTTTCAAAAGAATTGTAGGTATCTGAATTCTCCATACTTCAAGTGCCCGGGCTACAGTGCTTCCCCATATACTAAAATAGTCCCTTTATTAAAATCATGACGTGACACATCCAAGAGCACTTTGTCATCTAAGTTGCAACAAGATACCCATATATATGAGAGTGTGCAGTTAAACTAGCTTCATAACACAACAATTTGCATTTGATTTTGTAACGCCCTAAACCAAAAGCGTTATCAGCCTGCCATATGTCCTCACTAGATATATACATACTATGGCTATTATTCTACTAATCCATAATTGTAAATTTCATATAACATCAATATCTCACATTTTGGGGTAATGTTAAAATATTATGAGATAACAAAATTTCTAAACAACTTAGTTGGCATAAATTAAACGCCAACTTACATCAAACTTAAAACATCATAAGAAAAGGTCTCATAAAATTTAGATTCATAAAAAACTATATAAAAATTTATAAGATCTTCAAAGCTTAGCTATCATCAACACTACACATCTAGTAATCAGCTGGAAAGTCAACTTCACTATCGTCCTGCTCATAATCTACGAATACATCATATCTTGATAAACCAAACACTACTGGATCATCACTTGTTCCTAAAAAATAAAAAAAAAGGAGTGAGCGCAAAGGCCTAATACGCCAAACCAAAATCACATGCGCTTGAACAAGCATCATACAAATTTCACATGCAACCTAATAACTTATACAACAAACATAGGTTATTATCTTTGATTAGTCAGTCAAACAAGTTTGTATACAAAATATTTATATATGTATATTGGTGTTTGGTACTCTCTACACACCCTGGGTACCATACTCGTACCACTCCTAAATTATCGGAATCATCTCTGTACACAACTCTACTCAAGACAACGATATAAATAGATCATCAAGGCACCGTCCTAGTAACACGGTACTCCCGGTCTACTAGATCCAGGTAAGTACAAGCAATAGACCAATTAAAGCCATATAACATTAGTTTTTTTACAGATGCTAATCCTACAATCACAAACAACAATCAAGGTAAGGACGTATTTGAAATAACTTTTGAAATAGAAAACCTAACACTAAAAACATTTGAATACCATCAAATACTTATTCAAAATTTCTTTTCACAAGATAAACATAATTCTGTTATCATCTAAACCCAAACTAAAAAGAACTATAATTACACTAGGCTTACACATCTTCCTTTTTCTATTGTAAAATCATAGAATCTCTAACCACCAAAATTAAGCTTTCTCCAAAGTTTCCTCAAAAACTTGATTTCCTCCAATTCCAATACCGATACCTTAGGAAAGATAACACTTTTAGATTATAAAAGAATTGAAAAGGATCAACTTACCTATTACTTGATTCCTAGTCCACCTTAAAGCAAAATCACAACTTTGATAGAGATCTTAAGGCTTTTTAAAGTTTAGGAGAGGTTTTGGAGAATAAGAAATAGACTATGGCTATTTATAGAACATGAGAATCCTTAAAAATCAATGTATGAACGATGGCATAGAAGACTAGCAGCGTAGGAATATAAGCTAGCAGCCTAGAATTACACTGGTAGCTTGAAACTTCGAAAGACAAATCAGAAGCAAAGAAAGTTGTCACTAACACCAGTGGCATAAAAGGCAAAGTCAGCAGCCTTGAGATGGCCTAAATGTTGCGTCCTCAAATCCTTCTAGGACGACTCCCTCTTGATCAACTACATCTGTCATTGAACAATATATTATTATTCACATTATGGTGGACCATAAAATCCTCTTATTTGAAAATATATAACAACTTTACCTTTTATTATGATTTATTTATTTATATATTACAGATTCTTTGAGTTTATCAATAGGTTTAGGGATTTAAGTTTATATTTTTAGATGATTTAGGAATTATGGTTTGGCAGGCTCATAATATGAGTAGTTCAGATTAGCCAATATGCTTTCAATGTACTAATTAAAGAAAATTATAAGAGTTAAGCTTATGACAAGCCCACTAGAAAACCTATAGATAAGCAGGCTTATCTCTTGTGATGATCACCAAAGCAATCCACTGGGTGAGTATCATATATAAAGCTCTAAAAGACCGACCGAGTCATCTTCATTATGTTAATTTAAAACAAATACACGACCTCAAACATGTTCAACAACTCAATGAATATGAAAGAAAAGAAAGGAAAAGCGGAAGCAAGGATCGTGTCGATTACATACCTCTAGCCATTGCCAAATAAAGAAGAAAATGCTTGAACCAGAATTTTCCTTTTGTTTCTGTCAGGTGCTTCTAAACCCTCACTCACTCAATCCGATGGTGTAATTTTGTAGGAGAGTAGGCTTAGGGACCTAAACAGAAGATGCACGTTCCTTTATATAACTCCGTCCATCACAGAGTTTGTTGAACGTGATAAGGGCGTGTGGATAGTAGGTTGAAGATGTGCTGGAAGATGGATCACATTCGGAGATAGATTTTTCGATGAAATAGCTAAGGATCTCAACTGACATCCTCATCCAATAACGTCTTACGAAAAACATGGGAAATTTCAACATTCTCCCACTTGATCCATTTAACCCCAGTATCATACATAACAAGAAACAAAACATATGAATCATGGCGATAGGTCCTCCAATGGTGAGTATTATCTTCCATGTATTACAATACACTATGTTTCTCAAGCCCATACAACTTAATGAATATACCCGATGTTATTCGAGGTCCAAACTTAATGATATTTCTCAAAATGAAAAAAAAAAAAACAAACGTGTACACAAACCAAATGAGAAAGCATCAACTGAACAAGAGTTCCATTAAACATCAAATGTATATACAATGAAAAATTACATCATGGAACTAAGTCCCATTCTTACTACTTGATCCTTAAAATTCTTTGGTGGCATGCCTTTACTTAAAAGATCAGCTATCATTAACTCAGTGCTAATATGCTCAATGACCACTTTCTTTTTCCTTGACACGTTCTTTTATGGCTAAGTATTTGATGTCGATATGCTTACTTCGACTACTACTCTTGTTATTCTTAGCCATAAATACAGCAGCTGAGTTATCACAGTATAATCTCAATGGCCTAGAAATATAATCTACAATTCTAAGCCCAGACATGAAACACTTCAACCATACACCATGTGAGGTAGCCTCAAAGCAAGATACGAACTCGGCTTCCATAGTGGAAGTAGCAGTCAAGGTTTGCTTCGCACTCCTCCAAGACACAGCTCCACCGACAAGCATGAAAATATAACCAGATGTTGATTTACGTGAATCAACACAGCCAGCAAAGTCTGCATCGGAGTATCCAACAACCTCTAAATTGTTAATCCGTCTATACATAAGCATGTAATCCTGTGTCCCTTGAAGGTATCTCATCACCTTCTTTGCAGCTCTCCAGTGGTCAACACCTGGGTTACTTTGATATCTCCCTAGCATCTCAACAACAAATGCGATGTCAGGTCTAGTATAGACCTGAGCATACATTAGGCTTCCAACGGCTGAAGCATATGGGATGTTTTTCATTTGTTCCCTTTCAAGCTCATTTTTAGGGCATTGACTTAAGCTGAATTTGTCACCCTTCACAATGGGTGCCACACTTGGTGAACAATTCTTCATTCGAAATCTCTCTAAAACTTTGTTGATATAGGTCTCTTGAGACAAACCTACAATGCCTCGAGATCTTTCCCTATGGATCTTAATGCCAATGACATAAGATGCCTCACCCATATCTTTCATATCAAAGTTTTTCAAGAGGAATTGTTTCACCTCATACAATAAACCCCGATCATTGGTTGCTAGCAAAATGTCATCCACATATAAAATAAGAAAACAAATTTTACTCCCACTGACCTTCTGGTATATACATTGATCCATAATGTTTTCTACAAATCCGAATGAAGAAATCACATTATGGAATTTTAAATACCATTGGCGGGATTCTTGTTTTAAATCATATATGGATTTCTTGAGCTTGCAAACTAATTGCTCACCATTACTAGAGAGGAATCCTTCAGGTTGTTTCATGTAAACCTCCTCCTCTAGATCTCCATTGAGAAAAGCCGTTTTCACATCCATTTGTTGCAATTCTAAGTCAAAATGGGCTACTAATGCCAAAATCACATGCAAGGAATCTTTCTTAGATACAGGAGAGAAAGTTTCCGTGTAATCGATTCCTTCTTTCTGAGTGAATCCCTTAGCAACAAGTCTTGCCTTGTATCTCTCAATGTTGCCGAATGAGTCTCTCTTTGTCTTAAAGACCCATTTACATCCAACGGCTTTTACACCATTGGGCAACTCAACAAGATCCCAGCCTTCGTTATTCTTCATAGAATTCATCTCTTCCTTCATGGCACTATACCACAATTCAGATTCTTTGCAACTCATGGCTTGTGAAAAGAGCTCGGGATCATTTTCAGCTCCAATGTTATAGTCAGATTCTTGCAGATACATAACATAATCTTCAAGAATTGCTTATCTCCTTGGTCTAGTAGATCTTCTTAATGTTGTACCATCATCTTCCTGAGAAATATGTGGTTCAACTCGTTATTCAAAAGTTGTTGGCAACTCTTGAACCATCTGATCTACCGGAATGTCATCAGCAACTTGTGGAACATCAGTGATTGGTTGTTCAACACCAGTTTGTACTTGAGGGGTGCTGTAAACAATAACCAATCTATCACTTAAGGTGGAAGGTTGAGATTCTGAATGATCATTCTCAGAAACTATGTTCTTGGTTTGATCGCTCCCACTGATCAAGTCATTTTCAAGAAACTTTGCATTTCTTGATTCCACAATCCTAGTGCTGTGAGATGGACAATAAAACTTATAACCTTTAAACCTTTCAGCATATCCAATGAAATACCCATTAATGGTCCTTGGGTCAAGCTTCTTCTCTTGTGGATTATAAATTCTTACTTCAGACGGGCATCCCCAAACGCGCATGTGTCACAAACTCGGTTTCCAACCTTTCCATAGTTCAAATGGCATCTTAGGGACAGCCTTGGTTGGAACTCGGTTTAATATATACGCAGCCGTCTTAAGTGCTTCAGCCCACAAGGATTTAGGAAGATTGGAGCTGTTAAGCATACTCCACACCATATCCAATAATATTCGGTTTCTTCTTTTTGTTACACCATTCTGATCCGGTGAACCAGGCATGGTGTATTGGGCAACAATCCCATGCTCTTGAAGAAACTTTGCAAATGGCCCAGGTGCTTGTCCATCCTCTGTATATCTGCCATAATATTATCCACCTCTATCTGATCTCACGATCTTAATTTGCTTACCGCATTGTTTCTCCACTTCAACCTTAAAGATCTTAAAGGCATCTAATGCTCCGTTCTTATTATGAAGCATGTAGAGATACGTATATCGTGAGTAATCATCTATAAAAGAGATGAAGTATTTTTGACCATGTGAGTCCATGTTTGGACTACATATATCAGTGTGTATGATCTCTAATATGTCAGAACTCCTTTTGGCACCTTTCTTTGACTTGTTGGTCTGCTTTCCCTTTATGCAGTCCACACAAGTCTCAAAATCAGTAAAATCCAGTGTATTAAGTATCCCTTCATTTACTAATCTTTTAATTCTATCTACAGAGGTATGACCTAATCTCCGATGCCATAATGTAGAGGAATCCTCATTGATAACACATCTTTTAGTCCCAGTGTGAACATGCATTGAATCATAAGTGACATTGTTTTGTAAATTAATACGGTAAAGACCATCAGACAAAATACCATTTCCCGACACAATCAGATTTATAAAATAAACTGAATGATGAATTTGAAAAATTAAAGGAATATTCAAAAGGTACAAGTCTTGAAATTGAAATCAAGTTTCTAGAGAAACTTGGAACATAAAAGGTCTTTTCCAACTTTAAAACAAAACCACTAGATAAATTCAAATAACAAGTTCTTATTGCTTCCACATGCGAGCTCATCTTGTTTCCTGATAAGATGCTTTGCTCACTTCACATTGGTTTCCTTAGGTTTCGCAAACCCTACAAGGAATTTGAAATGTGGATTGTTGATCCAGAATCAATCCACCGTGTGTTAATATTGACATTAACTATATTAGATTCATAACAAACAAGTGAGGTTGGATTACCTTTGTCTGCAAGCCATTTCTGAAATTTGGCGCATTCCTTCTTCATGTGCCCCTTCTTTTTACAGAAGAAACACCTGGAATCTTTCTTAATACCACCTTGGGGAGGCATTTTACCTTTCCCCTTTTGATTAGGTTGAGATTTGCCTTTCCCATGTGTTGTCAGCATTGCACTTTAACCCTGTTCCATCATCAGTCTCCCTTCCTCTTGAACACACATGGTCATAAGTTCATTAATTGACCATTTATCTTTGTGTGTTGTATGAGATTTTGAAGGGTCCATATTGATGCGGAAGAGTATTCAAGATGTAGTGCACCAGGAAAGAATCCGATAATTCAACCTCAAGATTCTTCAATTGAGCTGCAATATCCCTCATTTGCATGATGTGCTCGCGCACACCTCTCACACTGGTGAGCCTTAGGGATGAGAGCTTCATGATCAGGGTGCTTGCTAGTGCCTTGTCTGAAGTGACAAATTGATCATCAATGGCTTTTAGCAAGTCTTTGACCTTTTCATGCTGGTCGACAGAACCACGGATACTAGCAGAGATTCTAGTCTTAATGAACATCACGCTAAGACGATTAGATCGCTCCCATCGTTCATAAAACGTGATGTCCGCTGCAGTGCTAGTGTCAGTTAGTTTTGGTGGTTCGTCTTTCCTAATAGCATAGTCTATGTCCATCCATCCTAAATGAAGAAGAACTCTCTCCTTCCACACTTTGTAGTTGTCCCCTCTGAGCTCGGGAACATCATATTTCATATCAGATAAATTGACAAGTTGAATTGCTGCAATAATTAAACATACATGCTCATGTTACAAAATTCGAGGCTAATCAACATATGACATGTTTTACCAATGTAAAATCATGCAAGAATATGAATCTAGTGACATAAAACTTGCCTGTGGGCTAAAGTTCTAACTCAATTAGATTCATCTTAAGTCTTACAATAAAACTATCAATTTATGTTCCTTTTTCTAATCCCTGTGGGTAAATTAGAAAATATAACTTGATATTTTATCCTAATTAATTTTACACAATATAATAAAAATTCCTGTGGGATAAGATCTATTATATTGCATATAATTAATCACAATTAATGTTTATTTTCCATATGTGATCTTAAATCATCCTTAATACACAATTTTAATTAATTAAAGATGTTGTAGCTACTCTCTAATTAATTTAAATTATATGGATCACTTAAACATTAACTAGATTCTTAGGCTTAATTATTGTAAAAACAATATAAGCAATCTTACAATTTCAATTTTAACATACTTATATCATTTAATCAACATTTGATGTATAATGATAAACCTCAATTATACACAACTAAATAATATAAGCATATAATATTAATAATCAAAATCATAGAAAGCCAACAAGAATTAATTTTACTTTAATAATCCGCAGAAATTAATTATATATAAAACAAACCCAAACTGATCGGAACATAATTACTCATCGATCGAACTAGGTACATTAATTTTTGACTTTATAAAATACACGGTTAGCTTAATTCATTAAGTATTCATTTTGGATTCGTGCACTGTTCTTAATGATATCCGTATGTCATTCTGGTTGTACCATAATAATAATAATAGTACAAAAGGAGAGGCAGGGAGAATTCCAACGTCTGTTTCCAGATTTCCAAGGCAAACTTAGTCCATTGGTTTTCAAAAAGAAAAAAAAGGTGCAACAGACTTTCATCTTTTGCATTATATAAATATATATATGTTTATGTCCTTGCTCATAAACAAAAAAAAAAAAGACGTGGAAATCCACATACATATTGAAATACGTGCCTTAAATACAAAAATCCACAAAAGCGATCTAGTAAGTTCAGAAAATAAAATGAAATAAAAACGCATACAGTCGTCTTCAATCTCATGACCGTTTCATGTCCATCCTTTTTACACACCCAAACAGAAATTCAAACTCAGAAAAGGCAGAAACTCATCTTCATATACCAAAAAAATAAACCCATCAAAAATCGAGCAAGACAGAGGCAATTAAGAGGCTCTGATACCAAATGTTAATTTAAAACAAATACACGATCTCAAACATGTTCAACAACTCAATGAACATGAAAGAAAAGAAAGGAAAAGCGGAAGCAAGGATCGTGTCGATTACATACCTCCAGCCATTGCCAAATAAAGAAGAAAATGCTTGAACCGAAATTTTCCTTTTGTTTCTGTCAGGTGCTTCTAAACCCTCACTCACTCAATCCGATGGTGTAAGTTTGTAGGAGAGTAGGCTTAGGGACCTAAACAGAAGATGCACGTTCCTTTATATAACTCCGTCCATCACAGAGTTTGTTGAACGTGATAAGGGCGTGTGGATAGTGGGTTGAAGATGTGCTGGAAAATGGATCACATTCGGAGATAGATTTCTCGATGAAATAGCTAAGGATCTCAACTGACATCCTCATCCAATAACGTCTTACGAAAAACATGGAAAATTTCAACACATTAGATACAATTTATACATAAAAGAAATATACAATGTTGTAAAACCTCTACACTTAAAGATCAAGCAATGCTTAGACAGAGAATGTTTAAGAATAGTAAGGTTGATGATTTAAGCTTCTTTGTATATGACCTTTACAATTTCAACCCATTAAGATTATTTGTTGGCTTGTCTTTCCAAACTCCTATTATTTCTAAACCACTCGTCTAAAATCACGTAAAATGTGAGATTTACGTTACACTTCCGTGATAAAATCAATCAATCGAATCCCTATTTCTAGATGTGGCTGGTGCAGAGAGTAGATGGATAAGAAATGCTGTCACCAAGTCCTTAATTAATTGCCTAATTTACTGAATGAAAATCGTTGTCCAAGATCCAAACAAGATTACTTATGATTACCATACTAGCATCTAAAAAGCGGTGATAAAAGAAAATCCTACGACTTTTTGTACAAAGTAATAATCTAGGAAACGTGAAAAACAACGAGCACTTCCATGTCTTCGAGATTCAGATCTTTCCATGATCTCGGATCAAGAGCTTTAAAGACAGTTGATGAATTTGCGGGAAGCTAGCACCGTCCTTTCCGATGATGGCTCCAACGCGAGAAACATCAATGCTGATTTTTGAAGTAGAGGAAGCACAAAAACTAGAAGCAGTACCAGGAAGTTGTTGATTCGTTTGCCCACCAGAAACCTTACGAATTGGAGGCATGTCATTAGGATCATCAAAAGAGAATGCAATGAGTTTTTTAAGTTCCGACTCACAATGAGCAGAATGACATTTACCACCATATTTGCAACCTTGGGCGTTTCAAACTTATTGTAGACTGATGCACTCACGAATGGTGGAGCACAACCATTGGGAAAAGTAAAAAGGCGTAGCCTAGAGAGCGATGTTCCCTTGCGAATGATCAATATACTAGATTACCAAGAGAAACTGCTAGCATAGTTTCGTAAGGAAAAGAGTTGTACAACCACGCCAGACTGCCTTGCACATCTGTTACCGCTAAATGGTATAGCTAGTTGAGAACTATGACAATACCATATTCATAGTTTTAATTAAAGAGATTAACATTTCAGCAGCACAGAATTGATTACCATCCTGAAAAGTTGGATTTCAAAGAAATTTGATGATCGAGTTTTACAATTTATAATTTACTCGATATGAAAGGCAAGTGTACCTATCATTCTATTAGTATAAATGAATATAGGGTCATCTTCACAGGGAATGTTGCAAACACCGGTACTAAATTAAAACTCCTATTATCTAGCAATCAAATAATGGATTGAATAAATTGAATCTAACTTAAACAACCAAACTAATGTTGATTACAAGTGTAATAAACAGAGATAACAATTTAATTATGACAACAACAATGTCAATTCCAATTCACGGCAGGTTTAGCTCACCATGTCAACACGATTTATCAAATGTTACTCCAATAATCATTATCTGTAGGGAATTATTAGTTGTAGGCATCCTTCTCAGAATTTCCTACTTCTAATCTTAATTGTGTCTATTAGAATTCCTCCTAAATTAACAGCCAATTAAGATCACATTAAATCATGACACTTCACCAATTCCCATAAAAATGCAGTAACTTTCCCCATAATATCTCTCTTATCAGAAGCAAGTCATTTTAGTGAATTAGATCTATTCAATAGAATTGTCTCATGACATATTCTATTGAAATCTGTTCTAAGTTGTCGTTGTGCACTACACCAACCCTAGTTACATTAATTCCACTCACTAAAACTAACAATTATTAAGAGAATTACAATTTCAAGAACATATTCGTGCTAATATGGTGTTTTAAACCCTAATCCACTACTCATACATGATATATCAATAACAACAACAAAAATCAACAATAAACAAGAAACAAAGCATGATAATAGATAAAAGAAAAGAAAACCCCTTTCAATTACAACTAGCAAGATGTTATTACAAGACACGAACACTTGATCCCAGTCATCTCTCTCGAGTTTTTCCCAGAATAGAACAAATTACAACACTTCCAACCTTGAAACGGTTATAGCGGTTACTTCCTAGATACTACAAACAGGTGTAATATATGTCAAGAACATGAAATTTGATTCCCCTCTCTAAATGGGTGTCTTCTCCTTTTTCTACTTATTAGACCCTCTCGTGAAACAATATAACACATTAACACTTGGAGGAGACTTATGTCTTTTGGGTCTGAACCAATGCATTAATTAAATGAAAGGAAAGTGAAAACAACAACTTGTAGACTATCCCTCACGGGCGAGCAAAGGGAAGTGATCCTTGCTGTAGTTGAATTTTCTCTTATCTCCACTCTCATCACGGGCGACCAAGAAGGTGTGATACTTACTATGGCTCAAGTTCTTTCAATCATGGACAACCCAGGTAGTGAGATTCCTTCTGTTCTTCTAAATTCTCCTATCATGGGCGACCAAAGAGATGGGATTTGTGCTGTGGCTGAATTTCTTCTTATCTCGCCTATGATTTGCCTTGAGATCTTGTTACTTTGGAAATAATTGAGTTTTTTTTTTCTCCAATTTGCTCAAAAATGCGTTGTTATGGACTAAAGTCACCTAAATTGAAAATATTGCTGATTTAAGTACCAATTCTTGAACAATAACATACCAACAAGCCCTAAATCTTACTTAAACAGCAATTAAAATCATGAATAACACATGCCTGGCAATATTGTTGTTATATGATATCACCAATCAATAGTAAGCCTACCTTACTCTCCATCTTAGTCCATTAGTTAACAAAAAGTTTTAGAGTTGTGCATTTATTTATCATAAACACTTCCACTTTTAGATGCAAGTAGACAAAATCCAATTAACATTAGAGCGCATTTTCATGCATTATTTCTATTAAAGATGTGAAAGATGATACGCCTTATAATTTATCATAACCTTGTGTACGTGTAGGGGTAAGATTTTGTACAAATGTAAGGCTAAGATTTAATCACACTTTGATATATATAGTCAGTAACAATCTTCACTAACTGACTTTGATATTTATTATTTCACAATAGTTTACATCAGTTCATTATTTCTCTTTCACTGTTCGTTCCTTAACTTCGCATTCATCAATAGAAAACTAGTGAACATGGTAAATTCACATGGTATTAGAGCTCAGTTGGGGTAATTCTTGTTTCTTCTACAAGTATAAGTAATGTTGTAGATTCCTATAATTCTACTGCTATGGATGCATCGATTAAGGATCCGCTCTACTTGTCACATTTAGATAACCCTAATATATAAATTGGTAGAATATTTTTCAATGGAAACAATTATCTAAGGTGGAGTAGGTTTGTTAGGATGGGCCTAAGCACAAATTGAAGATAGGATTTATAAACGAAACAATTGCACGACTAGATGAAGATTCACCAAATTTCATTAAATGGTTGAGGTGCATTTACATGGTTCAATGTTGGTTGATTAATTCTATGATTCCTGAAATTTCTTAAAATTTTCTTGATGCACAATCATCTAAACAATTATGGGATGAAGTGAGTGAACAACATGGTGTATCAAATGGTCCTATGGTGTTTCAATTCGAACATAAAATCTGTAACTTGTAGCAATTAAATCAAATTGTCGGAACATACCATAGGAAGCTTAAGAGATGTTGGGATGAGTTGGCAACAACTTTATCCTTATCCTCAGTGTACTTGTATTCACCTAAATACATGTGATTGTGGCTTAAGGGAGAAATTGAGTGAATGTGAATCTAAAAACAAACTTATACAATTTTTTATGGGTCTTAATGAGATTTATGATGGTGTACGTAATCAAATACTATCCATGGATCCTATACCTTCAATCAATGATGCTTTTTACTTAGTTCAACAAATAGAAAAACAAAAGTGAGTATCTTCATTGATTACATCAAATTTAGAGTTATCAACCTTTAATATTTTAAAGGAAAAGGCAATGTTGTGCATGATAGAAAAGAAGAACAAAGGGAAACTTGTTTGTTGGCATTTTAAGGCTGAAGGACATACGTTGATAGTTGTTTTCAACTAATTGGGTACCCGAAGTGTAATAAAGGGAAGAAAGTGATTAGAGGTCATGCTGGAATGAATGCAATGCCTTTCGTTTACAAATAATTCTACTATAATGAATAGTGGCAGGGTACTAAACACTTCAAATCAAGTAGTTGATTCTAGTTATACAGAATAGAGGCTTTAAAAACACCTTTTGATCATTTGAATTTAGATATTTTGATTAATGAAGAACGTCATATGGAAGAAGATGATAAAAAATTGGTGCAAGATATGTGTCAACAGATGTTATAGTTGATGAAAGACAAGGGATAACACATTAAAGTGATGGTTAATATGTTCATTGCACTGTTATGTTTGACTCTTTCTTTTGTTTAAATGCACATAGCAATAATGTAGCTTCTTGGGTAGTTGATATAGGAGCAATAAATCACATGACATCATACACTAACATATTACACAATGTTGTCAGTTTGTCTTACCCCATAAATGTTAAACTTCTCCATGGTAGAAGTATATCTGTCAACCAAGCTAGTATTGTTCGTTTGACATCCAATTTGTCTATAAATGATATTTTTCTTATTCCACATTTTACACACAACCTACATGTTTTTAAAAGTTTGGTGAGAGATCGGAATCTTATAGCCATTTTCAATGCTGATGAATGCATATTTCAGGACCTAGAAATTAAGGAAGAGGTTGCTATAGAAAGAGTTGTTTATGGGTTATATGCGTTGCACTCAGAAGCAAAGAGAGGAAGTCTACTCTAGTTTATCATTCTAATTCCATCCTTTATATTCTTTAGTTCCTTGTAATAATTTGGAGCTCTTACATTTCACTCCATGCTTGTTTAGGTCATGGTTCAGTGTCAAAGTTACAACATTTGGACATGTGTAAACATTTGAATTTCAAACATTTCAAATGTGACGTTTGTTAAGAAGAAAAATTTCATAGACTTCCTTTTTCAAAGAGTTTACATGTGTCTAGTCTTGCTTTTGAATTGTCGCATGTTGATATTTGGGGACCTTATAGAGTCCAATCAATTCCTAGAGCATCTTATTTCTTATCCGTCATGGATGATTATACTAAGTCTACAAAAACTTTCTTGCTTGAACATAAAAGTCAAGCTTTGTCTATTCTTATAAATTTCTTTTCTTATCTTAATAATCATTTCTCTATGACTCCAAAATTCGTGTGAATTAATAATAGGGTACGACTTCTATCAAATGCATGCAAATCATTTTTCAATAGCTAAGGAGTGGAGCATCAAAGGACAACTGTCTACACGCCCCAACAAAATGGTCGGGTTGAATTTGCATTTACTTGATGCATCAAGGGCTTTTAGGCTCCATGCTCATTCATCTAAAGAGTTTTAGGGTGAGTACATTCCCATAACAACATGCCTTTTTAACAAGATGTCAGTGTCTAAAGTGTTAGTTACTTAAGAACGGCATGGTTGGAAGATTTCATTAGTGTAGTACATACACCACATTTGAATGATCACCCTACTTGTAATACACCTTAAACACATCGGTATCTTTTGTTTCATATATCCATTTTCGCTCTTTTTCCTACTGATTTTGTTGCCTCATTACCTACATTGTTAGTTGCTTAAGAACAGCATAGTTACATAGATGCATCTAATAGAAAGAATGACAACTAGCCATGTAAAACGAATTAAATGCTCTTAAAAGCAATGATGCTTTAGAATTGACTACACTTCCAAAAGGTAAAAAGGCTATTAGTTTGAAATGGGTCTATAAGATCAAGTATAGACCTGATAGTACTATTGAACAGTATAAAGTAAGGCATGTTGCTAAGGGGTTTACACAAAAAGAAGGTGAAGACTATCATGAGACGCTTTCTCCAATCGGCAAGTTAGGAAGTGTTCATATTCTAATCACTACTACAACAGCTTCTCATTGGCAATTATATGAAGTTGATGTTAATAACGCCTTTTTGCATGGTCATTTAGATGAGGATATATACATGGTCCCACCCAAAGGATATTCCAAAATTCGTCGAATCAAGTTTATGATCTCAAAAAGTCACTATATGGGCTTAAGAAAGCTTCTCACCAATGGAATTTTGAGATCTCTAAATTCTTGATCTCTTTTGGCTTTTCTCAATCTAAGCATGACTATCCTTTGTTTACACATTTTAGTTTCACTGGTTGCGTTTATATTCTTTTATATGTAGAAGATATGCTAATTACTGGTTCTAATGATGCTTTCATTGTTGAGATTAAGAGATGCTTGGGTAGTGAGTTTACCATCAAGGATTTGGGCTTGGCCATTTTTCCTTGGCCTGGAACTCTGTCTCACAAATTGTGGCATCCTTTCAATCAATGAAAAATTATTTTTGATGTATTACTTGTTGCCGGATTATTTGGTGCCAACTTTGTTGATACCCCTCGCCTTATCGAGTGCATCTTGACAAGGAGTCAAGCGATCTATTATTAGATCGTTCATTTGACAGGCAATTGGTTATTATACTATTTGAATGGCACTTCTTCTTTAGATCTCTTTTATTCTACTGACAATGATATTTGCCTTTGTGGATTTTTCTAGCTCTTATTAGGGTTCTAGTTGTGTGGATCGTAAATCCCTCTCCAGCTATTGTGTTTTTCTAGGCAATGTGTTAGTCTCTTGCAAGATTAATAAATAACTAACAGTTACTGCTTCTATGATTGAGGCAGAGTATCAGAGTGTTGCTATAGCTACTAAAGAACTTCTTTAGGTTTCATTTGTTCTTTGGGACCTAGACTTTCCCATTTAGTTCCCGATTCAACTATGTTGTGATAACAAATTTGTGCCATTAAGTGCAAATAACCCATGTCTTCATGGTTGTACAATGTACACTGATATTGATATTCATTTTGTGTGCGATTATATTACATCTAGTTTATGTGCCTTCCGCTCTTTAAGTAGCAGATTTGCTCACCAAGACATTAAGTTCTCTGTAACTTCGCAACTTGTGTGTGAAGTTGGGTCTTTAGGAGGCTCCAACTTGAGGGGGGATGTGAAGACTATATGCCTTATTATTTATCATAACCTTGTGCACGTGTTAGGGGTGAGATTTAGTATAAATGTAGGGTTGAGATTGAAACACACTTTGATATATATAGTTTGTAACAATTTTCATTAACTAACTTTGATGTTGATTAGTTCACAATAGTTTACATCGATTCATTGTTTCTAAAATATCCCAAATAAAATATATATATATAAATAAATGAAATAGAGGATAGTAGAAGGGTAATTAATAACGTTAGTAAAATGGTATGTCTGTAATTTTGTCTATCTTTAGAAAATGGTTGAAAGATTATAAAAAATTATATATTTGCTCTCCTTCTTGTTCCATACGCTTCTTTCTATCAATCTTCATCAAATCTTGAAGATGTTTGATAGGAATCTTCCACGAGTAACTGCTTACATTGTGTTCTCCTTTTGTTTTTCATTATTCGTATGAGAGAACACAACAAACAATGCTTTAAGGGTTAGCAACGAATTTTCTAAAGGAAGAACGATGAATGTAAGGGTGATAGTGGAGGAGATCGCACAATAGGAAAGATAGAAAATTGTCAAAGGAGGGATAACAAAGAATTTATTAAGTTTGTAATAAGGTAACAAAGTTTTCTATAAAAGTCGAATATTTTGTTTGCAAGAATTGTTGGAAGGGTGTTTAGGCATGTGGATAAGAGTTGGATTGGTTATTTGTAATGTTTTGATGTTGGAAAACAATAAAAGGTTGAAACTTTGTGGAAATTTGTAAAGGAATCAAGCGCTTAGGTTCTGTTCCCAACACAAATGAGTGCACAAGTCATGTTCGAGTTTGTATAAGACTTTATAGCGCATGTTTTTCAAGTTTTGAATGTTCTGTTTCCCACACAAATGAGTACACAAGCTTACTCATGTAGAGGTAAAAGTACACAAGTGAGAACACAACTAGTGTTGCCACTTGTGTACAAAACAGCTTTTTGACAACTTATATTTTCTTTATTAAAAACCTTTAAAACTTTTTCAAATTCATCCTTAAAGGTTTAAAAACACTTTAAAACTTTGGAACTAAACATTTATAAATTAGTTACCTATTTTTTTATTTCAAATTTAAATCCTTATCCTAAAACTAAAGGTGTATGTAAGTGTCGAAGACTTTTGGGTAGGAGCGAAAACTATAGGAAATATAACCTGTAGAAGGAATTAGATAGGTAGTTGATACTAAATGCTTTATTTAATTTGTAACTCATGTTTAGAAGATTTTAGTGTTGTTTGTTGCTTATAGCTGTTAAGTTAGAAATTGAAATGGACTAATTAATTATATGGCTATAAACATATGTTTGATGTTTGTGCGTGACTATTAGTAATAGGCGGAGAGTATCTGAAACACCTCAAACCTTCACCTAGATTAGAAATTGGGTTTAAATAGATTAAATAAATCAAATGAATCATAGGGTATAATTAGACAAGTTGTCAAAATAAGGTTAGTAATTAAATAAGTTGAAATTTAAGATTTTGATCTCTAAAATCTCTAAACATGTCATTAAAATGTTTAAAGGATTCCTCAACCTTCAAACTATAGCCAAAATATCAATTCCTAAATCTTTGTAAAATTTGAGTTCATTTGCTTGAGTAAAAATATCAGTTCTTAAACGCAAACTCAAATTAAATGTCCTTTTATCTAAAGTAAATTCCTAAATTAAGTTCTTATTTTAAGTTCTTAATTAACATATTGATTCTAAAATCATCTGCTAAATATTTCTAGAACTAAAGATATTGATCTAAAAGTTATAAATCTTACACCCTTATTCCATAATATTTTAATTATATCCTTATCCCTTTTCTTTTCTTATTCTTTCCCTGCCTTGGTTTTTCTTTCCCATTACCGTCTCTCTCTTTCTCTCTTTTCATTCTCTTTTCTTCATCTCCTTTTCCCTCTTCAATCTCTTAAATTCTTCTCTCTAAATCTCAAATTCCGGAAGGAATAAAAGATAAATCAAGTAAAAGTTGAGATAGGAGAAGATAAACCAAGCTAGAAGAAGAAGAAGAAGAAGAGTATCAAGTTGCTTGAGTTGCCTAAAAGCTAAGTATATTTGTTTTATGTTGTTTTGATTCTTGTTTTTGGTTATATGTGATGAATTGGTGTTAGATTTGAGTAGAAATGGTGATGGGGATGTTGAATGTTGGATATGTGAAGTTTCTTGTTGAATTTAAATGGGATAATGTCTGTTAGAATTAGGATTTTTGATGTTATATGAAGTAAAACATGTTTATAGATGTTATAATTGATAAATCTAGGCTTGTATGTGGTATATAGGATGTTAGATGATGAGAAATGATGTAAACAAAGTTGAAAAACACGTTAAAATTTGAAAAAACAATGACAGAGCATGAGCACGAGGTAAACATGGCTCTCCCTATTCAACCGTGCTTCTCTCTGGTCTTTTAAAAGTGTTGAAACCCACAACAGCACGATTGGAACATGGGGGTGTCATATCCCACCGTGTTTCCCACTGGTTCTCGCTTGTGTGTTTAAAACAAGAGAAACAGGACTAGAACACAGTTGGAGATATATGCCCGTGTTTCTCTCTAGTCGTGATACTTTTTTTATCATAACTTTTTCATACAAAGTCGGATTTAGGTGATTCAAGTTGTGTTGGAAAGCTTAAAAAGATATCTACAACTTTCATGTTTTGTATTTTTACAAATTTAGTATCAATGCTAAAATTTCACTTCTTTCCAGCTACTATATTTTTATAAATAAAGTTTAAAATTTGTTTTTATTTGTTAAATATATGTTTACTTCGGAAATGAATCTTTTTGACTAAAATGATATAGATAAGTGATATTTGATGTGTTATGTGAGTTAATTGATGTAATTAAGCATGAATTAAGTGGATTTATAGATTTAATAAATAATTGGATTAAATATGGAGCTAGTTATAAAATGAACTTAACTAACAAACTTAAGTTCAACTTGATTAAATAGACTTGAATGAGTTAAAATGAATCATATTGAATTAGTTTAACCATCTTTGACTTAGTTTTTGAATTAAATGATTAAGGTTAATTAATTTAGCTAAGTTTAATTTAATATAAGCTCAAGTTGACATAGATCCTAGATGTATAATGAATTAGTAAAGAATATAAGTACAACATGACTTAATGAACTTTACTAAGCTAAAATGATTTAGATTGTTTAAGTTAATCAACTTGACTTAGTAAATGACTAATTCTAATCAATTTAGCTAGGATTTAGTTAAAAGGAGTTAATGTTTAATAATTGGTTTAAGTTAATGAGATAGAATAACCTTAGATTTACATGGTAAATATGTTGTTTCAAAGGTGTGTTTGCTTAAGAAATAGATGTTTTTGTGAATGAATGCCTAGATTTTGCTTTTGTTGATAAAAGACCATAACCAAAGCGAAAAGAAATACTTTGACAGATAAAAGAAAACTGTCAATATTTTGGCGGGGCGATCTTCGCAGCCGTAGTGGGGTTCTAAATTAGTGTATGATTAAATAGGGTTATAATAAAAGTTTGAGATAATGGCTAACTAGTAGCTTAAGTTCTTATATTAGTTTAATTTCTTGAAACAGTGTTGGAGATTTGATTTATCTTTTGAGACAGACTTCTAAAATACTTTCTAAGGCTCTGTTTGGATTTCATATTCAATGTACGCAGTAACTTGCGTGTTGGATGATAGGATAGGCATCTAAAATGAATTAAAACTTAAAGACGGCTTAATTAATTGATGAGTGTTGGTTGTGTTTTCTACTGTTTATATCCATTTTTGACCTGAGATGGCAATTCGGTATCCAGTCCAGGGAGCGGCATTATCTTTTTTTAATGTCATGATGCAATGACATGTTAGAATAAGCGCTTATGCCACTTGTCATGATACAATGACTTTTATTAGTGGCTCAGCGGGTAATCGATAGGGTATTTGGTAACGACGTAACATTTGCTTAAACTTGGAGGGAAATCCCATGGTTTAGTTCAACATTTATGGGAACGATGAACTATATTCATGTTGTGGATTGAGTTTAAGTAGAGTTGATCAACGGTTAGGAGCCCTAGATGAGATTATTTTTTTTTCTTTTAGAAAGTTTTCTAGGAGTTATAAGTATCCGAGCTACTTATATCAACCGCCTAAGCGTCGTGATCATTACTCAAGTTCTTGCGCTATCTCTATTGTCCAGAGTTTGAATATTCCCATGCTGTTTGTTTACTTTAAAGAAAAGATAATAATATGTTGTTGATGCATTACATTAAGTTAAGCTCGATTGCCACTTCGTATGTGATTGTGTTACTGTGTACTAAGTTTCGGCTCATTCTTGTTGTTGTTATTCTTTTTACAGGTGTTGCTTGTTGTTGATGATGAGATGTTGAGGATCATTGTCACGCTCCAAGGAGTACCCTAAACGTAACAGTCCGCCACACTCAATATTAAAGCTTAAGTATGACAACCTTAGTTATTCCCAGAAGCTTCGATATTAAGTGTAAGGTGTGCTCTCATAAATGTAAAGGACCATACATGGAATTATGAAGCTTAAGAAGATATAATAACAAATTAAGAAAAGAAGATTCATAATATTCATTTATTCATAACAATAGTTTTGCAAATCTTAGGGCCATTCCCCGGCCACAAATAACTATAATCTATTACAAGAATATTTCTATGAAGTCTACATCTTATCCAACACTAAACTTCATCTAGAAATTCCTTAACCAAAAAGGAAAATACTTGGCTGCAGGGTCCACGTGGCCTCAACCACAAATAGGTAAACTGCAAAAGATATCCATAGGGGTATAAGCTAATAGGCTTAATGAGAATTATTTCCATAAGTAAACTTCATGTGTAATGACATTCAAACAAGTTATTTAAGCAATCATGTGAAATGCAACATACACATGGGCAAACAAGACATATAGTTTTCTGGGAACTATATGTTGAATGGATTTACGCCCTCCATTTGGGGTTTGGTGATGCGCAACCTCAAAACGAGTAGTTTTAGTTAAATTATGCTTTTGATCAATACCGCCAAGCATATTAAGTCTACTCGAGTTAAGCCATGCTTCCGGACTTCCACTAAGCATTTGATCATTTCCATGTCGCCAAGCAATCTCTTTCGATCATAACCGCCAAGTGTTGCTTTTCGACCGAGCTACCATCCTTCTCACCCAAGGATAATAACCCCATGTAATATGACTCATTTCATGGTATGCATGAATCAATTTCTTTAAGATATCATAACATCATTATTATCGAATTTAAGGTGATCATAGAATTTCATACATATCAAGTGCTATACTAAATCAAACATTTACTTACGATCAATTATGGCCTCGATATTCTTAGAATCCTTTCAACAATTTTTCGCATACATATCAATTTATCTTTTCTTAATTCTAATACGACTAAACTACAAGCACAATCAAGTAAAGCACTTTAAGAAAATAAACTCACGATGCCATATTGACACTTCTTCTAAATGGATGAGTTGCTCAAACAATCCACCTAGTCGAAATAATCCTCGGGATACGAGTATTCTTTCTCGGAATCACCTAGTCAAGGAAAATACCCAAAATGAGTATTTCTTGATAACTTTCTTGAAGTTTGACAAAACTATGTCAAAAGAACATCAAAGTTCGTATAAAGGATGATTCCAATTCAAAATAGCCATAACTTGGTCATGTTAACTCGGAATTGCGTATATAATATATCGATTTCTACTGAATCAGAAAGATCTATCCATTTCTAAAATTATTCTCACTAAATAGATTGTTTAGGTTCCGAAATAGTGGCGATCAGATTCATCACGAATTTTCCCATCCCAAAAGCAATTTGTTTCTAACATTCAACCATTCAAAAATTGCTTTGATAAATACTTAGTTATCTATATAGTTGAAAATTTTCCTTTTGATAGATATTTAGCTCATATTTTATCCGTGCTCAAGTGTTTATTGTCGATTCCAATTTCTTAAGTAAAATAATGTTAATTAAAAGTTTAGAAAACTATAGTTTACAAGAAATCCATTTTTGTAACTCCTTCCAAAAATGATTATTTTGATTCTTTTGTTTTCAAAGATATATTTCATGTTTATCTTACTATTATTCTAAATGAATTTTTTTTTTATAAACTAAATTTCTTCTTTTCTAAATTCTCAATATTAGTGTTACTTTTTGTTTTGACCATTTATTTGAAAATCTTTTGTTTGAAAACTCTCATTCTCTTTTGATGGGATTTCCTTATATTATGTTTTTATGGAAAACATTTTAGTACCAAAAGTCATCTTCTTTTAGGAGAACAAAGTAATATAGAAAAGCTTTTCAAAACAAAAGTAGCTTTTAAAATTGTAGTGAGTTCTTCCTAAAACTTGGAAAAGGATAAATTTACTTTTAAACCATAGATTCTACATTTCATATAAAATCATTCTTAAGTGATAAAATCTCCTTTTTGTCAAAGTATAATTGGAGCTTTAAAGATTTGGACAACAATATTAATGGTCATGATTATGAGAAATAATAACAAGCAAAAATAACATAAATAATAAATAAAGTCGGGTATTGGGAATCTTAGCTTCTTCAAGGCTCTTGGGACTAAGAAGTATACTAGTCCTAAAAAGAAAGAAAATTGTTTTGGCTTGATGAGGGCAAGTCTAAGACTAGAGACTACTCTTATAACAACATGAAATAAATAAATTGTAAAGAAAGAAATAAATATATTACTTTGCAAGAAAGTAAATAAATTGCAATAAAAAATGAGCTTATATGCTCTAAAAGATATATATAACTACTTAAATATATTTAGTTAGATATATATGAAAACAACATAAAGGAAATAAATTCATAAACAAAAACAAAGTATGAACATATTGTTGCTTTCTTAACCTTCATGGGTTTAGAAAACACATACTATGCTCATACTAAATAAATGAACATATAGAAAGCTAAAACTATTACCTATAGAAGAAATAGAAACTAGAGAAAACTTGAGAGAGCTTATGGAGAGATTTTGAGAGAGTAATTCTAGTGTATGGAAGGCATGAAGGAAATGGAAGGAAGATGTGGTATTTATAGGAAAAAGTAGAGGAAAATTTGTGTTAATTAAATTGAAAAATGAAACAAATTGAGGAGAGAGAGGGGTGTGGCTGGCATCATTCTTGAGAGGGAGGGGGAGAGAATAATTTTTTTTTTTTTGTATTTTTGTTAATGAAAAGTAAGATATGAGAGATGTGAATTTACATTGGAAATGAAAATTGTAAGAAATAGGTGTATAGTTGTAAGAAAAAGTAGAGATAGATAAATAGTGTAGAATAGTAATAAATGGTGTAATGTAAAGTAAACATGACAATTAAAGTACCGGTAGTAAGAAAATACGCGTATAATTGTGATATCTGATATTTTTAGTTACCGAAAAATTATGAAACTGATATTTTTGAAAACCTTATACTTTTACGAGTTTAATGGTATATTTTTACTATTTCGAACCTCAGGAAACGCTTTTCAAGAACTGTATTGTTCGGGTTCCAAACGATTTGCGATTTTACTAATATGATCTTTTTAAATTTCCATATGTAATCACGAACTATTCTATATACTAATCTCTTACTTACTTTCTTAGGGTTGCTAATATGAGATTGTCGAACTTAAACCATTACGTCTAACTAGGGTTTTGTTGACTTTAGGGTTTTCGGTTGACTTTCCAATTAAGGTTTAAGCTAAAACGATCACAAAACTTCGGGGGTTTACAATGATGTTGATGTTGTTGAGTTGTTATGGTTGATGTTGATGTTGTAGTTGATGATGATGCTTGTTTTGGGTCTTTGGGGTGATCCAAAAGACCTGTGAGAATGAGTGAAGTGGGCTAGGGCAGTTGAATGTTTATATTTTCTTTTATTTTGATTTATTTAGTGAAGATTGGATTTATTTACAAATTTGTAATTTTTTTTAGTGGGGATTGTTAATGCCCATATGTTTTCTAAATGATAATCTACCGCTAATAGTAGATTATAAAGTGTTTTTCTAAAGTTTTGTTTCTTAGAAAATTGGTCTGCTCTGTAAGGAGTAGAGTTTTATAAATGATTTTAATAAATTATTTTCCGCTGCTAAATCCAGTTGTTGCTAGAATCTAACTTGAATGATTTCATAACTTAAAAATGAGTAGCAATGTCCAACATAAACAAAATCTTTTAAAGAAAGCCTTATCATGTAATACTTTAGAGTATTATACGTGGCGATAGCGCCTTATGTAACCGAATTAAATTTTCGGACCGTTACAGTATCCACACTATTACCGTAGCAACCAGGTGATCCATGTATGATGTTATCGGGGAGTGGAGTTGCATATGAAAATGATCTGGGTAGATCTAGGTGTTTCATTTTGGGAATATTGGATTGTACTCGATATTCATGTTTGGACTTTGGGATGTTAGGGAATACTTAACATCATGTATATGTATGTATTATTATATATATATGTGTGTGTGTAGTGAAATACTAAGTTATCTCTGTGTTGCTTATTCGGCTTATAATGAAAATAATAAAATGTTAGTTGTTGTATTAGAATTAGGTTTGCCTGGGAATGTTTTTATGCTTAGTCATGTGTGTGTTTGTTGGTTTACCATTGTCGACACCTCATTTTTCCCCCTTAAACATATAAAAAATAGATAAATTCAAAAATATGAAAAGGTAAAAAATAATAGAAAAATACAATATAAATCAAAATCAGGTAGGTTTAGAAAACCTTATCTTTTTTTAATAGGCATATAAAAAATAATAATAGAAATAAATAAATAAAATATAACAAAAATTAAAAAGATAAAAATCTCATTTTAAGCTTTTTATAGGATTAACTTTAGTTCTATAACATTATGGGCTATTTTTACAAAATAGCTTGGACCTAGACCTACATTCTTTCGGCCCATTTGGAATTTAGAGCACATTCGGCCTGATTCGTATAATTTAAATACAATTTAGGTGGGATAATTTATCAACAATTCAAACACAGCTTAGTTGGTTAACAGTTGTGCTAGCAAGGGGGGAGGCCAAGGTTCACAGCCATGCTACACGCACGTCGTCTTCCCTAGTCATCTTGACCACCATTATTGAGCTTAAGAAGTCAAAACAATCCCGTTTTGACCGCAAATCCATCTAAAAGGTCAATTCCAGAAGATCATTATAACATTTGACTCTTCGCTCTCCTTCTTAAAAATTAAAAATCAAAATTTGTTTAGCACCTCGCAACCACTACCTCTGCCTCTTCATCTTTCGTAACAGCCATTAATGGGACACTCATGTGACCCTCCACCTTCGGCTTCCGCGTCTAAAGCCCTCTCCCTCTCTTGCTTTACAAAAAGGACTCCCTCACGAATCTCTAGAGCCTCACTTCCTACCTCTCGAACTCTCTCTCTATCTAACTAACCCTTTTCCACCGCCAATTGAACCACCATTCCACCCCCAACACGCCAACAGTAACCATCCATTCATACCCCAACACCAAAACCCACTTAACCATTTCAACAAAACACCAACCGCCATCTTTAAACATCAAATTAGTGGAAACCACCGCAAGTTGAATCCGATACCAGACCCCTCTCTAAACCTATAAACTCCACTCGTATCCTAAACCAACCTACATTCACCATCCCGATCTCGATAACAACCAGCAGCCACCACCACTTACAAATCTAACCTCCATCTCCGACCCCAAACTAGAGGAAACCACCACTTGTTAAACCTTATATAGCCACCGGAACCAACACCCAACATGAACCCACAACTTCCAAAACAACTCAGAACCATCGCCACCTACAACCTAGATTTCCTTTAAGCTGTCGAAATCCATCACAGAATTCGAACCTATGCGTGAGAGACAGAGAGCGCTAACTGCTTGGTATTTTGTAGGTCTGAAGATACATATACGCTAGACCCATTCCTAGCATTCCTAGATTTGAGCCACATCCAGAGCATGAAAATCGCGTCCTAACCCGATTTGAATTTAACATGCTCTACTGAATCCAAGTTGAGTAGCAATCCGAACCAACAAGACCCTAATTTAATCCACACACCCAACGCCAAAGGTCTGAATGGTGTCTATTTGCTGAATGCCTAATTCTGTTTTGTTTTAGATTTACGGGCTGTTCATTTCATTGAATGGAATAGCCATTCCTAATGAATTGCATAAGGATGTAATATGTTGTGAATATGTATGATGTTGTTCACTTGGATGTAATGAATTGCTAATACATTATTCACTTGATTGAATTAAAACAATGAATAGCTCATGAATTGATAAGACAAATACAAAAAATGCCCTTATCTTTAATATATATTAATTTATATTTTACAAGATATATAATTAAACATACATTTATATATTTAATATATATTAATATATATTTTAATATTAATATATTTATAAATTTATAATATATTATTATATGTAATATAGCTTCTATATATATTAATAGAAAATTTAATTTCATTATTATATTAATAGAATGTTATAGTATACATGGTATAGATATTACATGAAACAAAGGAAAGTACAAAGTTAAAAATGATGTTGTCAATATAAAGACTCGAGAATATTATAAAAAAAAACCTGAATTTTAATTCCAACAAGCTAAAAATTTAATCTCATCAATAATATGATGAAAAATGATTTATATAATAGTGCAACTTCATTCGCTATAGCATATCATAAAATGTATCCAAAAGCATAGCATATCAAAAAAGGATAGATAAAAGTAAGTATCCAAAAGCAACCCAATATAATCCAATTCATGAGTTCCCACACTATGTGGACTCTAAAATGTGACTAAGGTGATCAAAAGCAACCTAATGTAATCCAATTGACATTATGCGGACTCCAAAATGTCCCTAACATAATCCAAACGATCTTTTGATTCAAGTTCATAAAGCATAGCTAAATTGTCCTTCTGCTTAGGCAACTTGATCAAAGCAGCTTTCAACTCTTGTTGTGTTAGACCCTCAATTGTTCGAAGAAATTTGTTTAATCTTTTCACTTCCCTTCTTCCTTCATCAACCGACAAACGCTTCACAGCACAATCAATACTCTTCTTCATATCCCTCATGCCAGTCTCAAAGCATTTAATAAAGGATGATAGCTCAGATATTGCTCCATCTCTAAACAAGCTTCGCTTCCTTTTTGTACTAGAATGAGTAACACCATGATGAGATGAATGATCGTCTTCTTCATCTCTCATTGGCAACTCATCTGCAACATCCTGTATTATTACTTCTTCTCTATTCAGCTCTTCAATGACATCCTCAGCAGTTTGTGCATCTTGACCCGTGGCTCGATCTTTTCCATATATCATAGAGAGCTCTTCTAGGTAAGGGAAGCTCCTATTCATAAAAGCAGCAGCATTTCTATGGCTCTGCAAATAAAAAAATATTAAAAAATTAAGAAGATCATTATAGGTGCAAATCCCCATAGGGATCGCAATGCAAAAAAATTTGAAGTATATAACTACTTATGAGCAGACATAATCCATGGATCTACTAACCTGGATTGTAATGTATGATAAATACAGAGCATACACAAAAACACAATTACAAGACAACATCAAATCCTCACCATCTCTACATAATATAATATTAGAGAAATGAGTTTACATACCAATAAGTATGCATCCCATACTTGCTTCTCAGCAATCACCATCTTTCGGACCGGATCCCATCTAAACCCATTAGTTGTTTTCCCATAGACCATGTCATAAACTATACTCCAATCTTTCTTCAAGATTCTAATGCGTGATTCAATATGTGGTTTTGCTTTCAAACCACAATTGGGTGACTTGATGAGAAGCGTTCTCTCTAATTCATTGAGATATCCACTCCTAAAGCCAGTGTTAGCATTATGTGTTCTATTGTTGTACAATTCCACCATACACTCAACCAGTGCATTATCTTCAATAACTGTCCACTTTCTTTTTATACCCTTTGTTACTTAAGCTTCCATTGTCTTCAATATAAATTAGACATCCGCAAAAAAACATGATAATATAAGAATAACAATATGATAAATTGCAATAAAAGAAACAATATAATACGAAGATTTGAATTTCATACTTTCAATTGACAAATCATAAAAGTCATATAGAACAAAAATACACCAAAAAGAATGTACATGAAATTAAACTTAGCTTAGAATTTCACTTATATCTATTCTAATTATGATTCCCTCCACCCCAATCATTGAACATTTGAGTTGCCAGTTGTTGTTCCAAGTTATCCAGGCATCATTACTCCCTAAGGTTGCAATAAGTTCATCTTCATTATCTATATTGTTTTCTTCTATGGAATTCATGCCATCCTCAAGAGGGTCAAAGGCCATCTCTGTCCTAATGAAGTTGTGGAGTAAACAACAGGCAAGTATCACACGATTATGAATTTTTGCTAGATGAAATGACAGACTTCTTAGAATGCTCCATCTCATTTTAAGCAAGCCAAAGCACCTCTCAATCACATTTCGAGCAGATGCATGCCTCAAATTAAACATTCCTCAGGAGATCTTGGTTGATGACCTTGGCGCCATTCATTTAAATGATACCTTTGACCCCTAAATGGTGCCAAGAATCCCTCACAATTGGGATAGCCTCCATTAACTAGATAATAACATCCTATATGAGTGAAAGAAGAAGTGAATTATGTTTTAACAACGACACTACTTAAAGAAAACTAAATTCAAAATTTTGTGAGTTACAACAAATCATACCTGTGGTACTTTAAGGCCATTTCTCCTAGTGATTGCATCTCGAAGTATTATACTATCAGCAGCAAAGCCCTCCCACCCAGGCAACACATAAACAAAAAGCATATTTGGTGTACAAACACCCAACACATTAGTTGCAATCTCATTTTTTCGAGTTCTATATCAAGGCTTATCTTTCATTGGCACTTTAATTGGGATATGTTTTCCATCCAAAGTACCTAAGCATTTTTAGATAAGACAAAAATATGGGTAAAGTTTAGATTAATTTTTCGTTAAATTTTTATGAATTTAATGATCAATATGGATTTTTTTACCTTGAAATATTTCCATCGCTCATCGATACAGTTCTTAGGAATGGGTTTAGGCCTCTTCAATAGATGATTGCTTAATCGGAGAGTGGCATTCAATACACTGTGAAAATATTTACTCACAGTTGCTCCAAACCTTCTAAAATTATAATTAATCACCCTATTCTTCACATGGTGAGCAAGTATATGCAAGAACATTGCAACTTACTCATCCACATGCATATTCTTTGTTGATTTCAGCCCTCCTATGCCCTTTAACATCACATAAAGTTTGAAAAAAGCATGTCTATCTAATCTCAATTGCTCAATACATGTCACATTATCACTATGAACAAGTCTCCTAATATATTTACGCGTTGATAGGAATCCAAACTATAAGACCGTACACAAGGTCGGTAGGAATGCAAGACCAAAGCATATAAAAAGGAAATTATGTGGCAAGTAACGTTACAATATTCCACACCTAAAGCTAAAAGAAAACAAACAATTTTCTTTTTCCTCCGTCGATCATCAACATGTAAACAAACTTGATCCATCACTGCGAAAAGGATAAATTGTATATATAACAATTAAATGTAAATAAATAAAGTTAGCCATATATGAATATATAAATAAATTTTAAGTCAAGATAATTTAACATACTTAATAACAATATCATATATATTCTATTGCAAGGGAACTATTATTAGCTCAAAACAGAAAATTTTCAGTATAAAAAATGTAGGCATCATAGCTTTCTGTTTCAGTATAAAAATGATCATTTGTGTTTTATAATTATTATGTCATAAATATTAGTTCAAACCATACTCAGAGGCAAGTCGTAAAATCCAGTATTTGGGGAATTGATAGTATTAAAGGTGGCTTGATATATTAAACTCAAACTCAGTAAGTTTGCTCCCGTGAATGGCAAAGGAAAATCATCATCCATCTCACCCTTTCATTAGAAAAACGGAAACCTTGATATCCTTCTTTCTGGCTCTACTCTGTTCACTTCATTGCATGAGAAACTAGCACAAGGAAGTGTCTTATCTAGAGGCATAGCGATAAACATTGCAGATCTAGCAAACTTCTCATTTTTCTTATGATTTCTATTAGAGCTGAATATAGATATTCGATGACAAGAAATGAGGAGAGGTCCCATGGAGAAAACAGTCCAATCTATGAGTGTGAAAAGGAAGATCCAATTGTACATTTGATTCCCATCAGTCATCAGACACAGAAAAAAATAGTGACAAAGAACTATGTTACCTATATTTATTCCAACACAAAATTCAGCAGCAAAACAAGAAAAATACTTGATGACCCTTATCATGCAGGACTTTACAATACACGCATGTACCATGAAACTAAAATAGTTTGATAAAGACCCAATGAGCTTTCCCCTTTACAATGATCGCAATGGCTTCCATTGAAGAATTGAAGCAACTTCGAGACATGGGCATCACTGTTGCTGATGTAAAGCTTAAACAGGTTTGTGAATGTCAATATTTGCTAGTTTCGCTATGTGTTGTGTTCTTAAAGTTTTAGAGCGAATCCCCGGCATTTGAATTAACAATTCTCATCTTTCAGGGATCTATGTTTTATTATGACACACATGATGGGTTGAATTTGTATCCTTGTTATTTAAAATATGTGATCAATGATTTAAAGTGATAAGTGAGTTCTATAAATGCCTTACTACGTAATTCATATAAAAATACAATGTGCTGAATATGAGGAAATGCAGATAGAGAAGGACTTAAGAAATGTTAGATCAATGAATCATGTGCTTTAAAGTGGATGACCAGCGAACCAACATAAAGGCAGTGTTTATAACAGAGTAAAACACTAAAATTAATAACAGCCAAAATATTGACAAGCCGAATTGGTTTTCGTGTAAATAAAATTAGGGAAATTATGTCACGTGATTCTGTGAAATATCTAAACTAATCCATCCGCGTGCGTGATGATATATATATATATTCATATATTGTATATTTTTCTTTCAACGGAAGACTACTAGCAAGGTCGAGTTGTTCGTGATAATATACCTTCCTCAGAAGTCTCATAACACCTGTTAAACAAATTTATCATGATATCAAGATCTAACAAATCTAACACATGATTAAATCAGAGTATATATATAGATAAACCACAGTCATACGACACAACACCACTTAACGCAACACGAAACTGCTCGACAGCATATAACCTAGGAGAGAAGTAATAGTGAAAGTAACGACATGGTTATGGACATGTACATAGACAAAGAAGAAGTATGGAAATATCAGCTGCTCAACAGCAACGTCGACAGAGTACTCAAATATAACAAACAGAGCTAGAATGTTAAATAAATTCAAACGAGAATCAGGAAAAATAAAAATATCTTCTAGTGAAACAAAAGTCAAATTGAAATCTTACATATGTATTGAATTCCAATGGCCAAGGATAGACAACACTGCAAGATAATCAATAAAATCTTAAGTTAATTGCAAGAAGAAAAAATTCAAAACGAACTAAATATAGCAAAACCCTAGCGATTCTGTTCGATTCAAACATCACAATTAAAATTCAATCACCTCAAAATCTCCTTTGAACAGAAAACAACGAAGGGATAGAGAGAGATTTCTTACCACAGATCAAAGCTAAGTAGAGAGCAATGGAGCTAGGGTTTGAGCAAATGAACAAGGGTTTGGAAAGGGAAAGGAGCAGGTGTGAAAAATGAAAGAGAAGAGGAGCTATTTGATTATGGTAGGGGTATTTCTAGAAAAAAGATAATGCAGGCATGTATTGAATCCGGATTCTGAAGTGCATAAATGGAATCCCAATTACGTAAAATGAAGAATATTGATTCAGGACTAAATACCTATTACGGGCTTAAAAATAAACTGAACAATATAATAGAAGCCCAATAGGTAATAGACATGTAATGGAATCAGAATTCCATTAAAGTGAACAGCCCATTAATAGTTTTGTTACTTTAATTTAGTTTTTTTTTTAATTAATATTTGCAAATGCAGACATTTGTAAATGTAAAAACC
This sequence comes from Combretum micranthum, assembly GCA_024138025.1. Taxonomy (NCBI): domain Eukaryota; kingdom Viridiplantae; phylum Streptophyta; class Magnoliopsida; order Myrtales; family Combretaceae; genus Combretum; species Combretum micranthum. The sequence continues at coordinate 259,344 of JAMXBD010000641.1, forward strand.
CAGGAAAAAAAAAACAGAAATAGTGGAAAACTGAAAAAAAAAAAAAGACATATTATAATATATCATACGGTACGTAGTTTTACGCAAATCGTACGATAGACATATTATAAAAATTTTCAAACGTATATGATCAATGGCATGCGGTACACGTGTTATAAAAATCATATAGGTTTATGAACCAAAAATATATTTGGGTGTGATCATATGTGATATGCATGCTATATTCTTGCTAATGATAACATGATTATTAGATATGCTAAATTAATCTATTACATAAAATTTTAGGTTATGATTTTTAGCATGATTACGAAATAAAATTATAGGTTATTAACCTCCAGATCCGTTTTTGATAGATATGTGCCAAACTTGATATGCGCCTTTTGATGATAATATTATAATGTGTTGAATCAACAGATTATTAAATATAATTGCTCATGCATAGATATTGATTCTCTTTCATGTTATCAAAAAACTTTAAAAAATAGAAAAATTATAAAATTAACAAAGTAATTTTTATCTCTTTTTACCTTTCTCCCATATATGGGATATATATTATTAAAAATGTTTTTTCCATTTTATATACAATATATATCACCTAATTATTTTCTAAAATATAATAATTAAATGGGGTTTTCTATAAATTAAATTTTTTATAGGAATTTTCAAAAACAAAGAAATCAAAATTATACCTTTTTAGGACTCTTCAGAAACAAGAATCAAAGCAGATGAACAACTTACACTTGGCGGTTTTTCAAAATTAAGAACAAACAAACACATTAAAAGTTTTACAAAAATCAAACCAATTACGAGGACATGATTCCAGCTAGCGAATATGAAGGCACTTGTGGAGCAGTCACAATAATAAAGAACTCTTAAGTTTTTTCTTTTTCAAGGAAAAAATAAACAAAAAAAATGTCTATAAATATATAAACTCCTTTTCAAAAAAGACTACATTTAAAAATCGAAAAATCTAAATTAAATGACTTATTATGAATTTTTTGTATACGTGATTCAAAATTTCTAAACCTCATCTAAACCCTAAATAATCATTTCGGTTTTAAAATAGTAGCCTCGGATCCATCAATTTCTGGTTTTGCACTCGAATCAGTGGCCAAACTGGAAACCAAACAACCCATTAGGTTTCTGGTTCACTCTTTTTCCTACTTTAGCTAGTAGTGACTCCAAATCAAACCAATTTTTAGAAATCGGGCTTTTTGACAAAACACTATTGATTCCTTGTCAAGTGTTCCGTCTCAAACGGCCAGGGTTTAATATAGATCGGGACATTTAGGATAATAGGAGTAAAATTAGGGCTCAGCAACTGTATTGGGCTTTAGCTCACTATTTTCTCTTAAGGTACAAGTGTTGCTTTAGTGGAGTTTAGCTTTTCCAGTTAGAGTATCATTATGGACCATGGGAAGGGTGATACTTTCGAAGATTAATTCGTTGAGTGTGAAGTCTTAGATGGATTTTGGAAATATAGATTCCTAGTAAATGAGATGTGTTATCACTACCGTTATATTAATTCTCAGTTAAGGATGAAGATTTCAATGTTAGTTTTTAGTAAACTTATTGATAAGAGAGTATTATAAACTGCGAATGTGAACCATCCTTGAGAGTGTATATTGGAGTTATAATTATTTAATTGTGGTTTATAGCTAGGGATGTAAGTGGGGCGGGTCATTATAGGGTACCCGACCGCCCAACCCGCTAAAAACCCTATAGGGTCAAACCCTATAGGGTTTTGGGATTAAAAAAAACCCAATAAGTTATTGGGTCGGGTGGGTTTATTATGTAACCCGTTGGGAGAACCCGACCTGGTATATATTTAAAATATTAAAAAATTAAAAATATTGAGTTATTAAAGCAAGGATCCCATTTATATTATATGTATGTGAAAGTAAGTGGAAATAAAGTGTTTGCATCATTTTATATGATATTATTGTCTAAAATTCATCCTTTCAATATAAGTGTTTGTATCATTAATAACTTAAAACAAAATTCTTTCTTTTTGATTTTTTTTAAAGAAAAAAATTAAAAATCTTGGGGTCGGTTCCGGTCGGGTTATGGGTTCATTAAATCCTAGCGGATCGGGTTTTGAGATTGACAAAAAAAACCTGATAGGGTTTTTCTCGGGTTCTGAGACACCCATTAAGGATTCGGATCGGGTTCGAGTTTTAAAAAACCCGTCCCGAACTCGCCCCGGTTGCATCCCTATTTATAGTAATGATTTGAGCCTTTGTATGTTTTTATCCTATAGGGACACATGACATGTTTTAAGTGTCCCTAACTTTGGGGCATTACAATTTCTCTTTCACTATTTCATTCCTCAGCTTTGTGTTCATCAATAGAAGACTAGTGAACAGGACAAATTCACAGAAGAGAAAAATCAAAAGAAGGCTCCTTTTACGCATATGTAATGCTCCATATGATGTGTATGAGCTAGTTTCCATAAATGTTCCTAGAGATATACATAAAATAGAATAAAATTATGAAAATGTCCAAATGTTTTCTATCAATCAAATAAAAAGCCATTCTCATAATAAGCAACTTAATGTACTTTGTACAATTATATCTTATTTTCTAAAAATAAAAAAAAATATGGTATACGAAATAAATATCCCCTATTTATTTTGGTAAAGGCGCATTAACTTTTATGATTGAATGTGCCCAAACTATATTAGATATACATATATTTTTTTAAATTTCTTAAGTGAATGCACCTCGATAATATTTTACATCACATTAGGAAATCACAATCGATTCTAAATGAATCTCAAGTGGAGCCTTAGGCAACCTAGACATGTATTTAAGTGGTCCCATGGATTTGTCCCGTTTAAGAACCACAAGATATTGATGTACATCCTTAGGTACTTGAGGCTTAAAGTTTGGATTTCTATTGTTGCACACAACAACCCTAAGGAACCACAAGCATTGGGAGGACAAACCATAAGCCATTGCTGTACATAACAATCGGAGCCTCTTGAAATGCATCAATTCCAAGCATCTAGCAAGACAACTACAACATGGAATAACATAATGGTAATTAGAACACTCGTTTCAAGCTTAAAGACTAGATTTTTATCATTGTTAATATGAACCCATTAGTGATCGAGCTTAGCGTTAGCTAGGCCAGTGACAAGACTAGTAGCATCAAGGCCAAAGGTTGCGATGCAAACACTGAGGAGATCGAAAGAGTGAGCATAAACCCTTAGTAGATATCGAGCTTTAGAACCAATTGTGACTTGCGAGTTAACTTTAAAGCTTTCATTGAATGCATTGTAATGTATGTAAAACGACATGGGCACATTTAAGAAATTTAAAAAAAAGTTTTTGGCACATTCATTGGATAAACCTTTAGTAAAAGTTTGAGGCCAAAGTAAATATGAAATATTTATTTCGTATATCGCCTTTTCGAATTTACTATTTAAAAATATGGTATAACTATACAAATCCCCAGGTTAATCATCCTATCATAACAAAACCCTCAAGTTGACTGGCAACCAACTTGATGTTCTACATTGAAACCGGTGTGAAGATGCTCTATGCTCTAAGAATATCTTTATCCTTAGGTTGCTTAAGAAGTTATTTAAAATGTCATATTAGGATATGAAGTAACTCTTCCTATTAAGTAACTCTTTACATTATTCCTAATTATTTTAAGAGAGTTGCTTATTTAGTTTTTTTTTTTATGGACTCATTTTATTTTATTATCTTAAAATAATGTTTCTATTTTTTATAAAATTTAAACAAGTGTAAATAGACCAATGAGAGGAGGAGTGAGATATTTTTAAAAAAAAAAATTAAATAAGTATGAAATGATCAATAGGAGGATGAGTAAGAGGGTTATTTATCCAAGTAACTTTGATTGCTAAACAACGTATTTTATTGCACAAGCAACTACCACATTATCCATATCTCTTAAAATTTCCACCAGATACCTAGGGATAAAAATGCTTCAAGTTAACAAGTGTAACTGGGATTAAATTTAAAATATCGGTGAAATTTTAAGGTGATATCGATCCTCGAATTTAGTGTTGTTTCGATTTTGCAATTATTAAATATGATATTCAATTTGCTTTTCTCTTTTTTAAGGGCAAGTTGTGAACCTTCCCAATATAATTTCACAATTTTAGGAACATCTTTACTTTTAATTAAGCATTTGCTTTTTAAAATAGATGTAGAACTAATATTGTTAAATACATGGCAACTGACATATTTATATGGTTAATATGGAAAAATGTATTAGAATAGGTATTTTGCCACCTCGTTTAAATTATTAATGTGGCAAATATAAATTGATTATTTCAATTTCTTTCCTACCCAACCTAATCACCTTATAGGCTATACTCAACCCAAAACCCATAATTGTTGTAAAAACATAATGTATAAAATCAATGCAAATTAAAATAGATCCTCAAAATATAAAAGTAAAAACATTATATACACAAAGTCACATTGGGGTTGATTGTGATCAATCAATAATTGACATGTCCAATATGCATACCCGTTCAAACAATAGTTACATGTACTTATTCCAAGTTCAACTTCTGGTAACTCCTTGACTAATGTAATGGTAAGACGGATCTATAAATTTTCCTAATAAAGTAATGTTGATGAATAGCTATCAATTCCTTATATTCTAAGTAAAATTATTATCAATTCCTTATATTATAAGTAAAATTACTATTACGGTATTTAATTGTATTTTAAATAACAAGTAACAATTCATTATAAATTGCTATTATACAAAATAATAAAATAACTATTTATGTGTGTAGGGACATTAATTGTTATTGAATGGTTTATTTTTTTATCTTTATCATAAATACCTATATTTTCAAAATATCACCTATATAATTATCATCTCTCCGTAATCAAGATAATAAGGCATAATTGATATTTACTTTTATTTTAATAACTATTTATTTTATTTTTTATGCCAACTAATATTGTAATAGACTTGTAATACACTTTACAACTTTATTGCAATCCCCATTATACTAAAATTCGTTTCTTCCTTTATTTTGCAAGGTAAAGTGGATGAGGTATTGATGAATTGCTATTTCGCTTGAATAACAGTCCATGTTTAAAAGAAATTTCAATCCTTGTCATAAATACTCTATGTTTTAAAAATAACATCTCTAGCTTTATCATCTCTCCATAATAAATACTCTATGTTTTGAAAATAACATCTCTAGCATTATCATCTTGTCATAAATCTTTGTTTCGTCTCTATCATTACTCTAATAATTATTTGTTGTATTTTTTTATACCAACTATAATAGTTATTGTCATTACAACTCTATTATATCTCCTTTACATCGGAATCAAATCCTCTCTATATTTTACTATCAAACTGAATGTCATTTTAAATACAAAAGTTTTAATGTCATTTTTAACTCGTGAAGATAACCTAGGATAAAATTGTGACTGGATTTTATTCTAATCCTAGCAAAAGGGGATTCGATTGGCTAAATGCCCATTTTATTCACATGTCATTAGTATATTTTAATTCAAATACTATTTTACCCACCTGTTTATATCAATTAGTGAGGGTGATATTAAATAATGCCAATATATATATAAAGAAAGATATGTTTTAGAGAGAGAAAATTGTTTTATTCTCTCTCTAAAGAAAACCTACCCTAAGAAATTAGGGTTTTTCTTTTCTTTTCTTTTCTTTTTCATTTTTTCTTTCCTCCCCATCATTCTCTGGCCTCCAATTTTCTCTCTCTATCCCCGTTTTCTCTTCCATGCATTGTCTTCTCTCCTCTGCTTTCTCTTTCCTACCTTCTCCTTCTCTTTCTTTTGTGTCCCTCTTACTGTTAGTGTTTTTGCCCAAGGCCAAATATTTGATATTTTCATTTTATGGGTTTATAATTAAACCTATAGGAATTATTATATTTATTATTCTTAAATAGTTTAAGAATAATAAATGATTATGACATATAATTAATATTTAATGAAATAATGTATTTTGTTAAATATTAAATAAATATCTCATCATATTTATCTTCTAGGGTTTCCTATATGTCTATATATATAGATCTATAGACAGCCTTTTAGGTCAGACTCTTTGACGTCACATTAGATGGCAGAGAAATTCTACAAACCTAAAAGAAATTTTCAAAACCCTAGAGAGTGTGAGAAATTCGTATCTCTAGGAGCCCTTCGAAACCAAATCTAGAAGCGTTCTAGATTGCGCTAGCACGCAAGAGGAAAATCCAAATCAAGGTCATTCTCATGTGGATACCGTAGAGGGCGTTTGCAACGTGGCAACGTCTACAGATCTGTATCATGAAATACCTTTTTGAAATCTAAAAGGTAATAAAACTTGAACTTTTATTTTCATTTTTTGTATCTAATAAAAAACACATGGATACTGGAATTAGGGTTTTAATTTTAAAGAAAAATTCCGCTGCAAAATTGATAATAAAACCCAACACTTACCCCATCGTACCTGCCCCTCTCTCTCTTCCTCTATCATCCCCTCTCCTCTGCTTTTCTCTCTCCTACTTTCCTCTCTTCTCCGCATTTGTCTCTCCTCTCATGGATTTCTTCTTCACCCCTCTTTCTCTTTCTTCTTTTTCTTCCAGCTTCTTCATTTTCTCTCTCTCCTAAGCAACTGTCCGTGCTTTTCACCTTCGCCACTGATGATGGCTGGTAGGGCTCAACATCGGCCTAGGGATGGCACCTCATTGGGGGACCTGTTGCTTAATAAAGTTAGGTCGGATCCACAATCCTCCTTTGTGTTTAGACTAAGAACAACCACCCCAACAACTCAAGAATCTAAGCAATGTTCTATTTTGTTTAGCTTAGGCTCGGAGGATTGCTTTATTTCCTCATTTGGCAAACTTAATATGGAGGTACTCAATAATGTCCTCACAAAGTTGAAGCTGGTAATCCTCCTCCTCCCAAGCAAAAGTTTTTGCCGAAGCTTATGGTTAGAATCCCACATTAAATAAAGTGAGTTTAGGTTCTAATCTTTCTTATTATCCTCTAGTTGCTAAGGAGTTCATGGCTAAAGTTAAGCTTCCTTTAGCTATAGTTGAAAAAGAAGCTCAATATAGGGAGTCGACCCTTGTAGGGTATTTCCTTGGTCGAAATATCCCCTTGTCCCTTGTGCAATCCATTGCACTTAAAGTTTGGAAGAATTATGGCATTATTAATGTTTTCGAAAGTAAGGAGCGCTTTTTCCTATTTTTGTTTTGCCTCTTATTTAAATATGGATTGCATCCTTGCTAAACCATGGTACTTTGCTTAAAGATACTTGGTCTTAGAGAAATGGAGAAGTGGAATGTCGTCGAATAAGCCACAATCATCTATTTACTAGCTTGAATTTTGTTGTCTAAGACACCTTCTGAATATATTGATACTGAACGAATAGGCTATTTAGCTAGTAGGGTGGAATTCCCATTGCAAGCCGACAGTCTAACAACATCTAGAGAGAAAGACAACTAATCAAGCTAGAGTACTCATTGAGATTGATGCCGAAAATAAACCAATTCACTAAGTTGAAGTTGTTAATCAAAATAGTGACTCAATTTTTATCTCTACCGAATACCGATGGCTATCTTTCGTTGTACCAAATGTAAAGTTTTTGGACACTGTTGCTTTTATAGACAAGTTTCTCAAGATGAGGAAAGCCTAATTTCTCCTTGGGGTGAGAGGAAATGGAAGAAACTAGCTTATCCTGATGAGATCACAACGAAGATAATTTACCTTATACTCTTAAGTGTGATAATAGGTAGGTGATTGGTTAAGAAGAGGTCTTATATCCTATTAAATTTGCTAACACAGGGACTCTTAAGGAAGTTCAGTTAGGTTCGAATGTTCCTAACCATTGTCAAGGCACTGAGTTGATACCTTCTCATGTTTCAGAAAATATAGATTTAAGCAATATTAAGGATAACCAGCAAGAATTAGGGACCCATGATGTGCGAGATGCACTGCTTCTACTCCCCTTACAACTCTGATAGAAGGGGATAAGGGCAGAGAAATTTGCCCTAGAGATTTTTCCATTGGCACCTCCTTAAGCAATGGGAAGAGCTCTTCTTCTAGTAGTAGTAAGAACTCTTTAGGTAAAAAGAAGAAAAAAAATTTCAAATGTATAAAGTGCTCCCACACATAGCAACAACAACTATTTTTATCTATCATCATGAATTTTACGGCTTGGAATGTCCGATGAATTAGTAATCCTACAAAGTAGCCAATGTAAGGAAGGTTTGTTATGAAAATGATATTTCTTTGCTAGGGCTGCTTTAATCTAGAGTAAATCACTCAAATGAGCTACTCATTAAAAAATTATCAATCATAGATGGAACTTTGCAATTAATAGCCTGTAAAGACCCGGCCCACTTAACCCAAATATAAGTGTGCCAAGTCTCCCCACACTTAATACCCAAATATTGAGAACAATATTTAAGCAATATACGTAAAGTCATCTTAAAAAGAGATGTTTGTAATGGTTGCCTATTTAAAACAGATATAACATTCACATGCTTTGAATTAATTAACATTACCACTACATAAGTAGTGGGTCATTACCTATATACAAGTCATACATCATATTTATATATACATTACAATTTCCCAAGGATCATATAAACATAGAAATCTTATTTGCAACCCAACTATATTACAAATATAATTCAAATCAAAATACATTCCAAGGCTTAACAAATAAGCCTAAACACTTCACAAAAATTACGTCAAAAGGAATCCTAAGCATATACTAGGTCTCTCTCTCCTAGTCATCCATAGAATCCTCCCAGTCAATCCCATAGCCTATATCGTCATAGGGCTTATTATCAAAGTCACCTGCAAGATAGCAGCATGAGCTAAAGGCCCAGTACACGATAGTGCAAACAAATACATATGCCATACTTACTTAACTAAATACAATGCAATAAATCACCACAACTTCAATATCTGTAGTTAAATGTATAAAACAACATTGGAGTATTCAAACTCCGATTCAAGCTTGGAAATTCTGGGGGTCCTGAGTAATAACAGCTGCTCAGAGGGTTGATATAAATAGACCAGATATCTATATCTCCTATATCTAATCGACAAAGAATATTAATAGCATCATTTAAGGTTCACACTTCTTTGTACACTCCACTTATCCCGGTCAATAACATCAATTAGTTTAACGATCCTATACTTGTGAACTAAAACATATTATTTCCTTCCGAGTCTAAGTAGAGAATATATCGATACAATTAACCCTATTAGCTATCCACTTAGCCAATAAAAGAAACCACCATTGCATCATGGTGAGCTATTGTATCATGGATTTGAGTCATTGTATCATGGCATAGGATTGGGCCAAGTGCCTAAACTACCGTGCCATTGCATCATGACAAGGTTGTCCCTCCCTGGTTCCGGATTCAACAACGTAAAGCACAACCAATTTCAATATCTATCATTATTCTTTGATTAAGGTCAAATTGGTATATGCCTATCTTAAGCAACAATCAATCAAAGTATTATGTACCTGGTTTGATTTGGGAATTGATGGGAATCTCCAACTGAGTATCTATCTCTGTTCCACATAAATCAACTATATCACATTACGATCCTAAGTCAATCTTATATTCACTAGATTAAAACTTAGGAAAATTATTGAACCTTATGTAAAAACAATCCAAAGTCATCACATAACATATATACAACATCATACAAGACAAATCTTTGATTAAAAAGTCTTACATCATGTATTGGAAGATGTTGGAAGAAGTTAGAAAATTTTAAAATTTACAAAGCTTACGCCAGCCATTAATGCCGGCGGTGTAGGATCATACGCTGATGGCGTATAAAGCGGCGTTAAGAAGTATGCATTATGTACAAAACCTTGGAGTCTTTACGCCGGTAATTTCAACCCCAATGCCGGTGGCGTTTAAGAAAAATTTCGAAAGATAAAAAATCAGGATTCTAACGCCGGCAAATTCCGACCTTAACGCCGGTGGCGTTTAAGATAATTTCCAAAAGATCAGAAATAAAAACTCTAACACAAAAATTTTTATATTTTAACTCTTTCAACTCATTCCAAACCACATGAGAGCCTACTACAATCTATTTATAATATGTCAAGCATTCTAAAGCTTTCCTAACCACTCTACAACATCTCAACAAGAATTAGCATATCAACTACTTTTATTATACTACATATGCATATTTAATGGATTAAGAGGAAAATAAGACAACTCAAATATCAAATAAACTTACCTCAATGTATATATAAGGCTTGGGGAAGGATTTTTGGTGTGTTGAGTCCCAGAAAACTTGATTTGGGTGTTGGAAATTGTTGGCCTTCTAGAGTTACGAATTTTCCTCTACTTTGTTCTGTTTTGGATTGTCTAAGTTTGCAATTAGGCTTTGATGTTTATCCATAATAATGTTGACTTTTGGGGGGTAGATTTAGGAAGGCTTTGGGCCTTAATTGGGCTTATATTTGGGGCTTAAGAAGGCCAAAATCTGCAAAGTTAATTGCTTATAAATTTAGCTCAAAACACATTTAATTCATCAAACATTAATTACTACAATAACCACTTGTATTAACATAATAATTGAATAGCATGAATAAACTACCATTCTAAATACATTCACCATAGACTCATATTTAGTTATTACGTCCTAACACATATAACTATAGCAAACACCACAATTCACTCTACACATACACATACACATACACACATGCAACAATCAATCTACATGTATTAATTATAAATCAACTTTGGGTCATTTCATAGCCTTGCTAGGAAATGTATTTAGTTGTGTTACGATTTTAATGTCTGGGATGTAATTGTTTTAAAGGAGCATCCTCAATTCTGACATTGCTTTAGCACAAACTTGAGGGATGATATCTCTTTCTTTGCCACTTTTGTGTATGTTTCTATCTCTATATTAGACAGAAGGGAACTTTGGGAACAACTCTTCAGTCTTTCTTTGATTGCAACAAGTTCTCCTTAGATTGTTTTTTCATAAGACTTAAGGTAAAGAAATCTACTCTTCCATAGAATTTACAATCATAGCACAAAATCTAGAAGAATAGACAGTAAATATGATGTAAAAGATAAAGCCCTTATATGTTTTGCGATCTTCGATGTGTCTTTGCACTTCCCCTCTTGAAGCTTGTAATTTCTCTCCTATGGTTTGGAAAATATGATATGAAACTTGTTAAGTACGAAAACAAGGTCGCTATTTATAGTTTTAAGATGAAAACAGGGCTTCAAATACCCCAAACTCTCACCTAGTTAAATTAGAAATTATTTAACTGAATATTATAATAGATAATTAATTATGGTATTGAATTTGAGCTTAGTTAGAAATTTATCTTAGATAGTTAAATAGTTTAGGTAAAACAAACAAGGAATTATGTTTAGATAATTTAACATAAATTATCTTAGTAAATAGATGTAAATTGAAATTGAGATTTTAAATGTTTTGTAAACTTCTAAACCCTTTATATTTGAGTTAACTTTCATTTCCTTAAATCTTCATCATTTTTTAAATCAATTACTTGTTTAAAAATATCAATTTTAAACCCGAACCGGAAGTAAATATCAAATTTTCATATAACTAAACTTTTGAATTGCATTTTTATATCAACTCACAAATTTCTGATATATATGTCCCCAGATTATTTTCTAACTAATTACGAATTTTTAAATAAATGTCAGAAAGGTTTAAACTTAATACCTTTATTCTAAAATATCTTAATTTTACTTTTTCCCTTCCCTTTCTTTATAAGCCACCTGCCCTTTCTTTTTCCTTCTTTTTCTTTCTTCTTTCTTTCTCTTCTTTCTTGTTTCTTTCTCTTCTTCTTCTCTTTTTCTTTTTTTTCCCCCTCAAAATTCAAACCTAAATCTCAATTCCAACAAGATTATAGGATAAATCAAAGTTGAAAAATAAGATAGAAGATGAAAAATATGGAAACATAATCATGAAAATTTTGCAAAAACATCATGTGAAGATGCCTAAGCATGTTCGTAGTCCTCAAATAATGAAGAAGATTGGTGATAAAGTGATTAAGCACATGAGTATTTCGATAAAGGAGAAATTTTGGTACAGCATTGATGGAGCTTTCTATGTTCATCCGAAGAATCGCAAGAGAGAATTGACTCTCAAAAGAATCTTGGACGAAATAGAAAAAGAGGATCCACATGGTGTTGAAACATCAAAGAAGAGGAAATCTGATAAGGATGCCAAAGGAAAAGGGAAGGCTCCTGTTGCAGCAAAGAAGAGAAAAAGGGCTTATGAGTTGGGGACTGGGAAGAAGTTTGAGATCAAAGAAGGGCAGACTGTTGAATCAGATTCTGATTCAGAGACTGAATCAGAGGGTATTCCCTTGAAGCCACAGGAGAGACGTCCCAACTATCTCTCTCCAACAGATTGACATCTCATTTCTTCTCGAATGGAAGCATTCTTGAAGAAATTTGATTTGTCCTCTGTTCAAAAATCTCCTTTAGTCCTCCCCGCTCCTCAAGTGGAAACCACTCCATCTGAGCCAATTTCTGATCCTGTCTTTCCTACAACACCTGGTTCATCATCTCACTGCGGCTGACATTCCTAAAGATCCAACATCTCCATCAGCTGCTGGAATCCCTCATGTTGCTGATCCTGACTCCATTCCACCTACAGAGGATGTAGAGCAACCAGCAGAACATGTTCCTGAACCAACTCCACCAGTTGCTGATCCAATGGAACAAGTTCCTGCTACTGCTGAGGAAACCCCTGTTGCAGCTAAAGACATTCCTGTTGACCCTACTCCTGAACAACAAGCTGCGGTTTCTCTCCTATCCATCCCTCAACAATCCCCTGCTGAACAACAAACTGATGTTCCACAATCTCCAACTCCAACTCCTGCTAAATTCTCTGGCAGGAAGAAATCTCTGGCAAGGAAGAAAACATCTAAAAAGAAATAGAGTCCTTTATTTTTTTAACAGACAATTTCTCTTAGCGAATTTTCTATATTTTGTTTTCGGTTTGTAATGAAAATATTTTCTCTTTTGGATATTTTTGTGATATTTTCTGTTATGCTGAAATCTCTATATTTCCTTGACTTGAATGAATTTTATATGCATAAATTCAGGGGGAGTTATTTTTTATTCTGATAACAAAAAGGGGGAGAAATATATGATGAAAAACAAATCTTAAGATATCAATATAGTTTGTGCAATATGCTTATGATATGAGATTTGATTATATTTGTGAGTTAGTGATTGATCCGTATGTATGAGTTTTGGTTAAATCTGATATGTTTTTGATATATGATATTATATTTGTTTTTAATCATAAGGTTTTGTTATCTTCAAAAAGGGGGAGAATGTTGGAATCTCTCATAATATTTTGATGATAACAAAAAGGAGTAAAAGTCTTTTTAACAAATAAATAAAGTATAGCAATCAAAACCAAAACCAAAACCAAAACCAAAATATTTCATGATTGAACTAATCATCAGATTTTTTAGAAATTGTTTCAGAAGGTAGTTCAGAGTCATTTTCAGAAGGTATTTCAGATTCATTTTCAGAAGGAAGATCAGAAACTAAATCTGTTCCAGAACAGAAGATGCACAGAATGTTGCGAATTTATTTATACCTTATCATCTGAAGGCCTGACTCCACGAAATGAATATATTTGGGTAGTATATTCATTTTGTTCCACTAAAGTTGGATAAAATATCCAAGGGGATTTATTTCATCAATTTTATTATAAGTTACGTCTATTTAATTTTCTTGAGGAAGAAGATCGTCAGATTTTTATGTTTCACGTGGTCAGCAAATTCCTAAAGATAAGGGATATATTTTACCAAGTTCATGTTGGTTCAAATTTTCGAAACGAAGATCTTTTAAAGCTTATCTTCAAGGATAAAGGATATCACTTTTTATGGGATAGTTTGTTGAAGTATTTATCCAAATTGTTATGGATAAACATATCAAGATATATGAGACATTATCAGATGACAGCATCAACGAAATTTGGATAAAGCTAAGAAGATTATTCGGGATTGATCATACACGTAACAGACACTTCAAAGGAGGGAATTTGCCAAGTCAAATATTTTCAATTTGAGAAGAATTCGAATTGTTTTGAACGACTTCTTTGCTAGCCGTTGAGATAAAACAATATATAGAGGAAGCACAACAACAAGGAAGATATGATGAGAAGAACGAATCTTGCTCTAACTCTCTGTTGAAAGAAAAAGTCTTCGAGTGCATTTCTCTCAAAAGTCCTTGCGTTACAAAGTGTTCACAATATTTTTGTTCGAAAGATAGGATATTTATTGTATTTCCTTGATTGAGTATCATTCAATTTTTTTTGAGTGAGGTTGAGTGTTGCAAGTTATCTGTTAGACCAATTGTGTGTTATAGGATAACCGTGAGAATTGGGACAGAGTGTATTGTAGCCAAGAGGATTGGCAAGACAAGCTTGTAACTTTTGATTTTGGATATAGTGGAACAAACCGGTGTGGAATACCGGGTCCCCAACGTGGAGTTGGAAGAGAGGACTGACGCTCGAGGCGGAACCTCTATAAATCGATTTGCATTTTTCTCTACCCTACTCTTTTTATTTTCGTGCAATTTATATTGAAGTATTTGATAAACTGTCACGTTTCAGAACCTGTTTCAGAGAGTACTTCAGAGAGTTGTCTGTATTCCGCATAAAATTAAATTTGATCTGTTTTGAATTAAAATAGATATACAAGTGTGATTATCAGCTGTGATTAGTTTCTAAACAGCAAGTTTAATTAATTCTAAGTTTAATAAAGTAATCAAAAGGAAGTGAATTGAAAATTTCGAAAAGAATTTATTTTTGTGAAAAAGCAATTCACCCCCCCTCTTGCTTACATTATTGGGACCAACAATTGGTATCAGAGCTTGCCTCAATTATTATTGAGTGATCCAAGTATCATGGCTGAAACAAATATTGCAGTGAATAGAGCACCTTATTTTAATGGTTCTAATTATCCTTATTGGAAAATGCGCATGGAGACTTACATCAAGGCTAATGATTTTGACTCATGGCAGGTGATTTCAGTTGGAGACTATCAAGTGAACGTGACTGCTGAAGCACAATTAACTCAAGATCAGAAGAGAGCAATAGAGAAGAACAACAAGGCTAAGAACCTTCTTCTAACTACTATCTCACCATCTGAATTCTATTTAATTTCATCTTGCATTACTGCTAAGCAAGTATGGGATACACTTAGTGAGACCTATGAAGGAACGAGAACAATTAAAGATACTAAAATCAATGCTCTCTTGCAAAGATATGAATTGTTCAAATTCAAACCTGAAGAGAAAATTAAAGATGCTTTTGATAGATTTGTTTCTATAACTAACGAGCTAGCTTCTCTTGGAAAGAAGATAGAGGAAGCTGATCTTGTCAGGAAAATACTAAGGATCTTACCTATAGCTTGGGATGCAAAGAAAACGGCCATTGAAGAAGCAAATGATCTCAGCGCTTTAACCTTAAGTCAACTCAAGGAGAAACTGATGGCGTATCAATCTCACATAGATGCTACTGAAGAAGCAGAAGGAAGCAAGAAAGCCATTGCTTTTAAAGCAAAGGAAGTTCATGCGGATGCATCAGATTCAGAGACCAGTAGCAATGATAGTGATGACATCAACTTGTTGGCTAAAAGAATTGGCAAAATTCTGAGAAGAAAGCAAGGTAAGAAATTTACTAAAAAATTCGAAACTAAGAGATATGATGCAGGTAAATTCTTCAAGGACAAAGACAAGAAAAAGGAGATGAAAGAAGAGAAGAAACAAGAAATTATTTGTTATGAATGCAAGAAGCCTGGTCACATTAAATACGAGTGTCCATCACTGATTAAGAAAATTGAGAAGTTCAAAAAGAGAAACAAAGCCTTGATGGCGACGTGGAGTGACCTTGACGAATCAGAGACAGATTCAGAGGATAACTCAGAGGATGAAAAGGATGATTCAAACATATGCTTAATGGCACAATCTGAGGTAAATTCAGAACTTGATTATGTTTCTGATGAGGATGTAATGATTGAAATGCAAAACTTATTGAAATCATTGAAAAAGGCACATGTTAAAATAAATAAACTTGATTCTGAAGTTAAATCTCTCAAAAATGAAAAGGAAGTTGTTATTCAAACAAATAGGTTACTTATGGATGAAAACGACATATTGAAACATGATAATGAAAAATTACATGTGAAAGTGAATAAATTCATGAGAGAGAATAGTATACTAAAAGAAGAGACTAAAGAACTTAACAGAAGAATAGGAGACTTATCTCAATCACTAAAGAATACGTTCAGTAAGTTCAATGAGAGTGACAAAAAGTTAAATATGTTGATTTCCTCTCAAAGAACTGATAAAATAAAATATGGCTTAGGATTTGAACAAGGTAGCAGTAGTAAGAATGTTCAAAAAACTGTATTTGTTAAAGGAAAAGAATCCTTATTTAAGGAAACATCTACAGTTAACAACACTGTAACAAAGAAAAAATCTGACAGTCCAGTCAGAGGGTATTTCAGAGGGTATATCAGAAGGTACCCAGATCAGAACAGAAACTTTACAAGAAGAGGGCAAGTGAAGGAACAGGTAAGAGGATATTCTAGAAAATATCCACATCAGTTCCAGAACAGGAACAATAGATATGGGAATAGTTATTCTTATGCTTGTTATTTTTGTAATAAAATTGGCCATATTGAGAAGTTTTGTTTCTACAAGAAAAACAAGCTCATGAAACAACAAGTTGATAACTTTGAAAAGAAGAGCTTGAATTTCAAAGGACCCAAACTTGTTTGGGTTCCTAAGAAGGTTTAACCCTTTGTTGATACATGTAGGAACAAGAAGCAAAGCTTAAAGGAAAATGGTATCTCGACAGTGGGTGTTCGGGACATATGACTGGAGATGCTTCTTTGTTCACAAGTATTAATTGGAAAGAAAGAGGATATGTTAAGTTTGGTGACAATAGTAAAGGTAAAATAGTGGCAACAGGTACTATTGGTCTATCTCCTCATACAATTGAAAATGTTTCTCTTGTTGTTGGATTAAAACATAATTTATTAAGTATAAGTCAATTATGTGACAAGGGTTACAAAATGATTTTCGAACATGATAAATGTTATGCTTATGACAAGAATGGAACAAAACTATTTGAAGGATATAGAAACAAGAATGTTTATTTAGTCAAACCTTCAAATGTAACTTTCGAAAAATGTTTCTTTGCTATGTCTGAAAATATAAAAATATGGCATAGAAGACTTGGTCATGTTAATTTCAATCAACTCGAAAAACTATCCAAGAAGAAAATTATTTTTGGCTTACCAAGAATAAATATAAAACAAGACATTAAATGTGAAACATGTATGAAAAATAAAATGGTTTCGTCACCTCATAAAAGCAAGAATGTAATCTCTACTAAAAGACCATTGGAATTGTTGCATTTAGATTTATTTGGTCCAACAAGAACTTTAAGTCTTGGTGGATGTCGTTTTGGTCTTGTAATTGTTGATGATTATTCTAGATATACATGGGTGTTTTTCTTAAAACAGAAGAGTAACACATTTGAAGTATTTGAAAGATTTGCTAAGCAAATTCAAAATGAAAAAGGAATGTCCATAATAAGTTTAAGAACCGATCATGGAAGAGAGTTTGACAATGCTTTATTCATAAATTTTTGCGATGAAAATGGTATAGCTCATAATTTTTCCGCTCCTTATACTCCTCAACAAAACGGGGTTGTAGAAAGGAAGAATAGAACTCTTCAAGAAATGACAAGAACTTTGTTAAATGAAAACAAAGTAGCTGAGTTTTTATGGGCAGAGGCTGTATCAACAGCATGTTACATAATAAATAGAGTGTATCTAAGACCATTAACTTCAAAAACATCATATGAGTTGTTTAAAGGAAGAAAACCTACTGTATCTTATTTTCATGCTTTTGGATCTAAGTGTTATGTGTTGAAAAACAATCTAAATATGGGAAAATTTGATGAAAGATCCGAAGAATGTTTATTTGTAGGATATTCCTTGAACAGTAGAGCTTATCGTGTTTTTAACTTAAAAACAAGAATAATCGAAGAAACTATAAATGTAAAATTTATTGAGAAAATTGAGGATGATTTTGATGATGAAGAGAGTGAAGAATTAGTTAAAAAGGAGGATATTAGTTCTCAAGCAAAAGATGAGCAGAATTCTGAAACATCAGAAGAAGTTGCTCCTCAAAATGATACAGAAACTGAGTCAGAAGAAAACTCAGAAACTCCTTCAGAAGCTATTTCAGAAGGTATTTCAGAAAGTAGCAGAAACTGGAGGTATGTATCTGCACATCCATCTGAGCAAATTATTGGTGATTTAAATACAGGAGTAAGAACTAGAAGTAGTTTACAAGAATTTGAAAGTCATTTTGCTTTAATATCAGAAATTGAACCTAGTAATATTGATGAAGCATTAAATGATAATAATTGGATTGAAGCAATGCAAGAAGAACTCAATCAATTCCAAAGAAATCAAGTATGGAATTTAGTACCGTGTCCTAAGGATAAATCAATAATAGGCACCAAATGGGTATTTAAAAACAAACTTGATGAAAATGGAAAAATAGTCAGAAACAAAGCTAGACTTGTAGCTAAAGGATATTCACAAGAAGAAGGAATAGATTATGATGAAACATATGCACCTGTAGCTAGGCTTGAAGCAATTAGATTATTACTTGCTTTTGCATGTTACAAAGATTTTAAATTATTCCAAATGGATGTTAAAAGTGCTTTTTTAAATGGTTATATTAAAGAGGAAGTTTATGTACATCAACCACCTGGATTTGAAGATCCATCAAAAGAAGATTATGTATTTAAGCTAAGAAAAGCGTTATATGGTCTTAAACAAGCTCCTAGAGCTTGGTATGAAAGATTAAGTGAATTTTTGATCTCAAATGGTTTTTCAAGAGGAAAAGTGGATACAACTTTGTTCTTAAAACATTTTGAACAAGATATTCTGATTGTTCAAATTTATGTTGATGATATCATTTTTGGATCAACTAATGAGAAATATTGCAAAGAATTCTCTAGTATGATGCAGGCTGAATTTGAGATGTCCATGATGGGAGAGCTAAATTTCTTTCTTGGTTTGCAAATTAAGCAAACAAAAGATGGAATTTTTATCCATCAAGAGAAATATACAAAACAAATAGTGAAGAAGTTTGGTTTTGAGAATTGTAAAGGAGCTGCAACTCCAATGAGCACAACTACAAGGTTAGATCTTGATTCTAAAGGAAAAAGGTAAATGAAAAGTTATATAGAAGCTTAATTGGTTCTTTATTATATCTTACAGCTTCTAGACCTGATATATTGTTTGCTGTATGCTTATGTGCTAGATTTCAAAGTGCACCTACTGAATTACATTTAAAAACAGTTAAAAGAATCTTTAAGTACATTTCTTGTACATCTAAGATAGGCATTTGGTTTCCAAAGAATAAAAATTTTGAATTACTAGGATATTCAGATGCAGATTATGCAGGATGTAAAGTAGATAGAAAAAGTACTTCAGGTACATGTCAATTTTTAGGAGATAAATTAATATCTTGGTCTTCAAAGAAACAAAATTCTGTAGCTCTTTCAACAGCTGAGGCAGAATATATTTCAATTGGAAATTGCTGTGCTCAAATCTTATGGATAAAACAACAATTGAATGATTATGGAATTAATTGCAAAAATGTACCAATAAAATGTGATAATACTAGTGCAATTAATTTAACCAAAAATCCAGTTCAACATTCAAGAACAAAACATATTGAAATAAGACATCATTTCATAAGGGATCATGTAAATATTGGCAATATTAGTATTAATTTTGTCCCTACAGAAAGACAATTAGCTGACATTTTTACAAAACCCCTTGAAAAATCTCGATTTGAATTTATTCGTAATGAAATAGGAATATGTAATCCTTTGTAATTTCTGATATTTATTTTGCATTAATTGCTCGATCAGAAATTTCATTAGATTCATTTTCTTATACTCAAGTAGTCTCAATTTACGAGATTCTTTATGTTGGAAACATAAATTCGTGTTAAGAGGATTACACGATTAAAGAGGATGAATAAAAGATATTTTGTTTTCTGTTGGAAATCTAAACAGAATTAATAACTGATCTTGTGCATCGTGCAATTTTTAACCATCGATTTTTTCTCCTCCTTCCATTTCAAAATTTATCTTTTCTCTCTCAATCTGCAAAATCCTCTCGTGTGTTGTTCAAACCCTCACGTTTTTCCTTCAACATATGGCTCCAAGAAAATCTTCCGAATTCAATCCAAGGGTTTCAAATCTAAACCATCTAAAACCCCCGTTGAAATCTCTGTGGATTCTGACTCTCAACACAGTTCGAAATCATCTAAGGGTGTTCATGTTGAAACAACACCAAAGGCAACCGCGATAAGGTCTAAAGCATCTCAAGATCCTTCTTTGGCAAAGGATACTGAAAAAGAAGTGACTGAGGAAAAGAGTTCATCTGAGGAACTCGCTTCTGAATCCACTAAGGAAAAGGAAGTTGATAACGAAAGTGGTTCAGAATCGGATGCTGAAAAAATCAGAGAGTGCGAAAGCAAGCTCTGAATCTACCTCACCCTCTCCGTCTTTTCAGAAAAAGAAAGCTGACCCTAAGAAGGTATCAAAAAGGGGAAATAAACAGAAGGAGGAAACCCTAAAACCTGTCAGGTTGGTTAAATCCAAAATCCACCCTTGTTCTTTTATCGATTTCCAATTCTTTGAAAAGAAAGGATTTTATGCTGTTTTTGGCTAGACAGAATAGGAGCTAAAGGGTTGTGTGATTTACGCATTGATATAATTGGAGAATTAGTTGAAGAATTTTACAAGAATCTGAAATTTGAAAATGAGACTTTGTTGATCTCGAAAGTTGGAGGAAAAAGGATCGTGGTCAATAGAAAGATGCTGATTGATTGTTTAGGTCTGTTAGATCATGGGGATGATCACGAGCTGATAACCTTAGGTAGAAATGAATCTATGCAACTCTTGAATGATGGCATTGGAAAGTTTCATGCCAAAGATATTTTCATTTCTGAATTCGAGTTGTTGATAAGGTTGCTGCACAAGATTGTTATCGAGTGCATATTACCAAAGAAAGGAAGTCCTACTTCCATTTCTAAAGAGGAGCAATCATTGTTCTGGGGATGAAGTTGCAAAAACAACTAGACTTGCCTAGGATTATCTTACGGCACATGTGGAGAAATAAAAAGCACATGATTTATGGAAACATAATCATGAAAATTTTGCAAAAACATCATGTGAAGATGCCTAAGCATGTTCGTAGTCCTCAAATAATGAAGAAGATTGGTGATAAAGTGATTAAGCACATGAGTATTTCGATAAAGGAGAAATTTTGGTACAGCATTGATGGAGCTTTCTATGTTCATCCGAAGAATCGCAAGAGAGAATTGACTCTCAAAAGAATCTTGGACGAAATAGAAAAAGAGGATCCACATGGTGTTGAAAAATCAAAGAAGAGGAAATCTGATAAGGATGCCAAAGGAAAAGGGAAGGCTCCTGTTGCAGCAAAGAAGAGAAAAAGGGATTATGAGTTGGGGACTGGGAAGAAGTTTGAGATCAAAGAAGGGCAGACTGTTGAATCAGATTCTGATTCAGAGACTGAATCAGAGGGTATTCCCTTGAAGCCACCAGGAGAGACGTCCCAACCTATCTCTCTCCAACAGATTGACAATCTCATTTCTTCTCGAATGGAAGCATTCTTGAAGAAATTTGATTTGTCCTCTGTTCAAAAATCTCCTTTAGTCCTCCCCTCTCTCAAGTGGAAACCACTCCATCTGAGCCAATTTCTGATCCTGTCTTTCCTACAACAACACCTGGTTCATCATCTCCACCTGCGGCTGACATTCCTAAAGATCCAACATCTCCATCAGCTGCTGGAATCCCTCATATTGCTGATCCTGACTCCATTCCACCTACAGAGGATGTAGAGCAACCAGCAGAACATGTTCCTGAACCAACTCCACCAGTTGCTGATCCAATGGAACAAGTTCCTGCTACTGCTGAGGAAACCCCTGTTGCAGCTAAAGACATTCCTGTTGACCCTACTCCTGAACAACAAGCTGCGGTTTCTCTCCTATCCATCCCTCAACAATCCCCTGCTGAACAACAAACTGATTTCACATCTCCAACTCCAACTCCTGCTAAATTCTCTGGCAGGAAGAAATCTCTGGCAAGGAAGAAACATCTAGAAAGAAATAGAGTCCTTTATTTTTTTAACAGACAATTTCTCTTAGCGAATTTTCTATATTTTGTTTTCGGTTTGTAATGAAAATATTTTCTCTTTTGGATATTTTTGTGATATTTTCTGTTATGCTGAAATCTCTATATTTCCTTGACTTGAATGAATTTTATATGCATAAATTCAGGGGGAGTTATTTTTTATTCTGATAACAAAAAGGGGGAGAAGATATATGATGAAAAACAAATCTTAAGATATCAATATAGTTTGTGCAATATGCTTATGATATGAGATTTGATTATATTTGTGAGTTAGTGATTGATCCGTATGTATGAGTTTTGGTTAAATCTGATATGTTTTTGATATATGATATTATATTTGTTTTTAATCATAAGGTTTTGTTATCTTCAAAAAGGGGGAGAATGTTGGAATCTCTCATAATATTTTGATGATAACAAAAAGGAGTAAAAGTCTTTTTAACAAATAAATAAAGTATAGCAATCAAAACCAAAACCAAAACCAAAACCAAAATATTTCATGATTGAACTAATCATCAGATTTTTTAGAAATTGTTTCAGAAGGTAGTTCAGAGTCATTTTCAGAAGGTATTTCAGATTCATTTTCAGAAGGAAGATCAGAAACTAAATCTGTTCCAGAACAGAAGATGCACAGAATGTTGCGAATTTATTTATACCTTATCATCTGAAGGCCTGACTCCACGAAATGAATATATTTGGGTAGTATATTCATTTTGTTCCACTAAAGTTGGATAAAATATCCAAGGGGATTTATTTCATCAATTTTATTATAAGTTACGTCTATTTAATTTTCTTGAGGAAGAAGATCGTCAGATTTTTATGTTTCACGTGGTCAGCAAATTCCTAAAGATAAGGGATATATTTTACCAAGTTCATGTTGGTTCAAATTTTCGAAACGAAGATCTTTTAAAGCTTATCTTCAAGGATAAAGGATATCACTATTTTTATGGGATAGTTTGTTGAAGTATTTATCCAAATTGTTATGGATAAACATATCAAGATATATGAGACATTATCAGATGACAGCATCAACGAAATTTGGATAAAGCTAAGAAGATTATTCGGGATTGATCATACACGTAACAGACACTTCAAAGGAGGGAATTTGCCAAGTCAAATATTTTCAATTTGAGAAGAATTCGAATTGTTTTGAACGACTTCTTTGCTAGCCGTTGAGATAAAACAATATATAGAGGAAGCACAACAACAAGGAAGATATGATGAGAAGAACGAATCTTGCTCTAACTCTCTGTTGAAAGAAAAAGTCTTCGAGTGCATTTCTCTCAAAAGTCCTTGCGTTACAAAGTGTTCACAATATTTTTGTTCGAAAGATAGGATATTTATTGTATTTCCTTGATTGAGTATCATTCAATTTTTTTAGTGAGGTTGAGTGTTGCAAGTTATCTGTTAGACCAATTGTGTGTTATAGGATAACCGTGAGAATTGGGACAGAGTGTATTGTAGCCAAGAGGATTGGCAAGACAAGCTTGTAACTTTTGATTTTGGATATAGTGGAACAAACCGGTGTGGAATACCGGGTCCCCAACGTGGAGTTGGAAGAGAGGACTGACGCTCGAGGCGGAACCTCTATAAATCGATTTGCATTTTTCTCTACCCTACTCTTTTTATTTTCGTGCAATTTATATTGAAGTATTTGATAAACTGTCACGTTTCAGAACCTGTTTCAGAGAGTACTTCAGAGAGTTGTCTGTATTCCGCATAAAATTAAATTTGATCTGTTTTGAATTAAAATAGATATACAAGTGTGATTATCAGCTGTGATTAGTTTCTAAACAGCAAGTTTAATTAATTCTAAGTTTAATAAAGTAATCAAAAGGAAGTGAATTGAAAATTTCGAAAAGAATTTATTTTTGTGAAAAAGCAATTCACCCCCCCTCTTGCTTACATTATTGGGACCAACACCAGTAACATATGACTTCATCTAATAGTATCTTCTTATTGGCTCCTATGATTTCTTATGTGATTCATCAATCCTTTTGTTAGTTTCTTCCCCCATCTTCTTCTTCTTCTTCTTCTTTGTGGCCTCCAATAACTAGGTTATCGTGAGGGAGTCCTCCTCATCTTGAGGAGTATCTATAGGAAGTTGTTGTTGTTGTTGTGGAGCACCATGAGTCACAGAGGTTTCTGATTGAAAATTCCCCTTTTCATGGTCTATGGCTACTTCTATTTGGAGGCGTAGGGGGTAGAAAGTTTCAAGTTGATCCTATGTTAGAGTATGTTCCTCAGGGATTCCTTGGGACCATCTTTCATCCTCCAATTGTCTTTGAGCCTCTCTCTTTCTATACTCATTCTGCTACTGCTCCAAAGCACGAATCTTGTCTTGGCATGCTTTATCTACTTCGTCTTGTCTTCTTTTTGTAGTAGCCATCCTTTCTATCAAATCCAAAATTCCACACCTGGGAGGTGTTTGTTGAAGAGGTATAGTAGCTGAAACAACTAAAGCATCTACTAAAATTATCTCTATGGTTGTTTCTTGTGGGAGTGCTACTTTCTCTATTGTTTCGATTCTTAATATGGCAGCTTCATTAGATTCTTTATTAATAGATCTATCCTCTACTGCTATTCTTTCTTCAAAACCAGCATCTTGTACAACTTTTTGAACTAAATCACTGAATAGATTTA
Organism: Combretum micranthum; assembly: GCA_024138025.1. Taxonomy (NCBI): domain Eukaryota; kingdom Viridiplantae; phylum Streptophyta; class Magnoliopsida; order Myrtales; family Combretaceae; genus Combretum; species Combretum micranthum. Next base: position 284,259 of record JAMXBD010000641.1, read on the forward strand.
GGTTATATTCACTATCAGTGTATTCTTCTTGATGAATAGCTGAAGCATCTACTAAAAACTGGCTCAATTGTTATCTCTGATATAGCTGGTAGTGTTGGAACTTCATCCAACTCTGAGTCTACTGGAAGGATCATTCTCCTTCTTCTTATTACTGGTTGTTGTGTTCTCTTCTTCCTTTTTATTGTATATACACTGGAGCTGGTTGTACAGTCTCCATTATTAGTGGTTGGGGTGAAAAAATAGGTTGGGGTTGAACAATGGCTTCATTGTCCTCATAAATGTTTTGAGCAAGTGACTCAGCCAATTTTTGTGTTGTTCTGTGTTTAGGATTTGTGTCTGGGGTGATATGTATCGTTCTATGTTTACAGGTGATGAGTGTATGGTGGTTTCAGTGTTTTCTGTGTATATAGGTTCAGTGTATGGGATAGGTGATGTATGTATGTATGGATATGGTGGTCTAGCATCATTGTCATCATCATTATCATTAGGCTATGACTCTGCCAAGTTATGATGTGGAGGAGGTGATTTGGATGTTGTAGGTTATCGTAGTAGCCTTGAGACTACATTTAAAATGTTGGACATCATGCTTCTGAGATTGTCCATACCCTCTTTTGTACTCTTTTCTAAATCAGCAAGCTTCCCTTTCATCTCAACAACTTCATTTTCCAATTTGTGGAAGCTTGCTGAAGAGAGTTGTGTAACTTCTAATGCAGAAGCTTCGAGACGTGGTGGGGGAGGCTCTTCTTGTGGAGGGGGGATACACGGCTCAAAATCTTGGTGTTCAGCTGCTACAGCTGTTTCTTGAGAACGCTGGAGCTCAACTAGTGGGTCAGGGTCCACCCTATATTCTACTATTGTACCCACTTCTCCTAGTTTCCATTCTCTGAAAGCCTTTTTTCGAAGCTCCTTATATTTGCATAATAGGTTAGTTGGCCTCTGTTCTGGCCACATTCCTAAATTTCTCAGAATTCTTGTAATCAAGCCACCAAGAAATATTCCTTTGCAGTTTAGTGTGGCTTAATACTTAAGCCAACAAGCTACCAAAGTCCTACATTTATCTTTATCCCCCTCACTATACTGATAATTGGGTGCAACTCTGCTTTAGAGACTGTTGACCCTCCTTCCAACTTAGAAAATATGCTATTTATCAACATATAGTGCAACATTCTAACACTTTTGTTTCTAAACTTGGACCTTCTGGTCCTTGAAGGAGCAAATCTTCCTTCAATCTCCTCCTCTGAAAACCTCCTGAAATCTTCTTCAGGTATTTCAAGGGGCAGCTCCTAGAATTCTGGTTCTTCCAAGTATCCTTCATCTTCATTCAGCACCATGGCACAAATAAATGTCCTCATTGAGACCTCCTTATATTCTCCAAATGCATAAAATTTTACTAGACTACCTAAACTGGGCACTTACCCTTTCATCTTTAAACTAGTCATAAAGGCCAAAGCAGTGCCAGCATACACATTCTCCTTGATTTCAAAGACTTTCCTCCATACAATATCTTCAAAATATCTTAGGAAGTCTTCCTCCATGCCAAAACTTCTTAACAACCCCTAGTTTACTATAACATTCTCTACAATTTTTTTCTCGGATAAAAATAAATTAAATCTATCCCTATCAGCAGCAGACATGTTTTCAAGAGCTTGTGTATTTACTTGGAAATGTGTGGGGTATCTTTTTGGTGCCATTTTTTTCTACAAAAAGAGATTATATACATAAGTTCATACATACTTAGAACCGAAACACACATTTCTTATTAATTTGAATAATCAAAGACAAACTAGGGTTTCTACAAAACTTTAATGAGTCCGAGAAGAAAACGAAGTTTGTAACTGTTTACTCAAAGTTCACAGAGTAATATTACTTAGCAAACTACTTTAAAAACAACAGTTCATCATTTTTATCAAGTTCATACAGAAAGTTTGAAAAACCCTAAAAATACAAAACACGTTATATAATAGTAGAAATTAGAAAAGAAAGAAAATAAATAATGTACCTGATATGGTTATAGCTTTGGAATGTTGGAAAGTTTTAGGATTTGTTTGTAGTGAAATTTTTTGTAAATGCAAGTGAGAGATTTTTTTGTGTTTTCTTTTTTGAGTGCAGGAGCAATGTTTGTGTCAAGTGTAAAATGAACAGTCTTTTTATTTTCAAAACTTTTTATGAGCCAAACAGGAAATGACAAAACTTGTTATTTTATTCATTTAGGACTAAATATATAAAGAATAAACGACACTCGACTTAAAAAACAAAGTCGCAGCTTAATTGAAAGAATAAAGAATAAAAGGGCAAGATTTCTATTATTTTATTCACAAGAGAATTTAACATTGTCGAGGGTCAAATGCGAAGGCTCGACAATAGGGTTCGACTTTTATCATTCACCTCAAAATTATCGAGGCTGAAACTTATTCCTGCATAAAACTTCCATCAAGTATTATATAACCACATTCATCAACCATTCCATTCAAACATATGGTATAACAAAATTTCATCCATTACGTTCATCATAAAAATTTACACAAATTTCATCTTAGGACCACTTTCGTCCTATCTATCCCTTAAAACAACCAAATTGTTCTGTTAAAAACAAACAGATAGGAAAGATGTAGGATAATCATCCAAAACATCATCATTCTGGCTTAATCATGTGGATTGGGTTCAGCATTCGAAGTAATGATTCTGAAGGTCTCTCTGAAAGAATTTTGGAAATTTGGCCAAGCTGGTTTTCTAGTTATGATAGCAGCAGTATGATTCCTCAAGGTGGCATCTATCCCATGCTGCCTATTTTCTGAAGCTTTGATGAACTAGGAAACTAAATCTTCGAGAGATTTGTTATTTCCTTGATAAGCTCCTACCCTTGTGTGGTGGTTTATAAAAATTGGGTGGGTTAACTGGTTTTGAAAATTGTTGTTACACCACTGGAAATTTGGATGGTTTCCTCCAACCAGATTGTAAGTGTTACTATAAGGGTTGGATTTTTTGCCAAAAAAATTATTTACAAACTCATAACTCTCAGAAGTCATTCCTCCAGTGGTTTGGTCAAGAAATCAGCAACCATATTCACTTGGGTTCTTCCTACGAACAGATGTCTACTTTTCTACTTAAAGCCTCAATTTTAGCAGTCAAGTTGGAAACTGCATCAAGTTCAAAAACTCCTCCTGATCTTTCCTTCTTGGCTTTTATAGATGACCATTGGTAATGGTTGTTAGCCATATCTTCAAAGAGGTTTAAACACTCCTCAATGGATTTGTAATTTAGACTTCCTTCAGTAGTTGCATCTATCAATTGCCTGGTCCCATAGTTCAAGCCATTGTAAAAAGTTTGCACTTGGGTCCATTCAGTAGTCCATGGTGTGGGCATCTTGCGAACAACTCCTTTCATCTCTCGAAAGCTTCATACAATGTTTCAGAATCCATCTGGTGGAATGAAGCAATGTCAGCTCTCAACTTAGCTATTTTAGAACATGGAAAATATTTCGTCATAAAATTTTCAGCCATTTGTTGCTAAGTAGAGATGGAATTCTTTGGTAATTCATTCAACCATTTATTTGCATTTCCTCTGAGGGAAAATGGAAATAATCTTAGTTTAATTGCATCCTTAGACACACCATTTATTTTGAATGTGTCACAAATCTCAAGAAACTATTGTAGATGGATATCGGGGTCCTTATCTTGTAAGCCATCAAATTGGACCATTTATTGAACCATCTAGATTATGTTAGGTTTAATTTCAAAGTTGGCAGCAGCAACTCTGGGTCTGTTTATGCTAGTATTTGGCTCCTTCTATGTTGGGTCTGCAGAAGTCAATCATGGTTTTAGGTTGATTCTCCCTATTTTGTTCAATACCCTCTTAAACTTCTCCATGGTCAGTCATTTTTTGTGGTTTGCTTTTTCGACCTATACGTTGTGGTTCTGGATCAAATGAAAATAAGATTTTAGATTGACACCTAGTCATATGCCTACATTTTATTTGAGAATAAATAAGAAGAAAACACGAATATATACAAAGAATAAACTAATCAAAGAATAACAAATAAAAGAATAAAGAAATAACAAGAAAAGAAATAAGAAACAAACAAAAATAAACAAACAAGTATGTATAAGATCAAACAAATATGTACAATAAAAGAATTAAAAGAAATAGAGAATTTAAAAATTATAACAGAACAGAAATATATACAACAACATATATATAGTAAAAATACAGAAAAGAAATAAACGAACAGGTACATACAAGAATAAAAAGAAGGTTAGTTCAATAAAAGCTATTTACAAATTAGAGCACATATAAAAAAATGACAGTGGCTAGAACAACAAATGAAAATTAATTTCTACTATTGCTCTGTTAGGCTTCAAAAATTGAATCCAACACCATTCCCCGGCAACGGCACCAGAAAACTTGGTTGGTGTGGTGTATGTGTGTTGTTTAAAATATGATTTGCGAAATTCAAAGCTCAAATTCCACTGATCATTGACCGAGTTTTTCAAATTTATAAATATTTTTTAAATCAACAGCTACAGTCTCACAGGGCAAGTGCACCCATCAAATGTAGCATAGTAAATAATTTAGGTTAGTCCTAAGGGAATGATTAGCATCTAGTATACTCTCAATCTCATTAATTGTCTAGCTAAAGAAAGAATTTAGAAGATCATAAAGAAAAATAAACTCAACTAAGTTCGAAATATTCATAAGTGTTTACTGGGCAAAATAAGAAATAAGCCTGTAACTTTTATGAAAAAGATAGATCAGGTTACTTCACAAATTCTTTATCAGAATGATCTCTTAAGGATAATAACTTCTTAAAAAGCTATTGGAATTGTGTGTTTATACCGTCGGATTCTCTAATTTAAACTAAAGCTTCTCTCGAAGTTACTAGTTCTAGATCTAACTAAAACCAGTAATTTGAAGTTTTAATTAGACATGCATAAAGAATAGGACTCAATTATTTTAAAAAGACAACTCAATGAATTTTTGAAACAAGTGATAGAAAGTCTTCACCCATTCATCGGCAAGAGGTAGTCAGGATCGAATCCATTACAACCATAGATATATTCGATTAAATGATCTCTCGATCTATTCAATTAAAATCAATCGTGGATGTAAAAGAATGCACCATTCCTTTAAAAAACCACAAGTTAATTTCAAGTTACTAAATACAAACACTCAATCAAATTTATTTGAAAACACATTTGAAATCAGACTAAATCAGTAATTGGATTCGTAATCCCTAAGCTGTAGGAGTTTATTTCTCCATGGATTTATCAAAATAAGCACAAATTAAAAGAAATGAAGCAGACTCAAAAGAAATGGAAATTCTTTTACCTAAAATTTATAGAAATTACAAACATTGGGTTAAATTGATTTTACCCAGAAAACAGAAGATATTTTCAAGTAAAAAGAAATGGAAATTCTTTTACCCAAAAATCCTTCAGAAATCTACTTTATGTTAATAGCGATTTACACTGTTGGTACATACTTTACAATGCACGCTTGCACATTTATAGATTACTATGTACAGAAAGCATAGCCATCTTTATTTGATACGTGGCAGATTCGATAGATCCTTTTTAACAGAATTTGGTAACTTTTCACACACGCATATGATCTGTGAAAACACTCGTCAAGGGTCATGTGCTTTATTGGTCAAAGCTTGTAATCAGTAAGATCAGGCTCGACTTCAGAAAATTCTTTAAGTAAACCATGCGTTTTTGTCCATTGCTCTATCGATGGTAAAATAAGAGGGTCAAGGGTCAAATTGTTGAGGCTCAAGGAAATCTTGTTGAAGAATTGATCTAGCAACACAATTGTCGAGGGCCGAGTTTTTAGGCTCGATTTTAAGGCTCGACAATGTATTTTCTTTAGAATGATGCTCGATCGCTTCGACTGAAGTCAAGGGCCATGTCGAAGGGTCACATTTGAGGTTCGATAGATCAATTTTTACTGTCTTCTTTCCCTGTTTAGCCTCAGCTATATCTTTTCAGGGCTCGACTTCTGCATTTTTAACTTTAATTGTTGTTTTTGCTCCATATCTGCATTGAAACACTTGTTTACTCCTTAATTGATTCTAAGAGCTTTAAAACAACATTATTTATTAAAAGCATGATTTTTGCAGAAAATCCTAAGCAAATTAAGCTCAAAATCCTATGAAGAATATATAGTAAAACTGACTTATCACCCTTCCTCTTGAGAAGATTTGTCCTCAAATCTTCATCACTTGCATTAAAAAAACTCAGATCAGTAACGTTAAAAGTAGCACTTACAGAATACTCATTAGATAAATCAAGCCTGTAAGCGTCGTCATTGATGCGCTCCATAACTTGAAAAGGACCATCGCCTCCAGGAAGTAATTTAGATCGCCTTTGCTCGGGAAATTGTTCCTTGAGCATATGAAGCCAAACCCAATCACCGGGTTCAAACACACCTGTCGTCGCCCTTTATTAGCTTGCTTTGTATACTACTCAGTTCGTCGCTCAATGTTGAGCCTTACCTTCTCATTAATCTACTTAACAAATTCAGCTTTCTTCTTGTCATCTAAAATTCACAAACTCATGCACAGGTAAAGGAGATAAATCCAATGGAGTTAATGGATTAAACCTATGTATAATCTCAAAAGGTGAAAATTATTAGCAGAGTGTATGATGCGATTTATAAGCAAACCCAACATGTGGCAAATAATCTTCCCATGTTTTAATGTTCTTCTAAATGATAGCCCTTAACATAGTTGATAAAGTCTATTTACTACTTCCGTTTGACCATCAGATTGCGGGTGGTGACAAGTAGTAGAAAACAATAATTTAGTGTCTAACTTACACCACAAGGTCTTCCAAAAATAGCTTAAGAACTTTGCACCCCTATCAGAAACAATTGTCTTAGGCATACAATGCAAACGAACAACTCTCTAAAGAATAAACCAATAACATGTGAAGCATCATCAGTTTTGTGGCATGGAATAAAGTGTGTCATCTTTGAAATCAATCATAGCCACAAAGATGGAATCCCTACCATTTCTAGACCTAGGTAATCCTAACACAAAATCCATAAAAATGTTAACCAAGGTGTAGTAGAAATAGGTAGCAGTGTGTATAGGCCATGAGGTTGAACCTTAGACTTAGCTTGCCTATAGGTTACACATCATTTACAAATCCTCTCAACATCAGTCTCATATGTGGCCAATAAAAATGTTTTTGTAAGACCCCTAGAGTCTTAGCTACACCAAAGTATCCTATTAATCCCCCACTATGAGACTCCCTCACTAATAACTCTTGGATGGAGCAATTAGGAATACACAATTTTTTTCCCTAAACAATAACCCATCATGTCTAAAGAATTTATCATGTACTCCCTTCTCACAACAAGCTTACATCTCACAAAAATCTTTGTCCTTATCATAAAGTTCTTTAATGTGTTCAAAATCAAGTAACTTAGTGCCAAGAGTAGAGATAAGAGTATACCTCCTTGATAGTGCATCTGTAACAATGTTCGCCTTACCTTTCTTATAGTGAATGACATATAGAAAGGTCTCTATAAATTCCACCCAGCGAGCATGCCTCTTGTTCAGCTTATGTTGGCCCTTTAAGTACTTCAATGATTCATGATTCGTGTGAATCATAAACTCCTTTGGCCAAGATAATGTTGCCATGTCTCCAGCACTCGGACAAATGCATACAACTCCTTGTCATAAGTAGGGTAATTTAAAGTTGCCCCACTTAGCTTCTCGCTAAAGATATGCAACGAGTCTTCCTTCCTGCATAAGAACTGCTCCAATACCTAACCCTGAAGCATCACACTTAATCTCAAAAGTTTTAGTAAAGTTAGGTAATGCAAGTAATGGACCATGGGTTAGTTTTTCTTCAAGTAATTGGAAAGCCTTCTCTTGTTGCTATCCCCACTAAACCGAACATTCTTCTTGATGACTTCAATGAGTGGTGCAATGATGCTGCTGAAGTCCTTCATAGACCTGCGATAAAAACTAGCCACCATGGAAACTGCGAACACTGCTCACATTTGTTGGACTTGACCATTCCTAAATCGCACGAATCTTCTCTTCATCCACCTGTATTCCCTGTGCACTCACAACAAAACCAAGAAACATAAGCTTTTATGTGCAAAAAGTGCACTTTTTAAGGTTAGCATATAATTGCTCCTTTCGACGCACATCCAAAATAGCCCTTAGATGAATTACATGGTCATCCAGGTTTTTGATGTAATAAGGACATCATCAAAATAGATAACCACAAACTTTCCAATGAAGGCTCGCAAAACATGGTTCATAAGTCTCATAAAAGTGCTGGGGGCCTTAGTTAAGCCAAGAGCATAACTAACCATTCATATAAACCATATTTCATTTTAAATGTAGTTTTCCATTCATCATCTTCCTTCATTCTAATTTGATGATATCCACTTTTCAAATCAATTTTGGAAAAGACAATTGACCCATATAGCTCATCTACCATGTCATCTAAGCGAGGAATAGGATGTCGACACTTCACCATGATGTTGTTGATGGCCCTACAATCAACAAACATTCTCCATGACCCATCATTCTTAGGTACCAAAATTACTGGCACAGCACATGGGCTCATGCTCTCCCTCACGTACCCCTTCTCCATTAAATCATTGACCTGCCTTTGGAGTTCCTTAGTCTCCTTTGGATTACTCCTATAAGCTGGTTTGTTTAGAATGGATGCCTCGAGTACAAAATCAATCTGGTGCTCAATACCACAAACTGGAGGTAATCCTTTTGGGATTTCCTCAGGAAATACATCTGCAAAGTCTTGTAAAAGAAATTTAACAGTACTAGGCAAAGTGTCAAGTATCTCATTAGTGCTCAAACAAGTTTCTTTATAAATCATCAACAGCATAGGTTTTTTCATTACTATTGCTTGCCTCACAACATTTGCCCTCGCCACACAACTCTCCTTTTATAAAGCTGCACTCTCATTTTCTCTTACCACCAAAGCCAAAACCCTTTTCGACTTGGCCTCTCTCACTCTTTCTAGCTTTCCTCTTTTTTAATTTCTTTTTCTTTTTCCTTCTCACTTTGTTTTTCACTCTCTTTGTGTTTCCCAAAAGTTTGTTGCAATTGCAACTGATCCTCATAAACTTCTTCAGGAGTCATCGGCCTAAGACTATAGCTCTTACCATTGTGAATAAGTGAGTACTTGTTGGAAAAAACATCATGCCCCACCTTCCTGTCAAACTGCCATGGCCTTCCTAACAATATGTGACAAGCTTGCATCAAAACCAAATCACACAAGACTACATCCTCATACCTTTCGATGCGAAAAGCAAACTTTGACTTGATTGTTCACCTTAGTTTCACCACTATCATTCAGCTATTGCAACTTGTATGGATTGGGGTGTTTAGTGGTTTTAAGCCCTAATCTCTCCATAAGAAAGGTACTCACTACATTGGTGCAACTGCCCCCATCAACAATAAGGCTACACAACTGGTCATCAACTAGGCATCTAGTATGGAAAATATTTTCCATTTGCACCTCAGCCTCTTCTTCCATTTGTGCATTTAAGGCACGTTTCACAACGGCTACTAGTTTACCCGTCATAGGTTCTTAATCACTAATATCCTCCAATGGTGGCATATCCTCATCTCCACTATCCTCTTCAATCTCATACTCACCATCATCATGCAAAATCATCACGCGTCTATTTAGACATTAACTAGCAATGTGACCCCTGCCTTTGGTATTTAAAGCATTTAATATCTCAATTTATGGAATTAGAAGAATAGGATTTACCTTGATTTTCCGTGTTGATCACTTCTTGCGTCTGCTTAAACTTCAACTAAGTCACTGGTTGCTTCTCCTCCTTCTTCCATTAACTGGATTTGTAACTGGATGAACCTGCATTAGAAGTAAATTTTGTAGTACTACTACCCTTCCTCTTGAGCTGGTTTTCAATTTTAATGGCCATGTGTACCATTTCTTCCAACTCAACATAGTGCTACAGTTCTACTACATTCTGATTGTCCCTATTCAACCCTGCTAAAAATCTCGCCATTGTGGCCTCACGATCCTCCTCCACTTTTGCCTTATCATTGCCTCCTCCATCTCCTTGTGGTACTCTTCTACACTCCTATTACCCTGCTTAAGATTCTGCAACTATTATACAACTCCTATAGAAATAGGAGGGCACAAACCGCTTCCTCATCACTCGCTTCATCTTCTCCCATGTATCTATTGGTGGCTCCCTATTCCTTCTTCTATTTAGCAACAATTGATCCCACCAAACTATAGCATAGTTTGAAAACTCAATAGCTACCAATTTTACTTTCTTAGCTTTAGATTATTATGGCAATCGAACACCAACTCTACCTTCTTCTCCCCTCAGATGGGCTTCAGGATCATTCTTTCCCTAAAAAGAAGGAGTCTTCATCTTTATGTTTCCTAGGTAATCATCCTCCTGGTTCCTAACTCCTCTATATCTACCTCCATATTGCCTATTGCTTTCCACAAAACCCCTCTCATACTCCTCCTCAGATCCCATACCTTCATAGTCCTCCTCCTGTAACCACATTTCTCTCCTGGGAAGTCTGTCTCTCTCACTTGTGCTGGTGGAGCACTCTTAGATTGTTCTAAGCTCTTCTCTACCTTTTCATTAAGCTCCTCCATTCCTTCTCTAAACATCTTTCTCATCTCAGTTGTTAACGCTTCCAAAATCAATCTGGTGTCTATTCCCCTTTCTTACCTACAAATGTATCCTGCTGAGACATATTTTCTTACCTGCAAGAAATAACATTAGTAATAAAAGAATCCTCACAGATCTCTCCCTTGCATGTTTTCTCTCTTCAGATGGTTCACTCCTCACTCGTGTTATTCTCACACTCAATATGTTATTCCTCACTCGAATTCCTTTTTAGTTCTTTAGGAACTAATTCGAACAATTTCAGGATCTATCCACATAATTCAACCTAACTTATCAGAGATTATGAACATGTGAGAATTAGGTCAAAACTATACTGATGGAGTTTCTGAAACAATTGATGAAGAAAACTTTTGTTGGCCTCCTAAATCAATTGGACAACCTTGTAACAACTCTCTTAAGAACTCAAACAATTGATTTTTGATTTTGATTTTTTTTTTACTGATTTTTTTATCAAAATAACGAGCTAACAATAACAAGTCTATGAACAATAAAGATCTAATATAATCTCAAAGAACAGAACTTTCAAAACCCTAAAAATTGAACTTTAATTAAGAAACAGGATAGGCAAACCTCAAACAAACCTAGCCTCTGATACCAAAACTAATATGAACCTTCCAATCAGATGACAAAACCTGATACTAATAGGTTCGATACAAATTCCAAGACCGTCTATGTTTGTATAGAAACCGCAACCCGTTGCCTATATGGAGGTAAGAATCTTGGTATAGATGGAAGACACCACAATCGAATATGGAGATTTCGATTGATAAGTCAAAGTATGAATGCTACGGACAAATCCGATAAGTTCAAAGAAGTTTTGTCAAGAACCCAAGAGAAAATCTCTATTTTTCATTCAATGGTGTAATAATTTGTTCATACAACTAAAGGGGTTTATATAACAAGCAAAGGAAACCCTAAAGACACAAAATAATAAATGATTCATAATAAAATATAAGTTGGTGGCCTATTTACAAAGCTGACAGCCAATTCAAATCGGAAATAAAATTCAAAGTGAACAGAATGTCTACACCGGCATTTAAGCCGGTGGCTTTCCCAGTTACGTCAGCGACGTACTCCTTTCGGCTAGCGGCGTTGAGTGCTCTAGCATAGGCCGTCCAGCATCTTCGTTTTCAATGCTGGCTTCCATCACATATAGGCTGGTGGCGATTTAAGATAGGTTGGTGGCTTACTTGCCAGCTTTTGTTCATTCTGCTTGAAACTTATATTGACTCATTACCGAGCTCGCCTTGATGATATTGATTAGTTTAGGCTCATCTCGGATGGTGCAAACATGCGACTCCTCTTCTTGAACCTTCTGAATCAACTCATTGAGTGCTTCTTTGAATCGCTTAGCCCGAGTTCTTGAAGCTAGTCCAAGTGGCATCACAAGCGGGTCTATTCTTGATCTACGAGCCATATTTCCATATCATGGTTAGAAAATTTGATGAATTCTTTTGGTAAAAGATAGTGTTGCCATATCATAAGAGCTTGAATTAAAGAATATAACACTTTATCATAGATGGGATAATTCAAAATCACTCGATGTAACTTCTCACCAAAGTCTTGCATAAGAACTACACCAACTACAACATTAGAGGCATCACACTTAAGATAAAAACTGTGTTAAAGTTCGTTTGCACTAACACAAGTGTTGAAATTAACTTCTACTTTATCAACTCAAAACTCTAATTAGCTGCTTGATGCCAGTGAAAATGAATCCCCTTCTTTGTCAACTTTACGAGAGGTGCTGCAATAGTGCTGAATTTTTTATAAATCTCTTGTAAAGGTAGTAAGTTGTAAAAGTTGCAAACACCAGAAATGTTAGTAGGAGTAAGTCACTTGGTAATGGCCTTCACTTTCTCATCATCAACTCAGAATGCCCTTTCTAGACATAATATATCCCAAAAATACTTCCCCATCTTGACAAATGATATACTTCTTTGAATTGACATGTAATTTCTCCTTCCTCAACACCATAAAAATCGATGTCTAGTGCATAACATGACTATCCGAATCTAACCTATATATTAAGGTACAATCAAAATAAACTACCACAAAGTTTCCTAAGAAATCCATTAATATATAATTCATCAATCTCCAAAGCATCACTATCCACTCATACAACCATACTTGGTCTTGAAAGCTATTTTCCATCATCTCTAGCCTTCATCTTTATTTGAAGATACCCCTTCCAAGTCAATCTTATAAAACATTGAGCACCATACAATTCATCCAACTTATCATCTAAAGCATGGTATAGGATACCTTACTCCATAGTAATGATATTATCGCCTTACTATCTACACACATTAGCTAACTACCATCTTTCTAAAGTACCAATAATGCCGGTAGTGAACATAGACTCATGCTCCATGCACAAGCTCTTTTTCTAGCAACTCATCAATCTGCTTCTTGAACTTGTTGGCCTCTTCGAAATTCATCTTGTCGGATGATCTTTAGGTAAAGTAGCTCCTAGTATCACGTCAATTGATGCTCAATTACTTTAAAAGGGGTAATCTCTTGGGAAGCTCCTTAAGGAAACATTAGAAAATTGCTTCAACAACTGTTGAATCTCATACGAAATAAGAGAGTCGCTCCTTATCTCAAAGCCTGCCTCACATTTAATAAGTACATCGACTGCCCTTTGCAAGTTCCTTTTCAACTATTCCATATGTCAACAACAATGTCTTTCTGAGGATGATTCAACTCCTTATGTGTTTGTCTTATAGCTCCATTTGTCTTACAAATCCAAGACTTATAGAACAATTTAATCCTCTTTCCATTGAATGGAATAAAATAAGTATTATCCCTACCATTGTAATTTACATTCCAATCAAATAACCAATAATGACCCAACAAAACATCAATGCATTCATTAGGCACCACATCACAATTATCTTATCGGTGAAATTGATTATGCAAAGAGATAGGAACCGATGCTTTTTAGTAACATGAACAAAGCCTTATTAAGCTAATGCAATTGCTATGGCTTTGGATAAGCAATGGTCAGAAGGTGCAACTAGTGGAATCAGTGATGGCCACACAAATAGCCCCATTCACCAAGAATTTAGTATGGAATATATTTTCCTTTTTTTATGGTCAATCACTGTGGCACACCACAACTTCTCTCATTACACATTCAAAGGTACAACAGCCCTAAACTACTTGCTCAGCGATACTTCCTCCTATCATTCTCATTAGAAATCAGAATAGCTACTCTTTTTGCCTTTACCGTTACTCTCTAAACCAACCTCTATAAGTATTGATAAACGTTGATTCAGACATTGGGCGACATATGTCCATAACCCAAACATTTAAAACATTTAATGTCTCTAGTTTTCTTTCCAGCACTACTAAATTTAGATGATTTAGAAATTGATTATCCTTTTTTTATCAGTAGGCTTCTCATGATTCGACTCATTCTTTTCCCCATTTTTATGACTATTAGTACTCTTCTTTTATCATTAGACCAATAAGATTTTTACTTTACTTTCAGATTTAGAAGAGTTACCTGAAGATTTGGAATGCTTGCGTTGCCTTCGTTCATTCTTTACATCAACATCGCCTCCTTAAAGGTACCTGTCCTTTAAAGCTCCACAACATCAACAATGTCATAACTCTAGTAATAATCGAACAATATTATTGATCTAGATCCCATAATTTGGTTACAAACAGTAGGAATGTCAATCCCTTGAATATGTTCAGCCACACTCGTATTGCCTTTGTTGCAAAGTGTGTAATCTCATCAACAATTAGGTGTAGTAATGTGGAACAAACCTTTGCTGCAATACTTCTTACATCTCCGCCTAATTAGTAACATCATGCTCCCCATTTCTCCTCCTACAAGCCAATACATTATTCCATTAATGCCCGCATAGCCCTTAAACTCAATGGCAACAAGTTTAACCCACTGCAAATCATCACATTCATTATAGTAGAAAAGAATTCTCTATTTGATCTTCCCAATCAAAGTACTTATTCACTTCTCCAGTACCATCAAAAGATGACACTTTCAATTTTTCTTAATATCACTCAATCCCTAAGCTCCATCATCATAATTATCATCTACATCATCATCATAATCTCCAACTTGATGTCCATGCACCGGTTGGAGCGCATAACCCCTACCTCTATCACACCTCTTCCATGGCCATTGACTACATCATGTCTACCATAAGGTATTGGACTCCCAAATTAACCTCTACCTTCTTAACAGTTTCGTGTTCACATGCATTTCTTGATTATGAGGGTTTCTCTTAATGATTTGCTCAACATTCCTTAGGGTTTTATTTGGTTGACGCATCATCATTTGCATGCCTTACACCATATCAGTCTAAAAACCATAAACTCACCCATATTAGAGATGTTTCAACCTTAGGAGCCTTCGCATTTCCATTTTTGTTATTGGATTTTCCCAATGTCCTCAATAAGAATGAAACCTATAACATAAGTAATCAAATCAACGAAACTTACCATACGAGCAATCACCACCAAAGCCTTAAACCACAATTTGCAGCCTTAATGTTTGATATCAAGATGATATGGATTAGAGAATCCGTGTAATTTATTAATCTAGCAATATATTGCAATCTAAATATTCGATATATGTTTTTGGGTTTTATAATTTATATTAGAATTGAAAATTAAAGATATGAATGATCTATCTTTTGATATGACACACCAAAGAAAATCGAACTAATTATTCCACTCAATTGATATGGCACAGGATTAAAGAAACTATAAAAAACAATCTTAAGAAGAAAACTCAATATTATTTAAAGATCAATTAATCACAGTTAATGTCAAGATGCCGAAATATGTCTAAAACTACATCTAACATGATGAAGATTAAATGGCAACAACAAAGAAGATTAAAACTTTGTCAAAGTCAGGAGCTATGTGCTGGTCTTTATATTTATGCCGACTTTCACTGTGTATGTTGCTGGCATCAATGTAAAGGCCACCAGCCTTTAACTTATACATAATCAAAATTTTAAGAGCCACCTTAAAGGCCACCAGTGTAGTGTTAAAGGCCACCAGCCTTCTTTAGATGAAAGACTAATTTTATTTTGAGTCTTTTAGTTTTCCTATGTATTATTATTTATAAGTCTTTGTTCTTGTTCTTGAAGATCAATCTTTGATGAATGATAATTTTGAGAGTTTTCTCATTGTGACTGCTTTCTTTTGGTTCTTGTGATAAGAACTGTATCTTTATAACTCTGGTTCTAATTAACAGATTTAATTATGGTCAAGTTCCGTTCTAGATAATTGTGGTTCCAATTAAGAGGTTTGGTTAGGTTCAAGCTCCGATACTGTAATTTGATAACTTTGGTTTCAATTGACGGGTTCAATTGGGGTCGAGTTCCTATTTGCTTGTTTCAAGACAATCCTAGGATTCGTATTCCATCAGCGATCATTTGGGTCTTAGGTTTCTATACCTAGGGTTCGCGGGTTTTCGCATCATTTAGGATCAAAGTAATACCGGATTGTATCATAAGATAACCCTAAAGACCCTTATATTCTCCTATAAGTCGGATAAAGGTAATAACGGAATATAAAAGTCAAAACAAAATAAATATGAAATTAAAAAATAAGCTTTAGAAACATAGCACAGAGGCATACTACTCCATACGGCTGTACGTTGGAGCATGCCTTCAATTGATCAATAGTTAGACCTTGAAATGGGTCGAAACATGGCCATGCAGTGTAGATACCAGCCTAAGCTTGATTGTACCATAGGCGGTGCCCTCTGTTGTAGCTTTGTTTCTTCGTAAATAACATGCTTACTATCTTGCATGCGATTGTATCTTCATACACCATTTTCGGCATAGGCATAGGGAAGGTCATGTGGTCGTCTATGACTTCTTTTGCTTGCTTAGTTTCAATCACTATCTTTGTTGCGGTCGTGTTCATCAAAACTGATGGATTTTCCTTCAAATTTTGCCCTTCCATCACACTTAAACACATTAGATTACGCCTGATAGTAAAGTGTATAATATAACCTTACAAACATCTATTTTACATCTATTTGGTTCATTCATAAGGATCCTTTGAGCTAAGTTATCAACTTTCCAACTCAAGAACGAGTTATCAGATCACATGAACCATGATTTCTATCATAGTTTGATTGAAATTAGATGCTAAACTGATGTCAAATTAATGAACCAAATGCACCTGTAATTATGTGATTACTTTAGAGTAAAAACTAACTATAATAATTTCTGACTTACATATTACATTTTCATGATTCGACAATAATGTTGAGACAAAAGTTATAGTAGGATGGAATGGTTATTCAAGTTTACTTTTTAAATTTTTTTTTTCATTCTTTGTATCTTTGTAATTTTTCCTATTTTTAAAGTGTAGGTATTTAATATTAGTGTTAAAGTCATATTGTACTCATTTTTCATTAATTAAACCATGTTAATTTGTTATTGATTTTTATAGAAATCATTACGAATTGATACTTAATTAGGCTTAATGTAATATTTCAGATCTTGAAATCAAATACAGCAAAATGGAGAAGCTTTGTTGCAACCAAATAGAAGACCAATGCAACACTGGCAAAATAGGACATCAATACCATCGGCCTAAATTGTAGAATTCATCAGCTTTCAAAGAAATGACTGTATGCCGACAAATTATGATCCTATGCTACTGGCGTAGATGTCGGTGTACACGTACGCTGACAATGTAAGTTGGAAAGCTGGCTGTGAATTGCTCTCGGAAATTTGTCAAACATTGTATGCTGGCAAACCAGAATTATACACTGTCGCGTAGAGCTGACCTTGCCTGTTTACAAATCCAAAAACATTAACACTGGCTTCTGGAAATAGAATGCCACCCACTTAGATAAGGAAACTTTGCTAATGTTCAATTTCTACAACATACGCAAGCTCCTAGGAATTCAACGCCATCGACGTTGGACTAGTGTAGGCCATGCACAATACCAAAATCTTTAAGGCTGCTTCAAAGTCATTTCAATGCTGCCAGCATACATTTGGATATCGCCGGTGTACGTTATGACGAACCAAATTCTCAATTTTCTTCTACAAATGCTCGAAGAAGTTGTTTTTGATAGAATTATCCTTCTCCTTTTTTTTTTCATTAGATCAAATATGATTTTAGGAACATTTCTAAGTGTTAGAGAGATTTTTATGATGACAAGTGGCTAATTTTCTTTTCTAGCCAAGGGGATTGTTACATGTTCAGTTTTATAAGGATTGTGAGATCTAAATGATTTGTTATTGAATTTGTTCTTGTTTTGGATATTTATATATCTTCTATTTGTTTTGTTAATTATTATCTTGTTTGATTGATGCAAATTAGGGCCTATTTGTTCAGTTAACAAGGTAATATTATGCCAATTAGGACGTCAAATCCGTAATTGTTTGATCATTCTAATGTTTGTAGCACAATAACATGATTGATTATGAGATAGGTAATCGATTTGTGTTATGAAGATATATAATTTGGTCTAAATAGGTCATCTTATGATTTGTTGACTAGAATTGGTGATCTCTTTTGTTCCTAATGCTATTGATAGATTAAACCATAAGAGCTTGTTTAGGGTTGCTTAATCGATAAGGAAAATAATCAAAGAGCCTGTTTTGATTATTGATAAAGTAAGAAGAGAAATAGTGTTAGAGCTTGTTAATAACCATAACCAGTTTATCCAAGATAAAGAACAAAAATATTTGAATCGATGATCAATCCTGTGAAGTGGGTTGTGATAATACCTTTGGTTAAGAATCCTTTGATATTGATTTACACTTTGTAATTTGTTTGCCTGTTTATAGTTTAATTAGTTTTCTTTGATTTTACAACCCCCTTCTCTTCTTTTCGTATTCTGATCTTCAAATAGAAGTAAATTTTATCAATCTCCATAGATCAACCCTGCTCATTTGTTGTAGATGAATCTTTGAGTAGGAGCTCGATAAGTGCATTAACAATAGGTGCACTTGTGATCCCATCATCAACAGTATGCTCATCATCCTCATAATTGAGGTCTTCGGTCTTGTCGACATCACTTCCATTGTCATCACAAGGGTTTGGAGATGATTCATGATCAATTTTGTCCAGGCTATCATCCTCATCATTCGGTACCATCACTGGTGCAATAGTACCATTAGAGTGATGCGAACTCAGAAAAGAGCTTGTGTCAACATGAAAAAAAGGCAAATAAAGAAAACATTATAGAGTAAAAGAAGTGTAACAATAGCAGGTTATACATAAGAAGACTTATTACCTCCTTGAAGAGTGCACGCTTTGCTACCCTAGAATCTACTAGCTGAGGTGGTAGATGGTTACCCTTCCTTTTTGAAAGAGATGCATTGGCAAGAGGTTTTAATTTGTCCAACGCAAACTTTTCAGCCACTTGAATATTACCAGTTGGCTTATGATACCTGTTCCTTCCTCGGTAGTTTGAGATAGAACTCATAGTGATATAAGAGTGGGGCTTGCAATGTATCATCTACGGATGTAAAGGCATAGTCACGAAGTCGGCCAGCGTGTCAGCCAACTAGTAAAAGCAACTCCACGATGCTTTACAGAAGGAAAGAATAGCTTTCGCACCGTAGGATGGATGCACTTGAAGTCACTTGGCGAGATTGACTAGTAGCATGAATTGAAGCTCTGCGCAATGTTGAGAAGACGCGGTACTCCTTAGTCAAAGCTAAACTGGCACGCCACTCTGCAAGGGGAGTATATCATCACCTTTTGCTCTAAGAATCGCCCATTCAAATCTCCTTTGTTAAGCAAAGATGGCAAGCCCCTTGGGATGCACTAAAGTATGAATCTAGCTTGACTTTTATGCAGCTTATAACGGCTATCAACTAAGATAAACTCACCTTCAAAGCTTAGAGGATAAAACCCGTCACCATCTTGATAACCTTCAAGAGGCTCTACAAAAGGTTGAAACATAAACTCTTTTTCGACATCGATGAGCTGAAGAAGTAGTAAGATTCGAATCCCTGTTGATGGTCGATTATGTAAGGTAGTTCCAAAACCACTCACAGAAGAATAGCTACAAGAAAAGTAAGTCTACATGCAACATGTTCACGTATCTACCCTTGGAACGGACATAAGCTTGGTGGTATAGGTCAAAGCGCCGATATAAGGACCCCAGGTAGAAGGGAGCTAGTGCAAAGCATTGACCATATGCGATGCGTACGGCCAAAGCAAAAAGCCGAGGACTTACACCTTCTTTTAGCCTACCAGAGAACATGAACAGTGACAACCAATATGCAATAAAGGCTACAAGTTCGTACATGTACATCAAAGAACCAAAAGAAAAATGTGTTATTTAGGGAAGTTAAGTACAAGGCAATTATATGAACATACTTACTCTTTTCCATGAACTGGTCCCACTACTTAAGATAGGTTCTTTCTTCGCTCTTCAAAGAAGTGTGCCACTTAAGCAGAGAAACATGATTTCTTCTTATCATCACGGGTGAATTTTAGAGTTGCTAGTAAAGGTGCTTCGAGGTGGCGTTCTTCGCATGAAGTCACAACTACAATAGCATTAGTCATCCCAGAACAATGCAGGTTCAGAAGCATGACTACGTCTTCAAGAATTGGTGATATCTCCCTCCATGCAGTGATAAATGTATGAGTTTTGGTACTCTAGTGGGAGATGATGGCATGCCATACTTCCATCTTATTTGTTCTGACAAGCCACAAGCGAGCAGAGGTGACAATGGCGCTACAGACTTTGGCTTGTTTCATAAGCTTCACATATTTCAGTTGGTCAGCGATGTAGTCTACCCAGTCGCTCCATCTAGGTGGCGGCCCCTTGAGAAATGTGAAGTGTATACTGGAAAGTGGTAGCTCCTTCCACTCATTCCTGAAACATAGCACTGAGTCCCCTTTAATGGTGCTCTTAGAATCGGTACGCGGCTTGGGCTTGATTAATCGGAAATCACCATCAATAGAAAGAGTTGCATAAAACTTGAGGCGAGAAGCTTTGTCCCAAAATGTATCTTCAGAAATAGTATCATTTGTCTACTGGTGTCACGGAAATTGGACTCATGGTAGATTGTCGTCTCGACGCACTAGTAAGTCCTTATACTTGACAGCTTCGACATGCTTACCTTTGATCTCCTTTTGCTTGAAAGCTTTGGCCTTTTGAACTTGAGCTTGCTTCATGGCTTTTATGTTTAGAGTTTGACTGCAATGTATGTCCTTTTGCCTGACAACTTGAGCACTCATAGCTTGACTACTCTTTTTCTTCTTTGGATTGGTAACTCCAATATGTTGAATTTGGTTATTTTTAGTTCCTTTTGCCATCCATGTACCTGGAAAAGAAAGAGAAAGTGCTAGTGAGACAAAACAAATAAACTAAATGGGAAAAGCAAGCATATAAGGAAGTAAGGAACGGGAAGGATGAAAATGATATAAAGCATCAATAAAAGAGTTAGAAATATGGCAGATTATCCGATAACAAAATTGTTAGAAGAAGAATTGGTTTAAAAGAAGAAGAAAAAGAAGAAATTTTCCATCTCTCCTTTCATGGGATCGATGTATCTTTTTTTTTTTTAATCTAGATTGGACTTATTCAATAGACTTTTGACATATGATCCAAAAAAGAGAATTACAGCTAATAGGACCCTGCATTTACAGAAGTTCCTTGAAAAGGACGACACACCCCATATTTTTGTATTATTTTCCCTTTTATTTCACCCACGTAAACTGTGATGTTATATTTCATATTTTATTTTGTGGATTTGCTTGTTTAGTGTAGTTGATGTGTTTTGCGAAAATGTCTTTTTAAAAATAGATTAGAGGTTCCATTCACTAGGCTTTGATTGGCAGCATGTTTGAAAGGATCGCATTTAAAAGGAAGTAGTATGTTCATTGTATGTTTAGCTCGTGCCCTTATGATTGCCGATTGATTTGTACTGTGTCCCAAAGGAAGTAGCGTTTGAACCACTTTTAAGTTTCTACATCGTATTTGTGCAACATGTCTGCTATATATGTAGGACGAACCTTCTAGTACATGCCGGAGGCCACTTTGAAGGTAAAGGCAACGAGAGGCAATATGTAGGTGGTAAGTAGATATGTTAGACTATATAAGCTGATAACATCACTAAAGATACACTCCTTTGCTTCCTTGGTGATTTTAACTGCATCAATGTAGAGAAGATCTTGTTTCTAGTCTCTAGGAACACCATTGCAAATGGGTTGTTGTGCTCGAGATTAGGTGCCATATCGCTTACATTGCTACGGTAGCTATCACTAGAGGGAGTGACAATGGTTACATATATATTGAACATACTCCAAATCGAATGTGCAAGGAGAGGGTTAAAACTATTGTGAGTGTTAAAGGAATGTTCATACTCTAAAGCGGAGGACTTTATTGAGGTAGATTGCTTGTTTGACAATGACGATGGTGAAGTGTTGGTTGTAGGAAGTAAGAAAAAGAGTTTTTCAATGGACAAAGGCTCTATCGAATAAAAGGTTTCATTATGGATGTTGATACTTTTTTATTGAGGATTATCAGGAGTTATTAAGGCAACAAAAGAAAATTATGTTTTATGGTGGAGTTTGTGCTTCTAGGATCAGGGAAGAATGTTTTTTCTTAGAAGACAAAAGCAGTTTCTATATTAGTTCCAGTGAAGAAGAGGAGGAGGACTCCATTGTTAGACTTACGAGGCGAGTCAAAAGTAAAGATCACTTGAACCTTAAAACAGCTATTCCACATGTCTATATTGGAATGGTATTTCTTAATAGGGAACAATTTAAAGAGGCTATGAATAGATACTCCATCCATGATAGACGCTAATTGAAGTTAACTCGTAATGACAAGAGGATGATACAGTTCAAATGCAATAATGTGGGATGTGACTTTGCTATAGATGCCTCATGTGAGTCAACAATGAAGGAGTTCATCACAAAGACATTCATGGACAGACATAGTGAGCTTTGTGGACCGCCATTCCATTAATTTTAAGGTGTGGACGAAGTGCAAAATAATGCTTCGAAAAATACAACTTCACCAAAATGCATGGTAAGCATGCTAGACATAAGACTGCAAATGCCTCGTATCATTCGAAGCATGGCTCGCTCAACCCCTTCACCAACTGCACGTACTATCAACCATTCAATCTCCAGACAATTGTGTCCGCCCTATGGTTCGTGTAAGCATCCATTTGTTTGATTATGTTTCATTGTAGGTATGCCACTAATACACGTGGTATTCCTTGAATCTATTCTAGTACCAAGCAATGCAGCTCATATTTCCCCTTAGTGCACTCGAATTAAGAAACCTTGCATGTTCCACAAACAGAGTAAATGGCTAGACTACAAGATGGCAAAATGACAAGCACTACGTTGATCAGACGTCAAAGAAGCTAGAGCTTTGCAACAGGTATAGAAGAAGAAAGCAATAAAGGTGTAAGAACTAAAACCAAAGCAGTGAAGTGATCAAATTGCTATGGCAAACTTTTGTAAGCTAAAAGAGTTAGACTAACATTCATAGATTTGGAGGAATCTATAGATGAGAATGATGCTATTAGAGCTCTAACTCAAAAAAGCATGCTTAAGAAGCAATGGACAGTTGTATATGTCCTTTTTTTTTTTGTCTGGTGGAGGGCAAAGACACTATGGATAGTTATTTGGTGGATGGTCCTTTTTTTGCCTGGTGTTGTGATTTTTTTTTTTTTTGTAATGGTTAAATTTGGAGTATCAAGCATATGATGTCTATAATGTCAAGATGATAAAATTATGATTTGTTGGAACTATAATGATAGCAACATTTGGTCCGGTGTTTAAGGATATGTCTGTAACTAACATCTATCTATGAATGCAAGAATAATTCTCATTTGTGTTTAAATTGCAGTGCTGAGTTTTTAGTTATAGCATGTTGGTGTTGATGTTATGCAAAATGGATGAAGTTAGGATTTTTCCCTTCAAGCTAATGAAGTTCTAGTTGTTGCATTATGTAATGCAATATGAAATAATAGGGACTTGTCTAGGGAATTCTTTGATACCTATGTAATTCAAAGATAAATTTGCACATTTTCAAGTTACTTACTTACTATGTAATATTGTGGGAGCATGGAACAAGATCATTGCACTTATAAGCAAAGTTTAACATAGTTTTATGGATTTATTGCACTTATAGGCAAGGTTTTAAGATAACGGATGCCACGACCATAAATTGCACACATCACTTTAAGACCATCGAACCATCTTGGGAGACGGAAGAATCAATTTAAATGACTTGAACAATATAACTAAAAGCGTAAGTAAATGTAGTAGAATTAAACTCTTATGTAGAATTTGGAATAAGAAATTACATACGCATACAGTTAGCAGAAATTGAACTCATCAACTATGGGATTTAAACATACATACATGAAATGTCAAGAACGAAATGTCTTGTTTATTGATAAGAAGGATGTGGTATAGCTCTTGAAGCATATTGTGACATAAAAAAACCCAATTTTAGCTAATGTTTCCTATCTTGCTAAATTAAATCGACCATATTCAATACATCACTCCAACTCAACAAGATTCGTTGCTTAAACACTATCAATACAATACAATCCCAACCCATGCCAGTATGAGCAGAGTCTTGTAAAATTCGACAATAAGTTATAGCCTATTGATCTTGCCTTTGAAAGATGAACTTTTTCTCTGCAAAAGCATAGCAATTTCTGGTAGCAAAAGTAAACTGCATCTCATCCCTGAATGCCATGTTTTTCAACATGGAGTTCTCTTCCCTTTGCTGTTAAATTTTTACTCTTCCATCTTCCAGTAACATTGTAAGCATTTTGTCCTTCAATCTAAGGTCATCCATCATAATTGAGCCTTTTGTTTACTTCTCTTCATTACATTATACCCATCAAAAGAAATTGCACTCGTCCTCCTATATAACCACAAACATGCATTAGCTAACACATTTAAAAAATAAAAATAAAAAACACAGCAAAGGAAAACTTCGCAATAGACCTTACTGAACCTTTCACATTTGTAAAACTCATGTCCGTGGTTATTCTTCGTCTTCATGATCAACAATCTTACCCTCACACCATAATTGCACAATATTAAACTACTACTACTATTAGATGATCATGTTGTTGACGAATTAGATGTCTTCCCCATCATTGAACAAATCCAAATCTTCTGCTTGTTTCCACTTTTTGATCTCTTCGCTTCATTTTGCCTAGGGCTCTCTGCTATAGGGGTAGGGGTTGATTTAGATGGGGCAAATGCTTGATTTTTAATTAGGGTTTTTATGTTGTTGCTTTTGAACATATACCCAAGTTACGGTTAGGTTGATTTTTTTTTTCCTTTTTTGCATAAAGGGACACAGGTCAACCATCCATAGGATAGTCGGTCCACCTAAGATAATAGATATTACGATGTTAAATCAGATAGCAATTGTGAGCACGAAAAATTCAATTGATATGAAAATTGAACTTTTGAAAGTTTATGTACCAAATTTGATTTTTTTGCAAAAGTTCAAGTACCAAATTCGAGATTTACCTTTCTATTTTTTTACATGAATAAAAGTGGATTCACTCAATAGTAAAATATTATAAGGTTAATTATAAAATACGAGTTATGTTTTAGTACTTTTATAAACAAGTGAATTGAGTTTTGATTTTTAACAAATATATAATCTCTGTTTTTACATTTTGGTAATCAAATGACATAAGTTTTATTTTTGTAAATACATGACCTGTGTTTTATGCTTTTACAAATAAGTGACTTGAATTTTGACTTTTAAAATATACATGACCTGCATTTTGTCACTTTGTACTAATAATAGATTAGAGTTAAATGACTTTCTTTTCATTGGTAGATTAAATTAATTTAATAATATAATTAGTGCAAAATGACAAAATATATGTTATGTATTTGTTAAAATTTAAAATTCAACTCACTTATTTGCAATAGCATAAAACATTTGTCATATATTTATAAAACCGAAGTCGCTTGATTTCCTAAATATGAAAACACAGGTTATATATTTGTTAAAAATCAAAACTTAGATCACTTATTTGTAAAAGTATCAAAACACATGTCACGTTTTGTAATTAACCCAATATTATATATATATATATATATATGAAAAAAGAAGAAGAGAATAGTAATATATATACATATATATATATATATAGAGAGAGAGAGAGAGAGAGAGAGAGTATACATGGGGAATGCAGTAAAAGCTCATGTTAAGAAAAGTTAATAGTTAATTTCCTTTCATTATCAATCCTGATTTTCCTTTCTCCTTTGATTACTCTCTCTTTAATTAGCTTTCCTTATTATAACATTAAAATCTTATAGCACTATCCTTCATTATTTTCATTTGATGATATTTAATTGCCTTTCATTTTTATTACTTCTCTTCAACCCTTTTACTGAATGGGAATATAATATATGGTATGTATTAATTATTTTTATTCAAGTTAATAAATCAATTCAGCTATATAACGTCTATTCAATTATAGTTAGGGCTCACACAATTCAACATTTGAATATGGTCGGACCTATTTCTCAATGGAATTTTTCTTTTGAATTTTTTTTTTTGCTATTACAATGAGAGAGAAAAGATTTAAACTGGCTACCTAGGGTTAAAACCATCATATTTGAATTTCCTTCCATTAATGTATCATAATTTTATTCCTTAAATCAACCAAATGAGATACATTACATATGATACCCCAAGAAGAATGGCCAATGAATTATTTTATTAGTTAGTTTATGTTTTTAAACCAAAGATCGTTATTTTTATTCTTATTTTCAAAGGTATTGTTTTGATACTATTTATACCGTTTTAATCCATTAATTGTAGCCAATCTAACATATAAATACCAAGGTTTTTATGTATCAAATTGATATATAAAATGTCTATCAATTATTATTAAACTAAGACTCGTGTATGCTAGCATTGTATATCGACTGTAGATCTAGACTAAATTATGAATAAACAACAAAACAAAATATATAGAGTTATCATTTGGTATGAAAATTACCTTTATATGCATCTTTTTCAATTTAGGTTATGAGTAGTATTTAAACCAACTAATGTATTACGAATAAGTCATATTTAGATGGGACTAAGAGTGAAAATTGAAAAAAATTTATAGGAAGTTAGGATAAAGATTAGATAGTTAACGTTATTCTAGATTCTAATAAGATTGGAACTAAATGCAAATAGATATTAGGATTGAAGAAGATGGTAAACATAGATCTAACAAATATTTTTTACTTCAAGCTAAGATAGATTAATGCATACAATATTTAGGCATCTCAATTTTTTCAGGTCAAGTGCCAAAATTTACCTATAAACCAAAATATATCATTAACTAGACTGAGACTAGAATTGGAGGAGATGGTTAACATATATCAACTAATAATTTCTACTTTGAGTTATGATAAATCCATGAATATTATATGTGAGCATCTCAACTTTTTTAGATCAAGTACCTATATTTATCTATAAGTCAAAATATATCATTCATGTAATACATGAGTATCTTATTTTGTTAGCCAAGTGAGTTGGTTATGTGAAGTGAAGTTGCTTTTGATGTAAAAATAGAACATTCATAGTATATGTTCCACACATTGACACTAGGATCAAGCACCCTGTCACTATTGCTTTTTTCATTTTTGGTTGTCTAATCACAATAGTAATCGTGGATCCATATATTGTATTTTTTATCCGGCTTAGTAGTGAAGTAGTAGGTTGTTTGTATCTTATATTTTTGATCGGCTCTTATGTAGTCGAACATTTGCTCCACATATCTCATAAAAAAAATGTTAATCGGACGAATTGTCAAAGTATAATTACATGTAAGTAGTAATTTTGCTAATTTTTATTGATAAAAAATTAAAACCGTGATCTACTAAATCACATTTTTAGATTAAGGATAGAAATTAAAGGCTAAACCACATAAAGTTTTAATCCGAATAATAAAATCACCTCATATTAGATTTATCAAAGGATCTAATAATCAAAAACAGCAAATAGATTAATTTACAGATAGATTATTACTAAAACGAACATACACATAATATATCATACGTGACGTTTTTTAATTAGATTAATGCAATATATAAGGTTAATCTCAATATTGTATAAAAGTTAACAGAATCTACCAACCATTAGAGTAATTTTTGAGTGGTACTGTTTGATTGAAAATGTTGAAAGGAAAGCATACAAAGTTATTATGATCTATGAAATAAAATTACCGTACACTCACCTACCAAAAATTGGAACTATACAAGGTATGATAAATACTGAAATATTGTGTTATTGTGATGTGTCAGAAAAGTCTCCGCATCATCCTCTTCCCCTAAGCCCCGGGGAAGGACAAAAGTGGAAAGTTAAGACCAAATATGAGATATGTGTGCCCAAAATGTATTATATTATATTCATTTAGATCGCCTTCCTTTTCCTTTAATCTAAGCACAGGAACCAACACAACATCAAACACCAAGGAATAGAGAGAGAAGCCAGCACCACCCCGTCGTCATCATCAGCTCAGAAAAAAGGAGAAGACTTCAAAACCCTCAAAGAAAAAAGACACCCCCCGAGAAGTCTCTTGTACTTCTATCTCTTCTCTTTCTCTCTCCTCCTGTCTTTCTCTACTCGCCAACCCTTCGTGTTCTTGTTGTCTATCTCCGATTCGGTTGGATTTTCGGCGGATTCTGTTCAATTTCTTCGTGTATCTATCCGGGTTTGAAGGTTTTTTAACTTATTACGAAACTGCCATCGGAAACCCTAGTACGCAATATCTATTCAAGTCCTGGTCTTTTTGTTTGACTGTATTGAAACTTTATTAAATTCGATTCTTTGTCTGAAACCCTAGGCTTCACGGGAACGTTTTTCAGGTCTGGGTGGTTGCTCGTGTTAGATTCAATGTGCTAGGGTAAGTTCGAGTGTCTTATGTGTATGATTTTTCGTTAATTTCATGGATTTTTTGAATAGTCGAGTTGACTGAATCTTTTAGTATCCATTTTTGTACTTTGAGCTTGTTTTTAGCTGATTTGAATGCTCATTATGGTGGGAAAAATTTGAACTTTTGTTTGTGATCTGTTAGATCATAGTAATTTGATGGATTAGGTTATGGTTTTTTCTTTCGTTGTTTCTTTTTAGTTGTTGTTAACTTTTCAGTTCTGCAATTATTTACATGAAAGCTGTGATAATTGTAGCTCAATAAATGTTTATTGTACTGGTTGAAGCTCGTTGGTTAAGTTGAAAAAAATAGGAGATGGTGAATGGATCAAAGAAGAAGCTCACGGTCATTCTATTTAATAATCTACTTGTTTGGAAGGGATTGTTGTGAAGTTCGGGTACCCTTTTTTTTTTTTTTGTGTTTTGGTGGGTTGGGGTTGGGGGGGGTGGTGTGGTTCAACAATCCTTTCTTCTTGTCTGTGCATTTTATTATACAGGGAGAAACTAGGAACTGCTTATAAGCTACTGTTCTCAAATGAGATGTGAAGGAACTCTTTCATACTGAGTTACTGTGCCTATGAGTTCATTAGTTTTTTATGGTCATGTGCATGCACGATTGGAGTGATCATAGGATGGGTGAGCTCCTGAAAAAATTCGCCAAATGACAACAATACGAACATATTATGCTGAGGCAAAGAATAGGTTGATATTTTCAAAGTTCTGGCTGTGACTTCAAATGCTTTCTGATATGCTTGTAACGATTCCATTGAAGATGGGTAGCTCTTAAAAGAGGCAAATCTGTTTCTTTGAAACAGATCAGTGGGTCAGTAGACTGGGATATGTGCGTTTATGCGAAGAAAGTTTAAATTTACTGTAAATGTCGAGCTTCAAAGGAAGTGACGGGAGAGGTGGAAGAAAACTATGGGGGAAATCGTCTTGACTTGGTAATTATTTGAGATATTTGGGGTGAATTTGCTGTATCACATCTTTCATCTGTAGCTTTGCTGTATACCCTGTCTCTAAAGTAGCATCAAGGTGGTTTGTTTTCATAAAAGAGAAAGGCTGGAGAAAAGCTTTGGAGGACAAAGTGCCAATTCATGAAACTAAAAATTTTGTGGATTCTTGTGCTAGTACATATCTATTATTTTGGCCCAAAATTTCTACGACTGGATATATTTATGTATGGTATACGTAATTTACTAATGGAAAGCTTCTTAATGGTGCCATGATTTTGTGTTGTTGGACTTGTCCAGTATCCTGCTTCGAAAACCTTTGATCTTTTGGCAAGCTATGGATGCTCTTTTTTATCTAGAATTTACAATGATGTGCAGAAGTGACTGTAAGATGCTATGAAAATGTGCATTTATGGAAATTGAAATTATCTTTTGTGCCAACTGGTATTTATTGGTGGAAGTATGTATTATATGCTTTTTACCCCTTGAAAAGTTATTTTAGGTTCTATGAAACAAGCTGCATGCATACTTACGCTCGGTTTGACTGCTTGAGTCCATGTTTGAATAAATGCCCTTGGAATGTCTAAAAACCGCAGAAGTCCTTTAGATGCAAATTTGTGCAGAGCTTTTACTTTCATGCTCATATGATTTTCATATGCTATCTCTTGCGATGTTAAACCTTCAGTTGTGATGCTAGTTTAGTTGATTGACATGTTAACTATTTCTGCAGACATTTTGGCTTTCACAAATCTCTGTATTCGATGATCACGGCAGTATGCCGGTTGTAATTGGGAGAGATGCAAAGGGTTCATGCTGGAAACTGCACTAGTGCAGTAAGTAACAGTGGCATTGGTGGGGCATCAGCAAGGGATACTGCCCGAGCTGAATCGTCTGCATTATCTGCAAACTATCTCAGTTCTAGGTAAATAAAGCAATTCATAACTGACCTTTGAACCCTCCCACCTCCACATCAACATATTCGTATGGCAATTCATTAATTCATGATTGTTTTTTATTTTGTATCATCATTGGTGCAGTTTGTTGAACAAATTTAAGCTTAATAAAGAATCTCCTGGATTTCCCAATTCATTGTATTGTTTTACTGTTCACAGTTGATATTTTCACATCGTCTGGAATTACCAATGAAAGAA
This sequence comes from Combretum micranthum, assembly GCA_024138025.1. Taxonomy (NCBI): domain Eukaryota; kingdom Viridiplantae; phylum Streptophyta; class Magnoliopsida; order Myrtales; family Combretaceae; genus Combretum; species Combretum micranthum. The sequence goes on from JAMXBD010000641.1 coordinate 314,936, forward strand.
AGGTCCAGTTACTGAAAAAGAAATTCTTGCCTGGTTCATCCAACACCCCCCACCCCCCCCTTTCCTAAGAAAATAAAATTTTGTGTTGAATTTCTCTGTACCTCGTTTGTTGTAATCTGAAAAGAAAAACCACATAATTAGGGTTTGTTTGGTTAGCTTTTTCCGACAAATACATACACTTTTTTAAAATTTTTTTCTAACAAATTATTTATTAAGAAATAGATATAGATAAAAGAAAGTTGATAGTTCTCATGAAAATATCAAATAGATAAAATATAAATATAAATTGAACATATTTACACATATCGTTTTGATATAGATATAGATGAAAAACAGACCATCCAAATAGACCCTAGTTTTAATGAGGAGACATGATTGGGCACTTTCTTCTTTTTGGTGCTGCCTCTTTTGGGCATCCTGTTTAGGAGGAGGTTATTGAGTTATCCATTGTTTTGACTTAAATTTGGGTACTATTTGCATTTGCTTCAGTTACTATTTGAGGAAGCCCACTTAGAGATACAATTACTAAAAATATATCCGACTGAATGCCTTACTTTCTGCTCTATGTGGGCTACTCTTATAACAACTTTTGTGACATAAGTACCACTACTAATAGGCACTTAAAAAGTTTGCATTAGAAACTCTTAGCCACTAGCTAAAAAATATCTTCCACACAGTAAACCATAAGTACAGAAGATATACACAAGTGAATAATCTGAGGCTTCGCTATGCCCTTGGAGGATGGCAAGCCTAACCTGTGGTGTTGTATCAGTACCAACCTCATGAAGAATGTTCCTGTGTTTGAGGACAAAGGCAGGAAAATGAGCTAAAATGAAGATGTGTCCATCCAAGTCAAATTATAAAGGGTCATACTTTGTCATTGAACCAGTGCTTGGAAAACTTTCGATGCATCCTTGACTAAATACCAATGTCCAAGATTGCTGACTGGCAATTGTTCAAATAAATCTTCACCCAGAGAAAGGTCACCAGATAGATTAGATGCAACCAGAAAGAGCCATGGGGTATTTAAGCGATCAGACATGAAATATGGGGTGTGTCTGCACCCATCTAGAAGCTTCAATGTGCATGCATAACTTCCAATATGCTAAAGATTTGAAATGTGCCATGCTAGCAAGCTGAAACCCTCTTTGCAGGGTTGGCTGTAAAAGCCAAAAGATTTCAATCTTCAACCCTAAACTGCGCCTGTCTTTGATGGCCATTGGCACTTTCACAGTGCTTGCTGTGCCTCCAACTTGTGCCTTATGTGTGCAAAGAGAATTACATGAAGCTGCAACCGTCACTTCTTTATCAACAAAGGAAGGCAGAGATGGAGAGGCACGGCTATAGATGATCTGAAATGGTGTCATCTTGATTGATGAAGGAAGAAAGTTCTATATGAGTGCCAATGGAATCTAAGTTGCCTGCGGAATCTGAGTTATCCCACTTGTTCGGGTGATTTGATGCAAAGCAAATACCATTAATGGCATCCATTAAGAATTTTTCTTCGCCATCTGAATCTAGATGGTCAAAAATGCTAAAATGAATCTTAGTGCCTTCTGGTTAGAATAATTCATGCCAATAAATACTCCCTAACAAGGGATACCTGTCACTATTGTGCAGTATCTTATGCAACAGAATCATCTTCTCTATAAAAATTTTAACCACCTTTTTCCTTATATGAGGATGCTTTGACAACAGAATGTCTTTTTGGAAAGTGATCAACAGCCACTTAAACATCTGTCTTAGACTTTGGTAGACATGGAATGGAATTGTATTTAAATATCGTTACAAAAATAGCATCCAAATTGGCAAAGGACACAACAAAGTTGCTGGAGACAATATTTGGTACTTCTGCCATTGACAGATGGCACAAGTAGCCACATAGCTCTCCACATCATGCTTCAATCTGGTCCAATACACATTAGCTGCAATTTGTCTATATGTTTTAAAAAATCTGGTAGGTCCCCAATTGGTGTAGCTTGGAATTCATGCAAAGATGTAGATGCGCACTTAAAGCAAGCACAATCAGTCTACTGTTATAGGTAGTAGATCATTGACCAAATGAAAATCATTGGCACATGATTTCTCTTCTTCCAACAATTCAACCTTAAAAGATAAAAATGGGTCTTACATCATAGCCTAAGGAATCTCCTTCTTACATCATAGCCTAAGGAATCTCCTTTAGGTCTATCTAGACAGGATCTGATAGATCAGCGTACTCTTAAGTCATTATGCATTTGAGACAGAGCATTAGTTGCCTTGTTGTCACTACTACATTTATATAGTATTTTAGTGTCATACACGATAACTTCAATGACCTCTTTTGTTGGTCAGGAGTGGTTATCCTCTGATGCAACCTAACATAAGCTTGTTTGGTAAGAATTCACAAGAAATCTTTAACTGAGAAGATAAGACTACTAAATAATAAATTGCAAGAACTAGAGACATTAGCTCTTTTTTATAAGTAGATTTAGTCATTATCTTGTTTGCTAACTCCTTACTAAAGTAAGCAATGAGCTGATTATTATGCATTATGACAGTACCCATAACATGCATTATTTCTTTTGATCAAGAAGGCTCCCTTTCCTGCCTAGCTATTATGCCATCAGCCTTTTTTTTTTTTCAGAAGTAATGGGCCTATTTTGCAATAGAACAACACCTATACCATACTCGAGTGTCACACTGTATTGAGTATGAAAAGTCAGGCATTGCAAGGATCAGTGCCTGAATCAACGCTTGCTGTAACTACGTGAAGTGACAACAGCTTCTGATCAATGGAAGCCTCTTTCCTTAATGAATAGTTATTGCCCTAGCTAATTGCTATAGTCTTTGATGAATTTTCGATGATAGTCTGGCAAGCTAAAAATATCACCTTGCTTTCTTTATCATAGTTGTGTAGGCCACTCAAGAGCGCTCTTCACTTTGCTAGGGTTCGTACCCTTTTAGCTGAAATTATATGGCCTGAGTACTCTCATATTAGTCTTTGGCAAAAAGCATATTACTTCTTGTTGGTCAAAAATTGATACTCAAAAAATACAATTACAAAGTCTCTTAAATGTGGTTCAAATAACACATTCGTCACAATTTGAAATGTGGCCTAGGTATTAGTAAGCCCATGGGGCATTACAAGAAAGTTGTAGTGCCCTAAATACGCCTTAAATATGGTCTTTGAATTGTCTTCATGGGCTACTAGAATTTGATGAAATCCAGCTCTTAAATCAATTCTTAGAAGATACCTAGTTTTATGTATTCCATGTGATAGCTCGTCTATTATCACTGTATTTGAAAATGAGCTATGCTAGTCCTTATGATTCCTGCTGTTAACATTTCTTGCACCATTTTTTTTTACCCAATTTTTTTCTGTACATGAGCATGCCATGGGATTGAACAATGATTGGCTCTGGACCCATTTTGAAGGCAACCCTATGATCCATGGGTTGAGAAGGGGGCAACCCAAACTTTTCCTTAGTGGCATAATAAAATTAATTCAATAAGTTTGACTTTTTAAGATGCAGTGAAAGTAATATTCAATTGTAATTGCTTAACTAATGGTTTAGAAATAATGTTCTGGCTTGCACCATTTTCTACAAAATATAGTGATTGAATGAGTAGAGAGTAACTTAAGACAAGTGATGATAACGCAATTTCCCCACTTTTGTGATCCTCCAGCTCACTCTTTTATGGTGTTGGTGCACCACCCTTCACTTCTTTTTGTTCTTCCACCTTGATGTCTGGATCTTCCTCCAAGATAGTGAGTTGCAGAGATTTTTTTAGGACATTTATACTATGAAGTAAATAGTTGAGTGCATTTGAAGCAAAGCCCCTTATTCTTCTTTTGCAAAAAGTTTGCATATGAAAAGTTGTTTTTGTCTCTTTGGGCCATGTGTTACATAATAAATATAATAGCTTATGCCATATCTATAAGCTTAAGCTTTTAGATCAGATAGTTGTGGTATTAACCTTAATATGGTATCGGAGTAGGAGGTCAAGAGTTTGAATGCCTGCGTACTCGTTTCAAGCTCATTAAAATGAAGTGGTCCACTTGATGGGCCTTAGTCAAAATCAAAGTCTTGGCTCACAAGTGAGGGGAGTGTTACATAATAAATATAATATCCCATATTATATTTACAAGCTTTAACTTTTAGATCAGATTGTTGTGGTACTAACTTTAACAAAGACTTTCAACCATAGGGTTTTCTTTTTCTACAGATCTAGATAGAGCATCCTTGTTCAACTGATAATCTCCCATAGAATTACCGTTTTTGTTCTAGAGTAATTTCCCCCCCTTAACCCTTGATGAAATAAAAGAAGAGGGAGTCTAATGTGATGAGACTACTTGATTAGAAGAAGTTCACCTTGAACATAATTCCAACTATCAACTCAACAAAGAAAAGGAGATACAAAAATTGCCATGATTCAACACCTTTTCTACATCGAAAGAGATTTCCATGAGTCAAGCATGTATGTGCAGAGTAAGCTTCATGATTGTATTGGTTAATAGGGAAATTATGGATAGCGTAATAGTGAAAAGACTAACTTAAGCATATTGCTCATTTGAATATTAAGATGATTTACATGATCATATTGCTCATTCACATACTATCTCCAAATATGACATGTTAGGTTTAAGATAACCCTAACTACAAACTCCTCTAGAAGTCTCTAGATGCAGCACAAACAACATATATAATGAACTATGCCAACTGAGCCAACCAACTTGCTAGCTGGGCATCAAAATATCTACAACAATACAATAGATCAACATATCTGGTATGTACTAATGGCCAGCTACAAATAACTCTAAAGCTCAGCTCTTGTTCAATGCATCAATGGTAATACACATGGCAAGGTTGTATCATACCACCCCAGTTTGAAAAGGTCCTCCTCTTGTGTTGATTATGAAATCAACTACAGCTAGCCCACACCGATGTTGTATCACTCATTTTGAAGCCTACTTTCATCTTGAAGACCACCAATATAATAGCTTTGACAAGACTAGAGCTCGAGAAAGTAAAGCCTGAAAATCCTTAATGAACTATTCAGCCATGGAGGTCTGCTGTAAGGTTGGAAGCCTGAAAGGGATTTGTAGTTGAATTTCTACTGTCAACATCAACTCATGTGTAAGTGTCTCCCTGTCTAGGTTTAGAAGTCTCCTTTTCAACATCCAAAGCTAATGCTCTAGTCTTTATATAGTGGCGTTTTCCTCTCATGCCCAAATATTGTTCTGTCACGGCCATCTAATTGGCAAGATCACAGCTGTCAAACATAGGAAGAATGAATTTTTTTAATAGGAAAAGTGATTTAAGTGGCATTGGTTTGCTATTCCTTATCAATTTTATTTCCCTGCGATTGAATTTATCAGATTGCTATCAAAAGTTCGGACATCCACTCTGTGCATTGTTGATGGAAGAAGACTTACCTTTCTGACGTGATATGCGAGTGCCTCTTTGGTTGTCCCATAAGTCTTGCAGCACAGTGTTGATAAAATCACACCATCTAATGACTTAGAATCGCGATCCACAGTTGAAATTTGATGTTGAAGTTCTAACAAACTTTGATGAGCTGCTTCAGTAAAATCATCCCTCGTCTTCTTCCTTCCCCCCCCCAAAACCCAACCCAACCCACACGCACGCGCACAGAAAAAAAAAAAAAAAAGGAGAAGAAAAGAAAAAAAAAAAAAATTATAAAGTTTTTTTGCAAGTTAACTCCAATTGGTATCGCACGAGTTCGTTTAGGGCAGCAAAAAGGTAATTTTCATTGATTATCAACAGAGAAATAACTACACAGCATTGGGCTATGAATGCTTCTAGAGCAATCTGCTCCTTAGGTTTTACATTCAAAGAGCATATCTGACTAATCTCTGGCTTCCTGCTCTATCTAACTTTAGCAACTAACCGCACTAGACAATTCTGGAGACTTTTAGAAGTCAAGCAACAGAAGCTACTATCTGCTAGCTGAACAACCAAAAAAAATGAAAAAAAATCCTCACACAGAGGAGCATGTACAAGTGAAGCAAATAATGCTGAACTCTGACTTCCTTGGGCTATGTGCTGCACACGTATGGGTGGGAGGCCTAACCTGCGGTGGTGTATCAACATTCATGTTTTTTTTTTTTTTTTTTAATTTGGCATTGATACAACTTTGCACTAGCATTTTTTTAGGGCACCAAAATTCTTATTTGCCAACCACCGCATTCAATTTGCATATTAAATCTTTTGATTGCTGGACCCCTTTTTCATGTTCTGTTGAATGCCTTCCATCTCATAAACTTTGACTTGTCTAATAATCTTTATGATGCAGGCGGTCATCTCAACTAGCACCCTACAAGTTGAAGTGTGAAAAAGAATCTTTAAACTCCCGGTAACTTTTTATTCAGTGGTTTTGACCATCCTATGTTTCTTCTTTCTTTCTTTATTTTTTCTCCCTCGTGATATGGGCTATTGGTCTCCCTTGCAGGCTTGGTCCCCTGATTATTTTCCGCAGACTCCAGATTGCCCTGAAGAGACTTTTACGAGGGAATATGTTCAGTCTGGATACAGGGAAACAGTTGAAGGACTTGAGGTACTGTATGCACAAATGTCTATTTGTTGTCTAGTTTATTTTGGCCTTTTTATAAGTTGCTTCTTTCATTTGTTGTATTTTGGGATGCAACTGTAAGACACTGACCTTTTTTTATTATTATTATTTCAATGTTTCATCACCCTAGCTGTTTGCTTTGACTTTTATGTTTAGCAAGTTGTTGGGCGACAGGAAGTGTCTTATGTGTGACTAAGCTGTATTTTGGTTTAATACTTAGATAGGGGAACTATCTTGTCCAATTCACCTTTCCAAACACAGGCAGGGAGGTTGCTCCTCTGCTTTTTTTATTTTTTATTTTTTATTTTTAATAATATTTTTTGGCCACTCAGAAAGGTTGCTCCTTAGTTTTATGAGTTTTGATATTGTTTTGGTGGAAGTGACTACTGTTTATTTTGGCCTTATGCATTACCATTCTCAAAGGAGTTCATTGCTTTTATGCCAGGAAGCGAGAGAAATCTCATTGACTCAAGTCCAGGCCTTCCCAAGTGCTGCTGTTGTGAAGTGCAAGGAGGTATATCTCTCTGCTTAACAAGGATGTGATGAGCTTTTCTTGTTCATGCATGTTCTGCAACTTGCTCTCATCTTAGATTAATATATGAAAAATTGTGCTTTGATGCAAACTTTGCCATGCTTTTAGGCTATACGAAAGCGACTTAGGGCTAATGTGTCCCGTGCACAGAAGCGTAAGGTAATGAATATATGGTTATGCACATTCCTTATATCGTTGCTTATTTAGTTTTTGAACCTTAATGTTTGTGCACTTAGATCTCCCAGATATTTGACCTCTGTTCTTGTGTTTTTGTCTGAGGATTAAGTTGGAAGATAAAAATTGGTGACAAACATGAAAGAAAGAATTGAAAATAACATAAATATTGGAGGAAAAAACTCACATTTTATTCATGTTAAATCTTTTATTTATACAAGAATAGGGCTGACAAAAATAACAATACAGCTAACACAGAAAAAAGGAAAGGAGGGGAAAAAATCCTAGGATATCATGATAGTTCAGCTAATAAAAAAATTTCCTAGGAAAAGAAACCACCCAAAATGAAGGGATACATGCTAAAAAATATACGTAAAAAGGTATACATCAATGACAGATCTGAAATTCCTGCATTGTCAAATAGATGTTTGTCTCATATGATACATTGTTGACTGTGGAAACCTCTATGCTCAGTACCATCCATCACCAGGAAACAGTTGTCTTCAGTCTAGTTTATTGTGAATCTTGACCCTTTCCCTTTAATGCATGGCAGGCAGGACAAGTTTATGGCGTGCCTCTTTCTGGTTCTTTGTTAAACAAACCTGGAGCTTTTCCTGAACAAAGGCCATGTGGTGAAGATTTCCGGAGAAGATGGATTGAGGTATGCAGACTTTTATTTTTTTAACAATCATCTGGCATTTAGTTTGCCTTCATGAGATGGTCTCATGGTGCCCCACTATCTGCCTGTCAAAAATTGGTCAGATTGGAACTGGCATGTTGACATTATTGAAGTGGTTAAATTTTTATAGTCCTATGTTTTTTCTCCACTTTTTTCTGTAAAATAAGGTAGAGGTGACTTTGGGTTCCTTTTAATTGATTAAAAAGGGGAAATTCTTTTGGCTGCTGCTCAGCTGTTGGGTGAATGCTCTGATGGTCAATAGGACTTCTTTCAATAACCAGAATATTGTGTCTGAGTCACTTCAATGGAAGGTTCAGGAGCGTGCAAGCATTTATATGCTTTAAAAAATTGAGGAATAGTTGGTGACATGACACTGTTTGCACCGTGCACTTCTTTGAAGTGTAAATTGTGAGGCATGTATCTTTTATAGTAGATAATGAAGTATACTCAATAGATGAAAGCTTATGGTGTGATAATGCATGTGGAAAATCTACATCAGGGAGTGTGGAATTTGGAGCTTTCATGTAGTTGTCAAATGTAGATGCAATAATCTATTTGTTCATTTATTCATGATATTTTTTTTTTGACATGGTTTGTCTTTAATAGTTACTTACTCAATTCCTTTTGTTTTCCTCTTCCAGGGTTTGTCTCAACCTCACAAAAGATTGCGTTTCTTGGCTGACCATATTCCTCATGGGTATAGGAGAAAGTCTCTCTTGGAGATTCTCATTAAAAATAACGTGCCTTTGCTGAGAGCAACTTGGTTTATAAGGATCACTTACCTTAATCAGGTACTTTGTTTCTCTTCGTCATATCAACACTGGATATCAGTATTGTTTGTTATTTTTACTTTACACTTATGAGTTTATAAGAATTATGCTGTAAGCCTGTAATTGCAGGTGAAACCTAGTTCTGCTGGAAGTCCTGATAAAAGTCAGTTGGCTCGGACAGAGTTGTGGACAAAGGATATTATTGAATACTTGCAGTGCCTCTTGGATGAATTTGTCAAAAACAACTATCGTTCCGCCTCTCAGCTTAGAGATCGATCCCCACAGATGGTTTATACTGGATCAGCACTGCAAAAGAGTGAACCCGTTTCTTCTACTCTTGATACTGATGAACCTTCTCTGCATGTAAAGTGGTGGTATGTTGTTAGGCTTTTGCAATGGCATTACGCGGAGGGGTTGCTTCTTCCATCTCCTATCATTGAGTGGGCTCTTAATCAACTGCAGGTGGAAAATTACTTTTGTGTAGTTCTATTCGTTGTACTGCTTCATATTTTTTTCTTATCATCAGCTTTTTTATACTGCAAGAGTCTATGGACATAAAACTAAAATATGACTGTTTTGTGGGTTTTCAGGATAAAGAATTGCTTCAAAGCTTGCAGCTGCTTCTACCTGTTATATATGGTGTTATTGAAGCTCTTGTTTTATCCCAGAGTTATGTGCGGACTCTGGTGGGAGTGGCTGTTCGGTTCATTCAGGAGCCTTCTCCAGGGGGATCTGACTTGATTGATAATTCTCGAAGGGCATACACTTGCTCTGCTGTAGTTGAGATGCTCCGCTATCTGGTTTTAGCAGTTCCTGACACATTTGTTGCATTGGACTGCTTTCCCTTGCCTGCATGTGTTACTTCTCTTTCAGTGAGTGATGGTAGTTATGTCTCCAAGGTATCTGAAGATCTAGGAAAGATGGAGGTAGGTTCAAATGAAGTTGCTTGTACATCTAGAAGAAGAGGTTTTGATTCTTTGTATCAGGCATTGTCTTTCAACCATGCCATTTCTTCAATTCAGAAACGTTCAGAGAAACTGGCTAAGGCTGTAAATCCAGGCCATTTATGCTTTAATTATGCTAAAGCAGTTCAAGCACTGGATAGAGCTGTTCTTCAGGGTGAACTGAGGGGAGCTTACAAGTTACTTTTTGATGACTTTTCTGAAATTCTTGATGAAGGATGGATTACAGAAGTCAATCCATGCTTAAGATCCTCACTAAAGTGGCTTGGGACTGTCAACTTATCCTTTATTCAATCTGTTTTCTTTCTTTGTGAGTGGGCTACATGCGACTACAGAAATTTTAGAAGTAATCCCCCGTTAGATAAAGATTTTACTGGGAGAGTTGACTTCTCTCAGATATATGTTGCAATTCGGTTTTTGAAGCTGAAAATGAGAGATTTATGCAGCCAAAGTCAGTTTAGAATTGATAAAGCTGTTGGAATTGCTGCTCATAGAGGTTTGATGCTAGAAAATGATAATTTTGGCCAGAAATCCATGGGAGGTGTATATGGGATTGGTAATACAGAAAGTGCGGAGATAAAATCTGTAAATTTCTTTAACACCTTTGAGAGTCCTGGGCCCTTACATGACATATTAGTCTGCTGGATTGATCAACATGAAGTTCTGAAAGGAGAGGGTCTTGAGCGTCTTCAGCTGCTCATTGTGGAATTAGCTCGTTCTGGCATCTTCTGTCCACAGGCTTATGCAAGGCAGCTATTGGTTAGTGGTATTATGGACTCAAACTGTTCTAAGTTGGATTGGGATAAACGCATGCGACACTATCGTATCCTCAAGCAGTTACCTGGGCTCTTGATGCGTGATGCTGTTGAAGAGGCTAGAATTATAGGACGACTGCCAATTGAGGAGACCATGCAGGTCTACTCAAATGAACGACACCTTGTCCTTCAAGAGCTTCTTTCCAGTAAAAAAAGGATTCCTAAAGGTGCCAGTGCAACAGGTAAAAAACGGAAGCTCGCTGCAAGGGATGGGATACCAGCTTCTGATAAATGGAAATTCACAGAACCACCATCCAGTGCTTCATTTGTTAAAAAGCTAAAAATCGAAGAAGTAAAGGCCTCAATCTCAGTCCTCATGCAATTCAAAAATTCAGAGTCAACTTCTTTAGATACAGGAGTTGATGAATCTGAAGGTAGTGTTAAGAGATCTTCAGGGTCGGTATGCAGTAATGTGGATTTGTCAGAAGAAATATCTGGATGTGAAGAATGTAGAAAGATGAAAAAGCAAAAAGTGAGTGAAGAAAGGAATTTATATGTTCAGATACAATCTCCAACACTGTCAGACGATGAGGATTTATGGTGGGCAAGGAAGGGGTCTAAATCAATAGAGTCCATGAAAGTTGATCCTCCACTTAAGTCAGCAAAACAGGCTTCTAGGGGTAGACAGAAAGTTGTCCGTAAAACTCAAAGTATTTCTCAATTGACAGCTGCCCGAATAGAAGGTAGCCAAGGAGCATCTACGAGTCATGTATGTGATAACAGGGTGTTGTGTCCTCATCATAAAGCTGGGACTGATGGGGAGATCCCCAAGTTAAATGATGGGAGTAAAATGGCTGTTGGTGGTGATATTATTTCAATTGGAAGAGCTTTAAAGAGGTTACACCTTGCTAAGAGGAGGGCTGTTACATCTTGGTTGGTGAAAACAGTTAGGAAGCATATTGAGGAAGCTGAGAAAACTCCCACCAAGGTTGGGCAAATTGGCAGGTCTTATGCTCCTGTGGATGATAGGAGCCCTTCGAGGTGGAAGCTTGGTGAGGATGAGCTATCAGCTGTGCTGTACCTGATGGATATATCTGATGACCTAGTTTCTGCTATCAAATTCCTCCTCTGGTTGTTGACCAAGCCTCTTCGTGCTAGTAATTCTACAACTTATAGTGGAAGAAACATGCTAATGATGCAACGACATGTGGAAAGCCATTGTGAAGTTGGGGAGGCATATTTATTATCATCCCTTAGAAGGTAAGAGTCTTATCCATTTTTCTTCTTCTCCTTTTTCCTCCTCTCTCATTCTCTCTTTTATTTTATTCATTTTTATAACAATTGTTATGGTTGTCTCTTTCACCTGATAAATATTTGTGTAATTCTCAAGGGAAAAAAAAAATGTATTATGATATGCTTCATTACAGAAATACACTCTTTTTCGAATTAACAAGTCGGGATATTTTTTTATATGAACTATTTTTTCTTCAGTCACTGGGATGCTATGCATCTGTTCTGTAATAGGTTCACTAATTTGATCAAGTCTATGAGCTATAATGTACTGCAAGCTATTCATCAAGTCACTACGTGGGACAATAATTCAGCGCCAAAGCACTACTGGGATCTGAGATGACGCATGTCTATGAAGTTCTTAGATATGAATTGACTAGTTAGATCTCCTTTAGTGTGTTCAAGCATCTCTCAAATTTTCATATAAACGTCATTTTTCACTAATTATGTGAGCCTTCAAATGGTGCTGACAGCCTTTTTTTGGAGTGCTAATGTCTTTTTGCTATTTCATTAATACAAGGAATGTGGAGGGAGAACCCGATAAAAAAAAGGAGGCCTAAACTGTTGATGTAAATACCAAGAAAATAAGATGGCATTTAGATCAATAGCTCGACAAAGATGGTCTGGTAACAAAATCTTTATCTAGAAAAATAGGACAAAAATTTTACTAGCTAAAGAGTCGGCTGAGATGGGTGAAACACCTGCACTTTTGTCATTCTTTTCCTTCAAATAAGTAGACAATGAGCGATGTGTTCTCCTCCAATGAAAACCAAGGCTGTAGCAGTGTTGTTAAAGGTGCTCGCCTTGTGCGCTCAAGCTAGGTGAGGTGCAAGCTTGCGCCTTGTGAAGGCCAAGGCGAGGTGCCTTTGACAAGGGGTGTGACTTTTTCGCCTATTCGCAAGGCACATTAGGCACCAAGTTGAGCGCCTTAATGAATGATGCACGATCCGAAAAGAGAGAGGAGAAGGCAAGAAGAGGGTTAGGGTTAGGGTTAGGGTTTAGGCGTGGAGACCGGGGGAGGGAGAAGCGAAAGGAAAGCCTGGAGCTGGTTAGATTTTGAAAAAGAGGGAAGGGGGTGTTTTGGGTGGGGGTTTAAAGGAAGACTGAGGGTTAGGTTAAAAGGAGGGGAAGAAGAGAGAGGAGAGGTCAGAGATGAAATGGGAAGGCCGGAGGAAAATGGACAGGGAGGATGGTCGAGAGGGAGGTTGGAAGCCGCTTGGTGGGGGTGGATGGAGGGGGGAAGAGAGGAGAGCTGTCGGGAAGGAGGGAAGAGAGAGAGGACCAAGGTTACAAATAGACATGCATGTTTTCTTTTCAAGTCAGCCGATACATGTGATGCATAATTTGCTTATTTGTGATGGTTTCTTTTATTTTAATTTTTTTTTTCAATTATGGCATTATGCTCTGGATGTTGTAAGACAGCTGGCAAAATGAATAAAAACAAAGGGAAAGGTATATTAGTAAAAGCATTTGCTAGAAAGTTAAAAAGCAAAAAGTATATTCCAGAAACTCTTACCCCCACTTTCTCTCTAAACAATAAAACTATTATAATAATAAAAGAAAAATTTAATTTATTAAATAAAGAGTCTTTTTTGTGTTTAATCAAATTTATAAATTTATTAAAACAATAAAAAGATTTTTTTAAGAGTAATGACCAAAAAAAAGAAAAAACTGTTAATCTAATAATAGTCTTAAGTGTTGATGTTTTTATGCATACAGTGCTTATTTTGTAAATATGATGCTATATTAATCTTATATTTGAACTATTTAAATATTCTTTGTTACTCTAATGTAAACATGATAACTAAATATTGTTGTTTTCCATAAAAAAAATTATTAAATATTTGTGCCTCACTTTGCTTGGGCGATTTCTTTTTTAGCGCTTCTTGCCTCAGGCGATTTGAGTGTGCTTTTCGCCTGTAACAACCTTGGGCTGTAGTTGAAAGCTTCCATAATGTCACTCATAGAAACTGCTGGAAACACTCTGTCGGAGGACCAATCGAAGTTCTGTTTGGCCTTAAGCCAGATATTTTTGAAGTTTGCACTTGAGGAAATACACATGTAAAAGGCTGTTTCCTAAGCAAGCATTGATATGACAAGTTTATTTATTAATATCATCGCTTATTTGGTACTTTCAATGTCATGGCAGTGGTTTTCAGCTTAATGCTCTTGGTGAGTTTGAACTTTTGGTTTGATAGGATTATGTATGGCTGATTATAATGAATGGACTATATGTAGATTATCTGGGGGAATTGTTCACTGTCATCTTAGATGATGATGGCATGAAGATTATGCTCAGCTGATGTTTTTGCTGGTTGAAAAGATTAAGTCTGTTCTGGTACAGTCACTGATTTAATTAAGAAATTTTGTTTTTTGCCTTTAAATGTTTGACCATTTCTGTACTACTATGAATCTGCAGTATCCATAAATTTGCTACTGGAGAGTGGGCAGTTGCTTTATGTACATACTTGCTCCTGTTTTGATATTGCTTGCTTTCAATCTGCCTCGTCACTGCCACATTTTTGAGTTATGCTAATAATGTGGCCTATTCATCTACTGATGTTTCTGGTTTTGAAAAATTTCAGGTACGAGAATACAATTGTTTCTGCTGATCTAATTCCTGAAGCATTGTCTGCATCAATGAATCGAGCTGCAACCGTTGTGGCCTCTAATGGTAGAGTGTCTGGTACAATGGCATTGGCTTACGCTCGATATTTGTTCAAGAAATACTCAACTGTGACTAGTGTTTTGGAATGGAGAAAGACTAATAAGTCAGTATATGATAAGAGACTATTTGCTGAACTTGAATCTGGGCGACAACTGGAGGGAGATTTAGTGTATCCTCTTGGAGCTCAAGCAGGAGCAGAGGATCTTGATGAATTTTTGCGTCAGAAAATTACCAGTGGAAGGTTATCCAGAGTGGGAATGGGCATGCGGGATATTGTGCAAAGACATGTTGAGGAGGCTGTTCGCTATTTATCTGGCAAAGAGAAGAAATCATTTGCATCTAATACTCTTAAAGGTTTGCCAATTGAGAAGGGGGATGATGGATATCAGATGGCACATCAAATTATTGTGGGACTTATGGACTGCATTAGACAAACTGGTGGTGCTGCACAGGAGGGTGACCCTACCTTGGTGTCATCTGCTGTTTCTGCTATTGTTGGAAGTGTTGGCCCAACTTTGGCCAAAATTGATTTTACTGGTGCAAACACCTGTCCAAATTTCCCTTCTGCTGCGGGGCCATTAAATTTTGCAAAATGTATCTTGCGCATTCATATAACATGCCTGTGCCTTCTTAGAGAAGCTCTTGGTGAACGTCAAAGCAGGGTTTTTGAAATAGCTCTTGCAGCTGAAGCTTCTTCTGCTCTTGCTGGAGTCTTTGCTCCTGGGAAGGCTTCACGCAACCAATATCAATTGTCTCCTGATATTCATGATTCCAGCACAAACAACTCAAGTGAAAATTTGAACAGTTTGGGAAAAGCTGTAGTCAGTAAGGCCACCAAAGTTGCTGCTGCTGTGTCTTCCCTCGTCATTGGTGCAATCATTCAAGGGGTTACTAGTCTTGAGAGGATGGTTACTGTCTTCAGATTGAAAGATGGCTTAGATATACTTCAATTTATGAGGACCACTAAATCTAATTCAAATGGTAATACGCGGTCTCCTGGTGTTTTTAAAGTGGATAGCTCAATCGAGGTTTATGTGCATTGGTTCAGGGTGCTTATTGGGAACTGTAGAACTGTTTCTGATGGTTTGCTTGTGGAACTTTTGGGTGAACCATCAATTGTAGCTCTGTCGAGAATGCAACAGACACTCCCTCTTAACTTGGTTTTTCCTCCTGCCTACTGTCTGTGTGCCTTTCTCACGTGGAAGCCATTTATTCTGAATGCCAACCTTGCAAATCGAGAGGACATAAACCAATTGTATCAGTCTCTGAATGTTGCTGTTGGTGATGCCTTGAAACATTATCCCTTTAGGGATATTTGTCTGCGAAATAGTCAAGGCTTGTATGAAATCATAGTTTCCGATACTAGTGATGCAGAATTTGCGTCCATGCTAGAATTAAATTGTTCAAACATGCACTTGAAAGCCACACCGTTTGTCCCTCTTCGTGCACGACTCTTTCTGAATGCAATTCTTGAATGCAGATTGCCTACCTTATTTACACATGAGGATAGAAGTCGGGTGTCTCGACATGGCGAATTGAAAGACCTATATGCTGAGAATGAGACTAAGCTGGTGGATAAGGTTGTGCAAGTTTTGAACAATTTGCAACCTGCCAGATTTCATTGGCAGTGGTTAGAGCTTAGACTTCTTTTAAATGAACAAGTGTTCATAGAAAAACTTGAGAATCATGATGCATCCTTGGCAGATGCATTACGCTCTCTCACATCTTACCCTGAAAGAGCCAATGTTTCAGAGAATGAAAATAATTTTATTGAAATCATCTTAACACGGTTGCTTGTAAGACCTGATGCTGCTCCTCTTTTCTCAGAGGTTGTTCATCTTTTTGGGAGGTCGTTGGAGGATTCAATGTTGTTATTGACAAAATGGTTTTTGGAAGGACATGACGTACTTTTTGGGAGGAAGACTATTAGGCAACGTCTCATCAACAAAGCCGAGAGTAAGGGTCTTTCCATTAAGTCCCATTTCTGGAAGCACTGGGGATGGTCTTCATGTAGCTCTGATGCCACAGCAAATGGTTTTGGGAAGAAAAAACAGGAAGCTGTCTCACTTGAAGAAGGAGAAGTGGTTGAAGATGGCATTGATGCAAGAGGCTGTTACCTCAGCCAGCAGTATGTGACTGAGAAAGCACTGATTGAACTCGTCCTCCCTTGCATAGATCAGAGCTCTGATGAATCACGTAATACTTTTGCAAGTGATTTGATTAAGCAGTTAATTGCTATTGAGCAACATATTAATGCAATTGCTCGTGGGACAAGTAAGAGCACAGGGACAGCTCCTTCTGGGGCTGATGGTTCAACAAACAAAACCAGTAATCGTAGAGGCATGAGAGGAAGCAGTCCTAGTTTTGCTAGAAGGTCAACACTTGTTACTGATTCTACTCCACCATCACCTGCAGCTCTGCGAGCTTCCATTTCATTAAGATTGCAGTTTCTTATGAGGTTGCTGCCAGTCATATGCGCGGATAGGTGAGTTCACCAATTACTATTTTTTAAGGTGCAATAAATAATTATAGTTGAACAATGTCTGATATGTGCTGGCATTGCTATTTTGAACCCTCTCGCATTATTGGTCAATTGGCTCTCCATCCTTGTCATACTATAAACCATTTCTTGAATCAGTCTGTCCCTGGCTCTGTGGCTTTATTTACATCTTGCTTGGATGATGTGGAGTGTGTTAATTTTTTCCAGTTTCAGGTTTAGTAGCAGAAAAACAGCCTTATTAGCATGATGGTTCCCCCTACACCCACACCACCACCAACCACCCCCACCCAACCTCCTCCCCCCCCCCCCCCCCCCCCCCCCCCCCCCACCCCCCCCCCCCCCCTTCTTTTTGTGCGAGTATATTAATTTTGTTGTACTTTGTGGGAGCCATCTGGATATCCATTCTTTGTGGTTATTTTGTGTTACACTCAGGTTTTGAATTTGAGTAATGTTTGTAATTTTAACAGAAATTAGGGCTAAAATATTAATTTTATTGTGGAATGTAAGAGGTACAAAAGTTATCAGAAGTGACTACTCCTTTTATAGGCCAAGACACACAAGATAAGAGAAACAAAGTACTAAAGGAATCATAAATAACTCAAACAAAGACAGGACTCAAAGACCAGTACAACCAACACATTGGTCATAATACTTTGGATGTTCAATTTTTTGTCGAAACTAATATATAGAGAACTAATCAATTTTATGAGTTTACATTGTTAACCTATGTCCCCTTGCATGGAGTTGGTGTACCTATTTTTATGACCTCTTCTCTGTTTGAATCCAAGTTAGTGCACTCGGTATGTTTTTTTTTTTCCAGACGGGTTAGCCTGGTTTATAGGCATGTTAAAGCTCTCATGTAGTGAAGGATAGTGGTATTATCGTTCCTTATAGGGTGGAATTAACTGATGGTAATCCTGCTATGTGAAGTCTCTTTGAGATAAGTAAGGCAAATTTAGCAATGTACCTTCAGTAGTCAATAATGGGGGTTTCAGACTTCTTATGTTGTAAGTTCTGGGACATTCTTATCTGAGCTGTGGTGGCTGCATATTTGAACTCTGCAAAATTGACAGGGAGCCTACAGGAAAAAACATGAGACACCACCTTGCCATTGCAATATTTGGCCTCTTGGGAAACCGCCTTGTTTATGAAGATGCAGAATTGGCTTATCCCATGCAGAGTTCTCTGCCAAAGGAGGGAGAACTGATGAAAACTTCTAGTCTAGCATCTCCATATCTCTGTGGTGAAAGCCTTTTTGATAAGCTATTGTTGGTCCTTCATGGTTTATTGGGGGGTTCCCAGCCTAGTTGGCTAAAGGCAAGGTCAACCTCAAAGAGTGGGAATGATTCATCCAAGGAGTTCTATGGAGTAGATAGGGAAACTGCTGAAAGATTACAGGTTTGATGTGCTTGCCTTCATATTTTTCACTAAAGTTTAAAAGAGATTGATGATTAGATGTTTTGAACTGTCAGTGCTGATATTGAAGTTGCCTGCAGAATGACTTGGAGAGCATGCAGCTACCAGACAAGATTCGCTGGCGAATCCAAGCAGCAATGCCAACTATTCTTCCTTCTGTACGGTGCTCTGTCTCCTGCCAGCCCCCATCCATTTCGGCTGCTGCTATAGCTTCATTACAGTCTAGCATCTCATTTTTGGGATCAATGTCTGGAAACCCATCTTATCGGAATTCAGGGGTGTCTGCATCGCGATCTTTAACTAGTATACCAGAGAAATCGATGACATTGCCTGCGCAGCAGGATCATAATGTTGAAATTGATGCATGGACACTTTTGGAAGATGGTGTAGGGTCTAGTACCTCTTCGAGTAGTGCGGCTATTGTTGGAACTGGAGACAATTCTAATCCTCGAGCTGCCAACTGGCTTAAGGGGGCTGTACGGGTTAGACGGACAGATCTTATGTACATTGGTGCTGTGGATGAAGATAGCTGATTTTGACTGTTGAGATGTTATAGGAGCAAGCTAAGCCCTCCACAGGCAATTTATGCTTTTAGCTTGGTATCAAGGTCAGGGTTGCCTCTGGAGGCTTTCAGCCTATGATGGCGTGCGGGCTGTCGAGAGAATTTTTTGGGCCCCGGCAGACCTTAAAGGAGAAGTGATGCCCAGATGATGTAATTGTGGCCTGCCAAGAGGAGGCCTTCGGCCTGACTTAACTGCTAACCCTTTGATAAGTACAATTCTGGGCAAGTGCATCCGGGTGCTTAGTGCTTTGTTGTATATAGGGATAATTGTTTTCACTTTGTGAGATTAGAGTATATAAACAGTGCTTTAGAGCTTTGTGCTCATTATTGTTGCAGCATATTTATTTTAAGCTGCAAATCTATGTTAATTTTCTGAAATTCATATTGATGCAAGTTAGCTACTGCTTGCCGATGGTAGAATTACATTTCCTCCAGTATGGTTGCTGCAATTGGCGTGACACTTTTCATATTTTCTCGTTCTATTAACATTCATTCGGGACCTTTTTAACTTTTTTCCCTGACGCTTAAACGATACTAAGCTGCTTGGAAATTCATGTTCAGCTAGCCAATCCGGGTAAGTGGTAATCTTGCATTAGCTTTCACTATAGATTGTATTCCTGTGTTTTCCAAACTTTCAATCCTTAAAACATGCAGATAATTATTGTAGGTGCTTTGCTTACATACTACTGAAGTACTACAATGATGGAGCATCTAGTACTTGGCGAACGGGTTGGATTTGTATGATGCATGTCAAATATGGTAACCAGTATAATTTTACCTTTGAAGTGAACTGATCTTTGCATATCTATTTATGTAGTCGAAAAGTTCCCCGGCTGCTTGTAGAGCGCAATACTTCCTGTAAACCTTGCAGCTTGCTTGGTAGAGAAATGCTGTTTATCGAACGACTATTTCTGATATGAAGAATGTTCTTGTTTCATAGCGTAATTGTTGTGTTTACTTTGTACATTTAATTTCACACTTTAAAAAAAATAAGATAAACTAAAGACACGTCTCTTCTTTGTTCTAAGCTCTTTCAACCTGTCCATTTCTTTCTACTTAATTGCATCTTATTGGCCCATAGCTCTACTCTTAGATATTCACGAACCCATGTAATGGAGAACTGGACCTAAGAGAAGTAATAAAAGCTTAATCGTGTTACGGAGCACAAATGCTCAACTTGAAGATGGTAGTCCCTATTACAAAATGACCACATTCTGAGCCCTAAGGAAAGCGCGTGTTTAGCCAAAAATTTAGTCCCGACATTGGGTGTGGAAATTATATAGCAATACGTATATTCGAAAGATTTAATGTCACGCTTTGAGAGGTATCATAAATGTGGCAGTCCGTTGTGCATAATACTAAAGCCTAAGAATGACTATCTTTATCATACAAAGTCTTTCATATCATGTACAAGGCGTAATCACATCCAAGTGAACGCATCGGAGTAGCGTAATTTATATTGATAACGATTGAGTGACAAAACAAAGAGAATACTTATCATAAACAATAAATATGGTTGATTACAAATCTTAAGAGCATACTCTCGCTATTGTCTTGAAGTCTATATAAATACATTTCTTTAGAAATCTTTAAAATATTAACATAGCATACATTGCATATGAGGAAATTACAAAGGAATTTCATCTTATATTCCCATTGCTTTCATAAGAGTTTAAAATCCATCAATGACTTCCTTAATGTCATGATCTTCGAATAGAGTCATGGATATATCTGTTTCAATAAAAATCTATGTGGGTATAAGCTTACAACTAACTTAGTGACATATTCTCTTTCATTCGTACCGTGATATCAAAAAAGTTTATTTAATTTTCATACATATGCTATGCGTGTTATGTATCAAATCACATGATTACACAAATATATATAGTTATCTGGAAACTATATATAGAATAGATTTACCCCTCTATGTCGAATGGTTAGGGAATTGTTGATGAAGATCCTCGACCTTCTATTGCAAATCCCCAGGATCCCGTCCAAAGGGTTCGGTTGGCTCAGCTCCGAACCTAGAGTCGCATTTTCCGAGCGATGTGGATTATGTAGAAAGAAAAATGGCCCGTGTCACAGCACGATATCAACCCATCTAACTCTACGAGTAGGAGTAGTAGCCTTCCGAAAAAATGTGACTCGATGGATGCTATGTGTGAATGTTTTATTTTTCTTGTGTCAAACCTTATTAAGGTGTCTTAGGGGCGATCAAACAATTTAGCAAACAATAAGCAAGCATGCATGCAAACAAAATACTTAAATAAACAATTCGAAGTTGCGATATTCTTAATTCTTATTTCATCACATAAATATAGAATCACATATATACATATCCCTGAATTCCCCATACATGTCTATTTTTATTTTTTCTTAGTATTCTAATGCCACTATTCTATAAGCACAAGCAAGTAACGAATGTTAAGAGGAATAGCCCACTCTTCCATTTCACAATCTTCTTAGTTGTAGTAATCCTCAGGAAGGGAAATCTTATATTCCGTGTCATCTGGACAAAAGAAATACTCAGGATGAGTATTTCATAGGAGTTCTACTTAAGCTTTATAATTCTATTTTACTATGTTTGTCAAAAATCATGTAGAATGAAATTCCAACTTAAAATAGCCATAATTTGCTCATTTTAACTTGGAATTTTGCATATAATATACCATTTTTTACCTACCCGAAAAGACCAATCTATTTCTAAGGTTATTTTTGACATAAAAAGCCATTTGGGTTTGAAAATGGTGAGGTATTTAATCATTACGAATTTCCAATTCCTCAAAACACAATTTTTCAAACTTCTTCCTTATCCAAAAATCCTTTGGTAAAAATATAAATATTTATATGTTTGAAAAAAAAACTTTGAATATAAATATATAGACTCATATTGTATGCAAAATTCCAATGGCGTTGTTTCAACGATTATATTACGTAAAACAATGTTTTACGGTGTTAAAAACTTGAATTTTAATAATTTTCTTTCTATGTGTTTTGAAAGAACATTATAAATTCTTGGGTTATTATAAATGAGTATATCCTTATTTTGTTTTCCAATTTCTTTTCTAAATTAAATAAATTTTCTCTTAGTTTTGGTCTTCTACAAATCTTATTTCTAGTGATAAAAATGAAGTTCTCATGATTTTTATTAAGTTGTTGATAACTTATAATAGTTTGAGTTGTGTGTGTTTTCCTTTTTTTTTTTTTTATATAAATGACTTTAATAAATAAGTCTTTTTCTTCTTATATTTTCATTTTCCAACTTCTTTTAAATTACTGTCATTTCTAAAACTTGGTTTTTTAACTCTTTGACCAATTTTACTTGAAAGGAAATCATGTTTCAATATTTTCTTAAGTTTTTGATAATATCTATTGTTCCTTTGTAACTTGTCATGTTTATATTCCTTTTTTTATTTCTTTGAAAACGATTTATCATTTAGAAACTTGGACACTTCTATTTTTTTTTTCTAAATGAATTTATGATTTAGTGAGTTGATTTTTATCTTCACTTATAAAACTTAGTTTAGTCATTACTTTTTATTATGGAGTTGGCAAAATCCTACAAGTAAGCTCTCTGAGAAAAATTTGCTTACCAACAAATTATTAATACTAAGTT
Source organism: Combretum micranthum (assembly GCA_024138025.1). Classification (NCBI taxonomy): domain Eukaryota; kingdom Viridiplantae; phylum Streptophyta; class Magnoliopsida; order Myrtales; family Combretaceae; genus Combretum; species Combretum micranthum. Next base: position 337,436 of record JAMXBD010000641.1, read on the forward strand.
TTAATAAACTTTATGTAACTTATCAAAATAAAGAAAATGTTTATTTTGTTAGTTAACTTCTTTGAGGAAATCATTTTCATCGTTATATAAGAAAAGTCTTGGTGGGTTTTGAAAATAAGTTGTAGAAATAATTTTTCCTATGTGGGTGATAAAAAAATCTTGATTTAGCACTAAGGATATGTATACATTAAGAGATGTTGGTTTTATTTTTCTTTTGTTTCCTTGGTAAAATTATCCATATTGATACTTAGGAAAACTTTGGGAAAGTTTGAGAAGAAGTTGTAAAAATACATTTTCTAAGTTGTCGTTGACAACTTTCTTTATTTAGTGACAAGTTTTATAACAAAAGTTTAGTTTCATGTTTTGTTATTAGAGAAAATTTCACTTTAGATTTTGTTGAGACAATAACATTATGATGTTGCCTGTATATGAGTATATAGTATAAAAAGGAAAATATAAGAAAGATATAAGAAGCAAATAATAAGCAAGATGATAATATCAAGTATTAAGAACCTTAACTCCATCAAGGTAATCCGATCAAGTATTAGAAGCCTTAGCTTCATCAAGGCAACTCGAGACTAATAATAAGAGCATTAAGAATAATAAAAACAAGTTAATAAGAGTTAGTAAGCATTTAGACTCTATAAAATATATATAGATAATATATATAGTTGAGTTATAAGCATAATGACAATAAATCATAAAATCATCATAATAACAAGATAATAAAAATCGGAATTTCTTGGCATTTGCAAGAACAAAACATGAACATATTGTTGCTTCTATAACTCATGTGAGTTTTAAAAAAAAAACATCATAATCATGCTAAGTTACATGACATGGGTAAATAGATGGTTGAAAGCTTTACCTAAGAGTGTTTTTGTTGAAGGATGAGGATGATAGCTGTAGATTATGTGGGTAGTGGTATGTGGTAAATGGTTTACATGTAGAGAAGGATCATGTAGAGAAAGATTTTGGAAGAAGTTGGTTGTAGAGAGTTTTTGTAGAGAGAAATTGTGAAGAAATTTTGAGAGAGTTTTGTTATGTAAAATGAAGGTGTAAAAGAAGTGAAGGGAAATGGAATATTTATAGTTGAAGATGAAGGAAAATTATGTGTAATAAAATAAATTAAAAAGGAAAAATTGAGAGGAAAGTACGCCGGGGGGGGGGGGGGGGGGGGGGGGGGGGGGGGTGTTGTGGCACCGGCCATTGAAATAGAGGGGAGAGAGAGAAATCAAATTTGTAATTTTTGTAAGAAATAATTAATATGTAAGATATGATTTGATATAAGATGTATTAGAAATATAAGAAAATAGGTGTATAGGTAGTAAGAATAGATAGTAAGAAAAAGTAGAGATAGATGAATAGTAATGAATAATAAGATATGACAATAAATAGTAAACAAGATTAATAAGTTACCGATAGTAAAGAAAATACGTGTATAAATACGATACCTGTAAGTTTTAGTTACTGAAAAATTATGAAACCGATATTTTTGGATCTCTTATATTATTACGAGTCTAAGGTTATTAACGGAATATTTTTATCGTCTGGTGTATTAGGACACATTTTTTGAAAACTGATCCCGTTCGAATCCGAAAGACACTAGAAATTTGCAAATATGATATTTTTCCTATATTATTAAAAACTATTATAGAAAAATATTTTAGTTCCGTTATTTAGGGTTTAAGAGCGTGGGATTGCCAGATCTAAATATAAGGGTTTGCTGTAGATTTTGTTAACTTTTAGGATTCCGGCTTGACTTCCGATTTGTTGAGCTATTCATAAGATCATAAAATTTTGAGATTTTTGACCATTTTATATTTTTGGTTCCACATTTATGTTTTATTTTATTTGTGATTTATTTAATATTTTTCAGTTTCTGAGATTTTTTAGCGGAGTCTAGGGTTATGGGTTGACTCCGTTTGACTTTTGAAGGTAATCTAAATTTTTAATTTTATAATCCATCGAATGATTTAAGGTTTTAGTGTTTTGTTGGCGAGTATTATTTGAATATTTCATCTTGATTTGCGTTTTAGGGATCGGATAGATGATTTGGTTGGCATATGGATTTGAATTAATCAATCGTTGGATTTTTCATTTTGTTTTGAGGGTTCTCTTTTTCTCAAGGTTAAGAATTTTTGTATTTGATCTTATTTAAAATTCGGTTTTAACTTAGGTCGATTTTTAGGGTTTCGGTTTTGAGTTTGACTTCTAGGATTATTTTCTAAGAATTATGAAAAATTCAGGGGTTTACACCCAAACCGAGTTACTCTCAACTCACTTTCGGATTAATTGTCCATTTGTGCAACAAGGGTCCCTTCCCCTTGTCCACTGGCTTTGAGAGTAATTTTATTCATATGTTGCTTAATATGCCGTGTCAACATGTTAAGCATTGATTTTGATATCAAGTAACTTCCCTAGTAATTTATTTTATTAGTGAATTCTTGAAAAGAGTTATTTAACAAATTTTTAATATTTTTTAGTTGTCAGGTGTTACATTTTACCAATAAAAATAAGAGGGAGAATAACTTATTTGCTTTTTGAGTTGCTTTCAGAAAGTTAATGCTAGTAATTGAGGTGCGTCTCTATTGTATGCTCGTTATCATGCTACTGTCAAATTTCACAGGCTGTTTTTTCCACGTAATTTTTAGTTTAACAGGCTCTATGTAATGACGCTCTTATGCTTATTAATGTAATGTATATATGAAACAAATCAGACATGGTTCATAGCCTTGCAGTATGGAATTTCAATTTTAAATGAAATCACATGAAGCCAGGCTCGTAACAGTTGATTAGTGCTTTTTCTTATTTTATAGCATTGGATCATAAATGAATAATGTCGCTTTGTGAAGAGGAGACGATTACTCATAGGAATTGCTTAAGACGATTGGAAGCGGGGTCCAATTACGATAGGGGGTTCGAGCTTGATCATCCAATTGAATTCATTCTAGTGTTGGGCTCGGAATTTTGACAAATAAGTGATCATGTTTTTATTTGTAAACTATTTATTAGTATTAAATAAAGGACATATTGGTTTTGGATTGGTTTTATGATAATTTATTTACTAAATATATTTAACTAAGAATATAATTGAAAAATTGCAGGGAAAAAGAAAAGGAAAACCAAAAAAAGTTGTTATACTCTTGTGGTAGTCTTTTACTCATCCAAGTAGTTAGAATTATACATAAGTCAAGTTGCTTGCAGGCTATTTAAACTGAATTCATATTAAGCTTAGTTTAGTTTAATCTCAAAATAAAGTTTGTTTTCTAAACAAGTTAGATTTTGATTTATTGCTTTTGGTTCTTGGCAACTAAGCTTAACTATTTTTGAGGTATTTGATCTTAACTTCATTCGAGTTTGATTTATAAATAAGTTGAGTTTGAGCTTGAGCTTAAAATAAAACTTATTTAACTAAACAAGTTAAGGTGAAACCTGTAGATAGTAATTTATAAGCTAGTTGATTCACAAGCTCACTAAGAGTTAAACTAGCTTGAGTTAAGCTCAATAAATTTTAAGTGAGTTGAGCTTGAACTTGTGCTCAACCTCATTTAGCTATGTTCGAGTTTGTAATTTTATCGCGATAAAAGTTTTACTTGGCTCGATCTTGATAATCTTCGTGAATGAGTTTTTATAAAAGATAGGGGTTGTTGGATAAGACTACAACTGTTATGAGTCATACAATTCAATTGTACCGTTAGAATTTAAAAAAAAAAAACGAAAAAATATTTTGTAGTTCAAACGTAGGTTATGTGACTTAATTGTTATTTTTTGCGCAACTCATTGTGTGATGCTTAGCCAACACTGTGCTTCAGTGGCTAGTTTATAATCAATATTATTTGGTTAAATCAATTGTTATAGACCAATAAAAGCATACATTCTAATTAATATTAGTAAATGTTGAATAGACATGGACTGGACCATATGTTTATGAATAGAAAACGTGGCTAACTTGTAATTTTGCCTTCAATTTTCTTCTCATACTAGGATTTAGAATCGAGCCCAATCAACGAAGGGCAGGTGCTCCCTTTGTATTTCAAGGAACACTTAAATGTTGACCCAGCCAAAGACATTCCCCATGTTTCCTAGGCTGGGTAAAGGTGATCACATGCAAGAAAAGAACAAAACAGCACCAAAACAGCATACGACAAAGGGTACTTTCGATGCTTTTCGTGCACAGTGGGGTTAGGTTTCACTTGAACTAGGTTTGCCACTTGCAAGAGTGCCACTAAAATCGCATTCACTAGGCCTACTGCAGAGCCTAGTCATGTTTCAGGTTAAAGGGCGTACATGTTAGTAAATTCACGTGTTTGTGCAAATTCGGAAAACCTTCACCATTGGCTTTTACTTGGATTCTTTCTAGGATCGTGTCCAGAACTTATTTTAGGATTGTGGGGGTGGGTGGGGGGCCTTCTTGCCTTCTTTATCGGTGCTTTTATGCCGAAATCACTTCTATATATGCAGGACATTTTTTGATACGTTGGTTTTCACCTAATGGTATGTGGAAAATATAAATTATAACAGGTATTTTCATATTTTACAAATATATGATGTTAAATTTTCTTTTTAGTAATATATAACTTGTGCTTTGCTAATATCAGTTATAAATACGTGGCTCATTTAATTAGTTTATGGTTAATTACACAAATGATACATGAACTTTAATAAAATATGCACTTAGGTACCTGAACTTTAAAACGGACTAATGAAGTATATAAAATTTGAAATTGATCAATTTATATCTAAAAGAACTTTTCATGCACGCCAACAATATCTTTGTCAAGTACTTTTAGGTACTAAATTGATCAATTTTAAAGTTGATCTATTTGAAAGTTTAGATACTTAATTACATTTTTTTGTCAAAGTTCAAGTATCATTCATGACCTTTATCTCATTAATTTAATAAAAGAATTATTAAATAATATAATAAAAAAGAAAGAATAAAAAGTTAAAAAGAGAATATATTTAAAAGATGTAAGAAAAAAAAGGGTCAGACTCTTAACCATTATTTTGGCCTCCAGATGGTTAGCCATCTCCTTGAGGAGGTTGCATTCCTTTGAGTGGCAAAAAAAGAAAAAAAAAAAAAAGGGGGTTTGTATTAGCATGATGATTTATAGTCCAACATGATAGTGGTTAGTTACCCATCATTATGAAAACTTAAAAAAAAAAAGAAAAAAGAAAAATATTTAAAAACCATTTGAGTTATAATTACTTAAAACACTACAAGAAAATTGGTTCTTAGAGGTAAATATTTTGTCTTTAAACGTAAATTTTTATTACAAAAATTATCACCACCAATTCTATTTGTAGATATAGGCAATTTTGCTAATTTTTAGTCGCAAAATTGTCTTTAAAGGTTAATTTTCTTTTAGTGAATAAGTTTTGAAGCATTTTTCTTATTCTCTTTAACTTTTGTGATGGTAGGTTGTTGGCTATCTTAAGACTTGAGAGTTGCCATGCACCAACTTACTCATGAGTGAGGTTAAGTGACCCTTTCATTAGAGCTGCACATGAGTTGAGCTGCGTTAAGTTTCTGAAAATGCGGACCTAACTCTTTTAAATTTTATTGAGCTCAAGTTAAACTTTTTATTGAACCTAAAATTTAAACTCGAGCTTAACTTTTTTAACTAAATGAGCTTCAGTTCTAGCTTGAGGTCGACTTTTTTATAAATCGAGTTCGAGCCAAACCAAACTTTTTATTGAGCTTCCTAAGTTTTTATCGAGCTTGAAATTTAAGTTCGAGCTTAATATTTTTAGATAGCTTGTTTTTCATTTTTTCAAACCTATAAATGATATATAAGAATTGCTATTTATATATATACATAAATATTAAATAGAAATTAGTTTTTGTTATTTAGTTATATATTTATATATATTATATTATAAATATAAAATTCACAAATTTGTAATGAGCTTGTTTACGAGTTTACTCGCTAGCCCATTCAGAAGTTTAAATGAGTTTGCTTGCGAGTTGGCTCTTGAGCCTAAATCAAAACTCAAACTCATATCGTTTAAATAAACGAGCTTTACTTTAAGCCCAAGCTTGGCTTGTTTATTGATCTTGCTCAAGCTAAGCTAAGCATGAAGCAAGGCGAGTTCAAGAAGTTCAAGAGCAGTTCGACTCATTTGTAGCCCTAACCTTAGTGGTAATTAGTCATAACCCAAGCTTTAGGTTAGTCAAAACAATGGTTAGGGGTTAGTGTTTTTCACTTTTCTTTTTTAATATTTAATTATCATTTATAATTTTTTTTATACATATTTTTGTTACTATCATCATCTCAATCAAATTTATTTGAGAGTACTTTCTTATTAAGTTTCAACCTTAAAAAAGTCTCTTATTAAGTTAATTTTTTATATGCCAATAAAAAACAGACGTGTTCGCTAACTCATTAACACATAGTGATAAAACACAAGTCAAGAATTTGTAAAACCATCATAACATATATCATGTTTTTGTAATTTTTCCTTATTTGAATGAAATAGACTAGTAATGACCCATTATTTTATTTAATTGAATTGGAAAAGAAAAGGGTCAATAGAATAAGAGTATAACTCAAATGACAATAATATCACTTTTGTGGGTTAAGTTTAGTCGCTTGTGCTTGTAGAAAGCCAGAAGTAGTGGTTGCGGTAGGAATCGTGTGACCTGTAGAATTGCCTATAAGCCTCAGGTTAGCCAAATTAGTAGATGGGGGTTTAATGTGCTTTTTCTTTTTCCTTTTCTTTTCTAATTATTATTTAAAAAATTTTAATATATTTGTTTTATTTTTTTTGTAAATATTTATTTTTTTCATTATCTTATTTAATTCATTTTACTTAAGAATATTCTCTTATTAAGTTAATTAATGTAGACTATTCATATACAAGGATGTATCTTGTAACTAACATTAACACATAGTGATAAAACACATATCACAAACATAAGGATAAATTAAACCAAAAAATATTCACATTTAGGGTAAGTTCATTTACTATATTTATATTTCGAGTGGTTAAAAAGAGAAAAGAATGTTAAGTGAATCAAATGAGATATCAAGGTTTCACAAAATTCATTTGAGGTATTATTGGTTTTAATTAATTTTCCTCAACAACTAATTATAAATACCTTATTTGATTCATTTTATGAAACTTTTATCTCTCATTTTAACTGCTCCTAACGTTAATATTTTAAATATATTTATCCTCAAATATTGATTTCTCTTATTAACTAATCGAAATGTTGATATATTTCATAAAATTTACCCTCAAATGTTGATACTTTTAGTGTAATTCACTCAAAAACATTACAACCATATCATATTTTTGTAATTTTTCCTTCTTTTGAGTGAGATATCTAAGTAATGACCTATTAGTTCATTTAATTTAACTGAAAAACAATGATATAGAGTAAGAATATAACTAAAATTATTTTTGAGATCTAAATGCAAGCCCTTCGAAGTCATCCCTAAACTTAAGCATGGGTCCCTAACTATCACCATGACTAACAAAGTCCATTGAACTATTAGGTTCATGAACTACTTATGAAGCTAAACCAACACTTCTAATTTTTCGCAAATGTAGATCACTAGACTTTATAGGCAAACACAACGATTGACATGCCATAAATGGAGCCTATGGGTGGATTTACCTCGAATAAGATGAATCATGTCAGCTTTGTTTCATATATTAATAGGGACAAAAGCAATTTAAACCATTATTTTGATTTATACAGTTAGAGCCAAATAGGTGAATATGACTTAAATGATGCAAATAGTCAACTAGACTGAATGATGTACGAACCATGACCGTGTAATGGTGGTTTTACTTTAAAGTATATTAGGTGTTATTGATGAGTTTAGTTATTGGGTAGGTCTACAGGATAGAGATTTTGGCGATAACATTAGATACAAAATATCCGTTCTAGAATTGTACCTAGGATTTTCACCTCATACGTCTCCTCCCTCATGAGCATTTGGAGATGATAGATGGTGAGGCTAGGTTTTGGGGTGAATTATGGAATAAGGGTTTTTAAGGAATCTAGGATGGATTGAAAGGGGTATAATCATTCATGCTTTGCAGCCAAGAACTCGAAGAACCCCAACGTTTCTCCAATAAAGAATCATGTCCAAGACTTGATGGCTCAAACCATTAAGGGAAATCTAAAACTGTAGAATTTTCATGCAGTGCCTACTATTTAAACACCAAACCTTCTAGCCTCGCAAGTCCGCTAGAGAATGAGAAAGCATGTGGGCACTTGCCTATTACCATTTAGGCACGGGTAATGCTTTGACCGACATAATCGAAGTTTCAAACTATCATTAAAATGGTAATAAAATTACCAATTAGGCGGCAGCTGTAGGATTCAGTTTATGAGCTTCATGTTTTGTTTCTATTTTTTAATTACTAAAACTCAAATTATATGCAATTGATTTTGGGACATGTTTTGAGGGGTTATTTAAGGTTCATTTGCAACTCTTTTGGATTTGAAACACTCATTATTCTCTTCAAAGTGAATGAAATTTAATGGGTCTATTTGTTAAATTTTTTCATTAATCCAGTATAGGTTCTTATCAATCTCCATTGATTGTGGTGAACTCGTAATTGGATTATTGTGATCTTTTAGCACTCTAGAACTATATTAGTATTTGTAATCTTAAAACTCTGATTTGGGCACCAAGTCTAGTTTATGTTTGGTATTAATTTATTCCGCTAATACTATTCCTATCCATATTTATTCTCTTTCCATTAAACACATTAAAAACCCACAAAAATAATTAGTTTTGTAATTTCTTCTTGTTTTACCATTGTGTGTTTTCATTGATCAACCTACGAAAAGCTTTGGTAACAGCACACCTGAAGTAATATCAATTTTCTCTAACTTCATTCATTAAAGTTGGTTGGGTAATTTGTGGAATTGTTGGATTTGCTGTAGTTATTGGTTGTTTGTGGTGTTATTGATGTGGTGAGCCTGTTTGGTGTAGTTTTGATAGGTTCTGGGTCGGTGTTGAAATTTGCAAGATAGGCTTTGGTTCCAATTTTTTGTAATCTGCCCCTATAAGATATGGCAGAAGACATAACATCTCCAATCTTGCACTCATCCTAAAATACCTTATGTCTTATAGGATATAGTTTCTAGAGTATTATGTACTTATCCTATATGAAATATTCACCAATTATATCAAACATAGCAAAATTTGATATTTTTTAAAGTCAACACTATACAAGGTTCAAGCTCATTGCTTAATGTAAGATGTAAAAGTCTAAAGCATATTTCATCATTCTTTCCTTTGCCACCTTTTATTCTCTTCCCTAATTATGATATATTTTCAATTTTTTCATAGTACTTTAAAATGTTATTTGGAATCATATTATGAGGTTTGAGTACATGGGATTGCAAACGGGTTGGACTAAGCTTGGTTCGTTTAATAAATTAACGAGCTTAAGTTGAACCGGGCTTTTAACAAGCTTAAAATGTATAGGCTCAGGATCGATCTCGTTAAGGACTCACGAGCCCGAGCTCGGCCTGTTAGCTCGTTTATATAAATAATTAGATATAATAAAATAACATTATAAAAAGATCATTCACGGGTCTAATTGTGAGCTTGCTCATGAGCTTAAAAAAAGCTCGAGCATGACTCATTTAACTAAGTTAGGCTCGCTTACATAAATAATTATATGTAATAAAATAACACTATAAAAAAATCGTTCACGAGTCTATTTGTGAGGTTGCTCATGAGCCTTAAAAAAAGCTCGGACATGACTCATTTGACTAAATGAGCTTCATTTTAAGTTTGAAATTGGTTAGTTTATTGAATGAGCTTGAGTTGAGCTAAGCCTAAAACGAGCCGAGCTCGAGTAGCTCGACTCATTTGTAGTCCTAGTGATACATGTTTACATGAAAAATATGTGATCATTACTAGGATAGTAAATGTAAGGCCACGAATGAATCAACTACTTGTGAGTTACTCAAACTTGACTCACTTTAGGCTTGGCTTGTCTCAAGCTCATTCAGTAAACAAGTTGAGGACGAGCCAATTTAGGCTTCCAGGCAGAATCGTGAGCAGGCTTGATAAATAAGCTCGTTTATAAAAAGAAAAATCTATATAATATATATACATATATAATATAATATTTATTCATTATCCACTCATTTATTTATCTATATATTTAGTTTTTAGATTTTATATTATCTTTAAAACTCATGAGCTACTTAAACTTGAGCTCAACAAATAGGCTTGCTTATCTAAATGAGTTGAGCCTTAGCATTCAAAAGCTTGATTGACTTGGTTCATTTGAAGCCTTAACTGAATGCACTAGTTACAAATATAGAGAAAAAATTGACATGTTGTTCAACAACACATGTAAACTCCTGAAAATTTCAGTCGATAACTCAATAATTGAACTTGGATGTGAACTAGATTTTGGCCTTAAACCTTAATCATTAAGGTCAAAACCCTAGCCAATGAAGTCTAAACCCTTTTCAGGGAACCCTAAAGATCTTTAGGAATATCTTAGATAATGACTATAAACCGTAATGGAGGGATATATGAGCCTTCCAAACTATAGAGGAGAAACCTTAATAGCTCCATAACCCTAGAAACCAAACCTTGAACTTACCAAATCAATTTCAGATCCTAAATCTGATATGAAAGCCGATACCTCAGTAATATTCCAAACTTTGTAAGTAATGAAGAAGAAAAAAAAAAAATTAGCTACTCGTGTAAAAGTAAACTTAAATGATAAATTCAAGAAAAAACTTACTTAAACTTAAATTGTGTAAAATAAAACTAATAGAAATCAAACCCTACTTAAGTAATGGTTTTAAACCAAGTATAAAGAACTAGTTTAAGCTCAAACATACTATATTAATCAAGAAAAACATATTAGCTTGATCATTTTGTTTTTCAATTAAAATGGTGCTTAAATTCCAATTCCACACACAAACTTCAACTTAGTTAATCTAACCATCATTCTGCTTGGATTTTCTTCCTCTTTCCCTACCTGATGCATTAGTAATGCACAAAAATTACTCTCCAATCTGATAAGAATCAGTCCACCATGCTTGAAGATTTCATTTGAATTAATCAATTGTCATTATCTTTATCATTTTTTTCATTTTATTTTAGTTTTTAGTTAATTAGTTTTATTTATTAATTGGTTAGGAATTAATTTATTGGTTATTAATCTTTTAGTAACCAATAGAAAATGAGTTTTTATTAGCCAATAAGAATTTATGTCTTTTATTTTATTATTTTATTGCCCTTTGGTTGATGGAGGTTTTCTATATATATTCATGTAATGGGCAATTGTAGAAGAAGCGGTTCCTTGTTAATAAAAATGTTATTTGAGACAATTCTCTTAATTCAGTTCTTATCAATCCTTATGATTGTGGCGAACAAATCCCATTCTTATCAATCTTTGTGATGTGGTGAACAAACCACTTGAGTTAAGTTGTGAGTCAAATGAAATTAGCGAGAGTACAGTTTAGGTTATTCCCAGTGCATCATATCTTAGAATTACGCTGTCCATATCCAAAAAGATCGTTGCAAGAGCCCTAATGATCATCCTCTTAATTGCGTTATATTTGTTTTCTCATTGATGTCCTAGTGATTATCCTTCTAGACACATCACAAGCACAATCCCCTTCATGAAGCTCCTTGATAAGTAAGGAAGTAACATGTGGAAGACCCCTCCAACAAGTTACTTGAAGGGCGAGGTAAAATGAATAGAGATCCACATTTTAAGGGTACTATGTGCCTCTCTAAAACCTAAACTCTTAGCCTAAAATCCTAATACTAACTTCCCAAGTTTCCTCTCTCGCCCATTTGTTCCTTCCACGTTTGGCTAACACCTCTATACATATCACACTCAACACGATTCCAAAAATTTCCACTTCTGTTATATCCTTCTCCTTTTCTTCCCTATCACAAATTCTAAAAGGAACTTTGAAGCTCTCCTCTCAATCCCTCTCACATGTTAAGAAAAAAAAAAAAAAAGGAAAGAGGAGCGGGAAGCATCACTTAAGCATCTCAGACTTATCATGTAAGCAAACTTAATCCTTACTTATACGTATAGAATTAAGTAGATAAAAGAAAGAAACCTCATCTTGAATACTTCAATTAGGAGTATGTAGAAAGGTAATGAGAATTTTAGATTTTCACCCAAATCTTCTTACTAAATCGGGGGTTATAAATGGTGTAGTCATGTTCCAATTGGAAAAATGTAAGAAAATTGATGAACAATTTGCGAATCCCCAAATTGACATTGTGGCTGCAAATCTCCAATGAGACAAGGAAGATATATGTTTGATATTTTGATGATTATGGCTAATGAAGTGCAAATTAGGAGCTAAATTGATATAATAATGAAAATAGAATGGATTGCATTCAAAATTGTGATTTTCAACCTTATTCTCTAGTTAGGCTGATGGCTACCACGCACTAGTGATATGATTTCATTAACATTTGATGATTAAAGTAATAGAATTATTAATCTAGGCATTGAAATGATGAACGTAATGAATAAGGAATTCTTTGATGAGATCCTATTATTGCAAGGAGGAATACAAGAGATCATGGAAGTATCGATTTAGATATTATTTGATGTATAAGATGATGAATGAATTCACTAATGAAGAATCAATTGATGTATCACAAGGATTAGAAGCTTGATTACATAATCCTTCAGTGAAGAATCAATTGTAGGATGAATTAAGCTAGTATTAGACGCCTAACCATCAACAATTTTTTCATTTCCATCCAGACAACCTAACATTAAGCTTATCAACAATGTGCATGTAAGCTTCTTTTGTTAGAACCATGGGAAATCCTAAATACCTTCCTAAATTCATAATTTGGGTGAAACCAAACCACTGACGAGTGTTGCTACTCAAACTAGAAGATTTTGCTCTTTGAAAAGAAACTATGTGTCTTATGTTTATTGATTCTTTGACTCAAAAAGCCACAAAAACTATCAAACACGTTTTGAATGCATTAACTTACACTATTGAAGCTTCCGTGAACAATAATAAGTCATTTACAAAGAATAAGTGAGTCTTCATTAGATCATCTTTGCTCAACTTCACCTCCTTTGATAAGTTATTATTGCTCTGTCAAACCATGGGAACTTATGATTAATTATAAGATAAAATTCCCATAAATTGTCCCATTATAGTTCATTTGTTGCTTTCTAGCTCCTAAGAACATAAAAAGAAGAAACAAAGTCATTTGAGCAACATTTGGAGCAAGACAGTGGAAAATAGATCAATCGTGGCACCAAGGATCCAATTGAGGGCGAGCAAGCAAGGCAAAACTCCATACCATGCCCCAAGCCATGCTCGTAAGCCTTGATCGCGGCATAAGCTGAGATGAACCGTGCCTTATGTTCAATGGGACATAGACTCTATCATGGTTACAGACAGAGCTCGTGATTCTTCCTGCAGTTTGTCCCCTGTCACATGCACGTGAAATTCGTACAAGTTTGTTAGAGTGAATATGCCATATTAGCAATAAAATCTTCACTTTTGTGCGCTTGAACTCAATAAATAAGGGTGCTTAATAACATAAAAAGGGGGGATTGGCCCATGTATTGTGTGTAATATACTATTTTTTTGTAACTTTTGTAAAATCCCTAGTGTGAGAAATTCTAGTGAGAGAGAGTCCCTGCTCTTGCTAGAGTTTCAAGTTGAGTACAAGCTTAATATGAGTTTATTTTGCAAGAAACAATGCTTCATTGGTGATATCTTTCTCTATTTTTGATTGTTTCTCTTGATTTTGTGCTTTAATGTATCAAAACCTATGGGTAAATAGTCATTTTAATTTAGGATTTCTTTTTTTAAATGAAATATTGTTGAAAACTTGTATTTAATAGCTCGAAATTTGATATTTAGATTTATATGCATGGTGCACCATATAAGTTTATGTTAAATTTCAACTGAATAAATTGAAAAAGCATTCTTTTGAATAGATCTAGGCTATTAATGAAGTTGCTCACAACTTGCCTAGAGATAGGGTGGTGAAAATTTCTGTCATTTGATTAAAAATTTATTAAATATGGTTTTTAATCAAAGGGTTCTTGAACTTAATGCAAATTTAGGTTGTTAAGAAGAGATTCTAGTGGTTTGACCTAGATATAGACGTTTTTGACACTTAAGAGAAATGCTAACATATTTTCGTGAATTGGACAATACAAACATTTTCAACAAACCTAACTTTCTGAGTTAGGGTTTTATAAATAACATTATTGCACGAGCTAATTTTGGGTTAGTAGAGATGGCTCCTGCAAACACAAACGAAAGGTTAGAGGGGTGTTGGAGGGTTACTCAGCGCGGTTGCTCCGATGCCTAAGTTAGTCTATAGGTAAGAATGGTGTGTTTATAAAAAGGTAGACAAGTCTACTTTTCCTTTTCCTATTCACCTTTTTCTTATTTTTTTGTCCCTTTCCCTAAGAAGGAACGGGGGTGTCACACCCCATAGGGTCCTAAACGTAACAGTCCGCTACATACCATATAAGATTCCCGAATTACCGCCTTAGTCTTTCGAGAGCCTTATATAGATATAAGGCGTACCTTTACACACAATAGAGTACAAGTCCAAATGGAGATAAAAGCTTAATTTGGCATGCATTAGCAGTAGGATATAATTCATGAAACATAAATAAATATTACAAATTCTAAGGGGCATTTCCCCGCAAAAGAATAATTAACGGTCTTATACAGTCATCCAAGTCTTAGAAGTTTCCTATGGAAGTCTAATACATAAATTCCAACTTCTAGGGGAAACTCCTAGCTTCTGTACCTGTTCAGCCGGGTCACGTCGCCTAAGCCACAAATGGGATAGCTGCAAAAGGAATGGACTGTAGGGACGTAAGCCAACTAGCTTAGTGAGTGTAATCTTCCACAATAATATTCATGTCACAACAATTCAATCAAGTTATTAATCGAGCAAGTGGATGCATCAAACACGTGAGTTAACATACATATGACCAACCGAAATCATATGTGGATGGAATTGCGCCCTCCATCCCGGGTTAGCAGATTAACGACTACTGCGGTACTATCAATATGCCGTTTATGGTTCACGGTTAACCTACGATTATTCGATGTCGTTTATGGTTCAACTAACCTACGATTATTCGATATCGTTTATGGTTCACGATTAACCTACGATTATTCGATGTCGTTTATTTCACGACTAACCTACGATTATTCGATATCGTTTATGGTTCACGATTAACCTACGATTATTCGATGTCGTTTATGGTTCACGACTAACCTACGATTATTCGATATCGTTTATGGTTCACGATTAACCTACAAATGCTAATGCTCCTTCCCCTTATGATATGCACATGTCAAATTTGGCATTAGTCCAAGTAGTTGATTAAGCCATTTTACTTAGGCGATCAAACAATTTTCAACAATCCATCATAGCTAAGTACACAACCAAAATTTATCACCCGGTTTCGATATTCTTAATTTGAGTTCTCACATCATCATCAACATATAATTTCCCATTATTCCCATCATTCATATTCCATTCATTTGGCCTACATTCTAGTGCACTACTTTACAAGCACATACAATAAATGAATCGGGAAGAAAAACTCACTCCGCCATTGGTTCGCCTTTCTTCTAGTAATAATAATCCGGAGGCAAAGATTCAACGTCCTCGGGTTCACCTATTCATATAAGAAATACCCTAATAAGTATTCTACCATCTTAGGATACTAAAACTCTAAGAAAACTTAGTGAAATCGAAATTCGCGTCATTTCGAAGTCCGTTTTAAAATGGCCATAACTTGGTCGTTTTAAGTCGGAATTTCGCAAATTTTATATCGATTTCTATCTACTTCGGAAGAGCTTTCTAAATATGAAGTTTAAATCAAGTTTTGAAAATATCTAAGCCTCGGAATGAGGGATCAGATCTGTACAGCGGGTATTGATTCCAAAAATGCGGTTTTCATGAATGCACTTGAGATTCCTAAGTACAAAATGAAACTAGATGCCATGGTAATGATTTTCCTATCATGAATGTCATGATATGAACTCTAATGAGCCTAAGTTCTTATAACTCTTTAGATTTAAAGAATTTAAATAAACTTTTTCTTAGAAAACCATTTCATACTATTGTTTAACAAGTGAGTTTACTACACTTGGTCACACCTACATATTACAAGGATTTTCTTTAGGAAAACTCCACTTTGTTTAAAGAAATTTTGACCCTTATATTAGTTATATCCTAAGGCCTTTATTTCTTTAATAAAATCTTCATGTAAACTTTTAAGTGGGTCTTTTACTAGGGGGTTCCAAAAATCCGAATTTAGAAAATTCCATTTTCAAGTTGATTCCTTTAGGAAAAATGTATTTTATACTAAAACTTTAAGTATTTATTATACCTATACCCTAAGGACTTCATTTATTTAAGAAAATACCATTTTTGAAGTTGGAAAAATATGTTTTCTACCATCTATCCATTATTACGAATTTTGTCTACAAGACTTTTAGCTCAAAACTTCTATTGGACTTCATTTCTTGTTTCCAACATTTTCTTTAGTAAAAACTCATTTAGACTCATGAAAAATATTACCAAACATTATCTATTACCTATAGGCTTCATTTCTCTTGTAAAATATATGTTTAGAAGTTGATAAAAGTGTTTTTAACCTAGGTTTCTAAAGTCATCCGAATTTACACAAGTTCATTTCTTGAAAAGTGTTTTCCTTTTTGACTTTATTAACTATCTACCTATAGATCTATATACTAGGAAGGTTATTTACTAAAGAAAAAGCATTAAAGACTATTAATGCACATAAACACAAAATAATGATGAGATCTTAAATGCCTACATGATATGAGTAGTAAAATGATAGATCTATTATTCAAATGCTTAAATGAGTTTTGAAAACATAAAAACTATATTTTTATAAAAGATCTTTTGTTCAAAATACTTTTTGATGGATAAACATAAAGCTTTTGGCATGAAAGCTCCTTTAAATGTTAGATCTACTTTGTAATGGTTCGGTATTCTTGTTTTGATATTCATTGTCCCTACAAAAGATCATGGGGACATTTGGTTGAAATATCCAAGAATCACTTAGCCATAACAAAGATCTATGAGTGGAAGGAGTAAAAGTTACTTACTTGAAGTAATAGAAGATGAAAAGAGGAAATGGAAAGTTGTGTGTGTGTGGGGGCACAATTTCTCACGGCAAGGAGGGGTGGGGAGAGGATTTGAGAGCTTTTAACTTTGTAAATTGAAAAGTGAAAGAATGAAGAGAGAGAGAGAGAAAGTTAAATAGCATTTGAATTTAGGTTAAATGGACTAGATTAAATGGAAAAAAAATTGTAAATGGAGCTTGGTGTGGGGGGGGGGGGGGGGGGGGGGGGGGGGGGTGTGGGGGTGTGGCAATTCACGCCGGTTTGAAGCTTGTGGAGGAAGGGGAGATTTGAATTTTGTTTGATTGATTTGCATTGATTTGAATTGTGTACAAATGTCATATATTGTCTTGATTTTTTAAGAGACAAAAAGTTATTTAGAAAGGAGATTGATTTGAGTGATGGTAAGAGTTGAAATATAGAGTGTACATATAGGTAGTATAGGTGGTACTTGTGAATAGTGAAGAATAGTAGACAAGACAATTTAATTTCCGATAGTAAGGAAATACGAATAAAAAGGTTATAACTGTATTTTTCATAAGCCAAAAAATTATGAAAAATATATTTTTGAAATCCTTATTTTATTTCGATTCAAATGAGTACTCATAAGTAAATTTTTGAAATTCTAGTTCCGGGGCACGTTTTTCTATAATGGGTTTCGGGATGACCCGGAATTGAAATTTTCTTAAAAATGATATTTTCTTGGTTTGAAATATAATCAAGAACTATATTCAAGATTAAATTTTCTTATAAAAGTTTCTTAATTGGAAATCGAGGAAAAGCCGGAATTAGGGTTCCTAGTTCTCACTCCAGACTTGAACTATTCCGGTTTAGGGTTTTGGTTTCCGGTTCTAGGGTTATCTTGGCTACTTGAAAAAACCGGGGTTTACAATGTATTTATAATTTTTAGGGTCATATCAAGATAGTTCGCTTCTCAATGGCTGACCTATTACCTAGTGTGGCTAGGGTTCCCAAGTTAAGAAGTCATGGCTTCTTGGAGTAGAGCTGAGCTGATGGTATCCTTCTTGGTCATGAGATGTGACCAAAGCGCTTGCCTTAGTTGGAGATCATGAGGTTCTGAGGTCGAGTTCGTTGGTAGCCAATCTCATGGGGCTCGAATAGCCTTTTAGAGGTGAGGGTCCTTGAGAAGATCTCGTATCGTCTGTAGAGATAGGATCTTGTGCCTTCTTGCTACTTAGGGAAGTCTGGGCGTCACAAGTATGACTCTCTTTGGGATCAGCCAGTGTATCTGGGCCTCGAAGCCCAACAGATTGAGTGGGACAAGATTTCATAGTAGGGCTGTTGTTGGTGATGGTCCAACAACAGGTAAGCATTAGCTCAAGAAGGTCGAGTTTGCGAAGTGATACAAGTACTTTAGTTAGTGACAAGATTTCAGGTGGTGGTTGAGATTTGACCATCTGCAATGACAAGGGGAATTCAATGGGCATCGGCTCCTTCATGGGTCGGTACGTCAAACTTGCTGAAATGATGTACCAGATTCCTTTAGATGAGTCTGGAGATGATGACGAAGGGAAAGGCCTTTAGGTACCTCTTCATAGTAGGGCTGTTGTTGGTGATGGTCCGTACGGAGTTCGTAGAATGCTTACTAGCGTAGAGCTCAAGGAGCACTGGAGGAGTGAGATGTGAGACTATCTAGAGGACAGAGAGGTTGTCTTTCCTTCTTCCTCGGACCGGGTCTATTTGATGGAAGGGTGGGCTTTTGCCTTATATGAGAAAGCCTTTAGTTAGTTTGCAGATGCCATTCTCCTCATTCCATAAGGGGTTTTTTAACCATCACTAGCTTTCTCCTACATAATTGCTTCTAAATGCTTGGCAAATGTTGGCGGCCTTTGAGGCCTTGTACCTTAGTCTCGACGTGAGGCCTACTTCGTTCCTACTCTGGATATACTACCATTTCAAAGGATCTAATGAGGGATAATGGTATCTTAAAGGCAACCTAAGAGCTCCTTTATGCTCTTTGGCAGACTTACGAGCTCCATGGGTCCTCACTAGAAGAAGAAGTTCTGGATCACTAAAGCTAAGACAGGCGTCTAACATCAATTTAGCATTTGGGTGAACCGGTGTAAGCCAATTTGTAATATGATACCTCCAAGGTTGGGGCCTCACGATGCTGACATTGAGTAGCCTATCAATGGGTATATGAGCTCTCAAAGGGGGAGGCAATTGGATGTCGAGCTCGTGGTGAAGGCCTTTTTGAGTGGTAAGCTAATCACTCATGGAGGTGTAGCTTGATTCTTCATGTGATCATGGTCTCTCTCTCTCTCTCTCTCTCCCCATCATCCGTTAAGTCGAGCTTTGTAGAGACATCGTTGTGAGGAGGGTTCGACTTTTCGGGCTATTGAGCTCAACTGGATAGGTGATTTTTTCTTTATTACTGATTGTTCCTTGTTTTTGTTGTATTTTCTTAAAGCCTGAGATGCCGATGTTGAACGTGGTTAACGTTTTTGCTGCTCTGCTAAAGAAAAGGAAGAGGGTTCCAACCAAAAAGAAGGTAGCTGGTGGGAAGCATCTTAGTTGGGTTGAGTCTCGATCTATTGAGGTTGTGACACCGGTCATTGGTCTAACGCACAAGATCGAAGGGGTGTGTGTGTCAAGGTCGAAGATGTGGTGGCTAAGGCTAGAGTCATTATCGTTGAGGTTGGAGTTACTGGCACGATGTTCATTTAGATGGGCCCTCTCGTCTTGCTCGATCTCCCGAGAAGTAGAGTTCAGCAAGTCTTTACCCTATGCTTGCACGAGCTTATAGCATGCCATTTCTAGGGTAGAGGCTACTGGGAGCAGTAGTAGTGCTTCTACTAATTGAGCTGGGGTCGGAGGTTGTGGGAGTCAGCCTGGTAGTAGGTTGCTGGTCGGCATCTTGACTTTCTTGAGGGGAAGGCTAGGAAGTGGGATGACATATTTGTGGAATGACCTTCTTTCGAGGAAGTGGCTCACTTGGAAGATATAAAGAGGTTGAGGACTTTTTATGGTGGTCTATCTTCAGGGGATTCGACTATAGATTTTCAACACGGAAGATGTATGAGGTGAGGTTATGGAGTTTTTTCACGTCGATGTTTTGTTTCTCAGCTATTCACATTCTTTTGTTGTTTGTTTTTAGGCTTTAGTGACGATTGCCAAGGCTTTCAGGGTATTAAGGGTGAATCATGAGGTGCTACATTGTGTTCCTGCTTCCTTTCTTTTTGTTGAATTCTCCATGACCTGTAATTTAGAGTTGTTTTCCTTTATTTAAGGTTTTGGGGAACTCGAGGTAACAAGGCCAAGATTGGAGAAGGAGCTCGCTAAAGTTAGAAAGAGCGAGATGCGATGCAAGAGTGAACTACTTGTGCTCACAAACGAGCACAAAAGGATACTAAAGTAGACAGAAGACTAAGTCTTGCACAATCAAGGTGATGTTGTTAAGACAAGGAAGAGGTCGTCTCTTGCAGAGACAATGTTTGTTGAGTTTGAGGACAAGTGGAGGGGCGTGAGAGATGAGCAGGACAAATTTTCTCATCAGTCGGGTGACATCCAACTAGGAATTGCGAGGTAGAATTGGGAGCTCGAGCTCGCCACTTTGGAGATTGGTAAGCTGAGGGAGAGTGTTCGATCATCCAACTTAAACTGGAAGAAGCTGAGGATAAGTTCGTTTGAATTCCTTGGTGCGTGATCTCTCGCCATTGCTCATGCTTTGACTTCGTTTGCTTCCTTATTGTTGTTATAGGCCCATGTGAAGGACTTGGAGAGTGGTTGGCTCATTCTTGATGTGACCAAGAAGCAAGTTTTGAGAGAGCTTTGCAAGAGCAAGGAGTAGAAGGGGGCCCAGGTGAAGTTTGTTACCAATACCACTAAAATGATAAGAAAGGAGTTGCTGGAGAGGTATCCAGACTTGGACCTTAGTTTTCTGGTGGCCCATTTAAGGGAGACTCCGATGGAGACTTCTGAGGAGGAGGAGGATGGTAGAGAGGAAGGCAAGTAGCATGGAGTTGAAACTGGTGGGAGAGACCAGGCTGAGGTTGCTATTGCTTTTGGGGATCAAGGATACCAAGTTGAAGTGGTTCCTGTGGTCATGGCTCATGGGTCGGATCAACAGATTTTGATCCCAATGGCTTCCCCTATCATAATTAATCCTCAAGCAGAGGGTCATCTTGAGGGGTAGGTCGAGGCTGTAGTCATGGCTCTTCAGCCCTTGACGAGTGAGGAGATTTTTGGAGAGTGTGGACTTAATTGATTTTTTAAATTTTTTTACGTGCTTTGTTTTTGGCTTGTTTCATTTATTGGCCTTTCTTTTTCAATGTTCGTGGATTCCATAGGCGTAATTGGATGGTTGGGGTGAGCTGAAGTCGAGATTCCAAAGATTTGGTGGCATTTAATATGGGTTATGGTAGAGTCCTTTATTGCCTATAAGTAGTGTCGACGAGTAGATCATCTCTTCACAAACCCAGTTTATTTCTCTTAATTTACTTTAGAAATCTAAATTTTCCTCTCCGCCCTTCAATTTCAAAGATTTTAAGACATCATGAATCGTTCTTCCATTAACCTCCAATAGGTTGAAAGGTTGAGCTCTTGGAGGTTGCAAGTCCTGTGGTGCTGTTGAAGCTCTACTGTCTCTGTTTAAGTAGGTCGAAGGCCCTGTAGCCTCTATTTATGTGGGATTGTTACCGGGGTCATGGTAGTGTGTTGGGTGTGGTGCCTGATGCCCATTCCCACTACTATCATGGCTGTTCGACTGTAGGCTCTATTTCTCTTTTGTGGCCTCTAAATCGGGGTTGCCATGACCTATTACTTAGTGGAGCAGTCGTGGTGACTATAGTGATGGGTCTCTCATGAGTAGGGGCTCATCCTCCATCAATGATTTGTGCCTTTGGGGTACTTCTCGAGGTTGAGGTCCTCATGGAAGGGCCATCCGACTCTTTCTCCTCATTTCCAATCCCTGTCTTCTGCCATCCTTAATGGCAAATGGAGGTCAAGGGGGATGCGGGGAGTGTTCTCTCCTTTAAGCCCAGTCTCCTGATGGCTTATTGGTTAGCGGTTCACTTGAGGGAGATTCACTTTGACCTTGTCCTCCTAGTCGTTCTAATGCTTTCTCCAGCTGAGATTCATTGTTGGCTGAAGGTTGATTAGATGAGCTTGGGCTTATGATTGGCAGGTTAGGGAGGTAAAGTCGTGTTCAGTTTAAATCCACATTGTCGAGTTGTGGTCAGCTGGATATAGGAGAACTCTTCTAATTTGAGGTTCAAATCCTTTGTGGGGCCTTCTAGCTTGAAGTCATGTTTAGTCCAAAGAAACTTGTACTTGTGAGAACTTTACTGTGTATTAATTTATTTATGGTCGGAATGCCAGTCAAAACAATTGTAACGATCTTTTTTGAATTAATGAAATTTGTTTCTTTATTCTGAGCTTGTTCTCTTGATATCTCTCATTTTTTGTGTTTTTTTTTGTTTCTCTCTCTCTCTTTTTGTGATTTAGGCGTTTTCGAGGAGAGTTATCGTTTGGAGGGAGTGATCCACTTTTTCGAGGGGAGTCACACTTGAGAGAGAGTTACCCAAAGTTTTGACAGGACTTATCATTGAGAGGGAATTACTCGAGCTTTCTAGGAGAGTTACCCATGAGAGAAAGTTACCCTAGCTCTTGATGGGAGTTACCCATGAGAGGGAGTTACTCGAATTCACGAGGAGAGTTACCCATGAGAAGGAGTTACCTAAGTTCTTGATGGGACTTAACCTTGAGAGGGAGTTACCCGAGCTTGCAATGGGAGTTACCCATGAGAGGGAATTACCTGAGCTCTTGACAGGACTTACCCTTGAAAGGGAGTTTCTTGAGCTCACGAGGGGAGTTACCCAAGCTTTTGATGGGACTTACCCTTGGGAGGGGGTTACCCAAGCTCATTTGGCACAAGGGGGTGGAGTTGTTTATGCTCCCGTAGCCTTTGCTGAATAACTTTTGTTTGTAGTGTGCCATCAAATACATAAGAGAAAGAGCTTGGAGAAGCAATTTTAACATCGAATCTCCATTTTATTCATGATCGTTTTCTCCTTGTGTTCATGTTTCATACATAAGCATGTCATAGCTATTTGAAGAACTTTGTTAAGTTGTTTGCATTCCATGTCCTAAGAATGAGGTTGCCATCTAGTGTCTTGAGCTTGTATGTACCATTACCCAGGACTTCCTTCGCCCTGACAAGATCTTTCTTGTTCAGAGCAAGTTTTCCTCGAGCTTCTTCTGACCCAATGCCTCTAATTTTCTACAAACGAGGTCTCTTAGGAGAAAGACTTTGTGCTTGATCTTCTTGTCGTAGTACTGGGTTGCCCTCTGCTGGTAGGTGGCAACCCTTTTGCTCACAGTATCTCGTGTCTCTTCTATGGCATCGAGTTTTACTTGAAGACCGACCTCATTGACTAGCTCATTGTAGGATTGAGTTTAGATGTTTGATAGTTCCAGCTCCATGGGTAGAACGTCTTTTGAATCGAAAGTTAGGTGAAAAGGGGTTTCATCTGTCGGGGTTCATCGAGTGGTGCGGTCCACCTATAGGACACCGGGCAACTCATTAGCACATTTGTCGCTCTGACTGTCCATCCTAGCCTTTAGACTTTGCATGGTGGTCTTGTTGACTGCTTTGACTTGGCCATTAGCATTGGGGTATGCAACCGAGGTATAGTGTGGAGTGATATGGTACTCGACGCATAAATCTTTGATCCTAGCCTTCCATTGTCCATCACTATAGAGTGTGGGACTCTAAATTTGACTATAATGTTCGTGTGGATAAAGTGTTGGATGTTTTGTCTATGACTTTTGCTACTGCCTCAACTTATACCCATTTCGTAAAGTAGTCATAGCTAATTATTATGAACTTCCTTTGGCTATGGATGGAGGACATGGGCCTAAGATGTCTAGACCCCACATGGCGAATGGCCACGGACTGGTGAGGCAGAGTAGATCGGTGCATGGGGCATGGTTGATGAAGGCGATATTTTGACAATGTTCGCATCGTTGGAAAAACTCCTTTTTACTAGCTTTCATTATTAGCCAAAAGTAGCCAGCTCGCACTACTTGGTGCGCAACGATTGCACCTTAACATGGTTGTTGCATTCCTCAGTATGGAGCTCTTCTAGGACATGTTGCCTTCTTCTAGGCTCAAACATCAAAGGAGGGGGAAATTGAAATGCCTTTTGTACATAACCCCATTGATCAGAGTATAATTGGCTACTTTGTACATGAATTTTTTTCTTTCGTTTTGTTTGGATGTATGGTACCATCCCTAAGGCATTACTCTATTGAGGTCATCCAGCTCGAAGGTAGAGTTATCTATCACAGATCTAGTACCTCGGGGGGTCTTATAGTGGTGGATTTCTAGGGCAAGAATTTGATGAAAATTTTTCTTCGATCTTTCCCATGTTGAAGGCTATCATGGAGGCGAGCTTGAAAAGCCTATCGACTTCTGAGTTGTTAGCTTTGGGTATCATTTTAGAGCATAACTAATCTTCACTCCATGGGGTCTTTATAAGAGCAGGCAAGCACCACTCCCTCTCCTTCCCCCCCCCCCCCCCCCCTCCCCCCGTGGAAGATCCATTCACATAGAGTGTTGACGCAAGCTTTTGGTTGTCACTAGGCTCGAGTGTCTCGATATTCAAATCTACTAAAGCTTGTGCTTTTATGGCTTCTCAAGTTTGGTATTGTACCCCATAAGAGCTGAGTTTGATTGCATACTTCATCATTCTTGTTGAGACGTTTGGCTTTTGAAGGACTATCCTCATTGGTACATTGGTAAGGACAACAGCCTGGTGTGCTTGAAAATATAGACATAGCCGACGTGCGGATATTACCACTACCAGATCAAACTTTTCCAGTTTGGTATATCTTTGCTCTAGGCCCTGCAATACGTGGCTGATGTAATATATCATTCGGTGTTGTTTTATTTCCTTCCTAGTTAGCACAGAGAATAGAGCTTTGTCGCTTATTACAAGGTAAAGATATAAGACCTCGCTTTGGAGAGGGGCTGTTAACAGTAGGGGTTTTGTCAATAATTGCTTCAACTTATCGAAGGCCTGTTGTGCCTTTTTTGTTCATTCAAATTGATCAGGCTTTTTGAGGATTTTAAAGAACTTTGGGCAGTTGTCAGCATTTCTGGGAAGGGATCTACTTAGCATCGTTATCTTACCCATGAGTTTTTTCACTTCCTTAATCGATGTAGGTAGTGTCATTATTATGATTGCTTCAATCTTATTAGGGTTGGCTACGATCCCTTACCGGGACACCACATACCCAAAAATTTTCCCGAAAAAGTA
The DNA here is from genome assembly GCA_024138025.1 of Combretum micranthum. Classification (NCBI taxonomy): domain Eukaryota; kingdom Viridiplantae; phylum Streptophyta; class Magnoliopsida; order Myrtales; family Combretaceae; genus Combretum; species Combretum micranthum. The sequence continues at coordinate 362,852 of JAMXBD010000641.1, forward strand.
CAGAATGTGCTTTTCTATGGGTAAAGCTTTAAATTGTAGAAGCGAAGTTGATCAAAGCTTTCTTGCAAGTTTTGTAGGTAAGCTACTTGTTTACTTTTGATGACCTTATCATCGATAGAGACTTCCATGTTTCGACCTATTTGCTGTTTGAATACCTTGGTGACCAGCCTTTATAAGGTGATGTCGGCATTTTTTAATCTGAATGGCATCATTTTATAATAGTATGCCAAATGATGTAATGAATGAGGTGTGGACCTCATTGGTTTCGTTCATCTTGATTTGGTTATAGCCTGAGAAGGCATCCATCAAACCTAGTAGCTCATGACCCGTAGTGTTGTGCATGATCGATTTGGGGCAATGGGAAGCAATCTTTTGGACATGCTTTGTTCAGATCGGTACAATCAACGCACATGCGCCACTTTCCGTTGGGTTTCTTGACCAGGACTACATTGGCTAGCCATGTGGTGTATTTTTCTTCCCTGATGAATCTTGCTTAGAGTAATTTATGGACCTCTTCTTTGATGGCAACTTGTCTCTCTAGGATGAAGTGTCTGATCTTCTGGCGAACTGGCTTTTGGATTTTGTTGATGTTTAGTTGATGCGTGATGACGCTCAAGCTTATTCCCATCATGTCAGTAGGCGACCATGCGAAGGTATCCTTATTCACTCGCAAGAACATGATCAAGCTCGCCTTTATGTCGGGAGGGGTTGATTTACATACCTTTGTGGCGTGTTTGGGGTTATCATCCAACACGAATTCTTCGGTAAGCTAGGCTAGCTCACCTCGACACTCAGATCTATTGTTTGGCTCGGTGTCTACAGTGTAGACACAATCTCCCCTTAGGGCCTTGATGTACAACCATCGCGATTGTTCTTAATCTCTTCGACATATTCCTATCCCAGCTGGGGTTGGGAATTTAGCTTTGAGGTAGGGTTGAGAAAAAATTATACCAAAAATCAACTATGTGGCTTTAATTAATATGGTATTGTAGGGGGACCAGCAATCCAACACAAGAAAATCAATCTGGTGTGTGATGCTGCACGATCCTACACCAAGCTCGAGAGGTAAGGTTATGATCCTATGAGGTCTGACGGGTCGGTTGTCGAATCCATATAGCTCGTGATCATAAGGTCTTAACTTGGGTTTTAGCTCGTGCTTCATTTGCTCATATGCTTGATTAAAATGAATGTCAACATTGCTTCCTGTGTTAATCAAGACCCTCTTGACTTTCTAGCCCGAAATGCAGGTGAAGATCACCAGGGCATCTTGTGATGGGTTTAGAGCCCTTCATAATCTTCGGAGACAGTAGTGTTGACCTTGGCCCTTTTAGGTTCTAAACTCATCACTTGTATGGATGAACTCGGGCAGGGCAATAGCCACACTCTTGTTGAGGTCAGGGGTTTGCCAATGATGGTATTAATCTCATCGTGGTACTGCTGGTGGAGTTGGGGCTGATCTAAGTGATCTTGGGCGTTAATGGCTTTGTCCTGTAGTTTTGTGTAGGCAGCTCGGGCTTTAGGTCATGGTCGATATACTGCTTGAGCCAGCTACGTCATATGGCATCCTCTATGGCACTTTTGAGCTACCAACAATTTTTTGTATCATGCCCACAATTGTGGTGATACTTGTAGTATTCCTTTGAGTCTTTTCTTTTTGAGTTCGGCTTCATTAGAGGTGGTTGGGTTACACATCATGGACCGACAACTTCAAAGGTGTGAACTCATCATACATCAAGAAGAGTTTCTACTTGTCATCATCCCTGCGACCCTGATGTGCGTTAGCCTGAAGTCGCGATAGTCCTTTTGTTGACCTCTTTCTTAAGATGGATTTTCTACCCAATGGGGCTCGATTCGTGTTTCAGCTTTCCTCCTAGTGTTTCAGATGTCCTCTTGATATATATATATCTATGCTTTTTCCTTCATTTGCTTTATCATAATGAGCAGACACTTTTAAATGGAGTCAAAGAATGGACTATTCGTGAGGACTCCATATTTGATAGTCTCTAATGCGACCCTTTAGTTGAGGTTTAGGACCTCCAAGCATGCCTTATTGAACCTTACCAGGTAGTCTCTTAAGGGTTTGTCTAGCCTTTGTTGTATCGTATAAAGGTACGAGGTATTTTTCTGTGGTAGCTTAATGGCCATGAAGTGTGCTACAAAAAGGTCGCGGAGCTGAGTGAACAAGCTTATGATGTTTAGATCAAGTTTTTTGAACCATACATAGGCTGCCCCTTGGAAGGTGGTAAGGAAGGTTTTGCACCATATGGCGTTTGAAAAATTATGTATCACCATGGTGGATTGAAACTGGGCTATATGGTCTTCTAGATCGATCAACCTGCCCTACGATTTTAGACGGGTAACCGAGCTCCGATTGGGAGCACCTCGATTTGAACCTTAGCCATAAAGGGTACCTTGCTCGGAAGTGTTCTAGTGGTAGGTTCATCGCCAAAACCCTCCATAATGGTAGACAATCTTCTCATCATGTCCTTAATCTCTTCGAGCGTGCATTCTTTATTGAAGTGAAGTTGGGTGTCCTTAGCAGCGGATGTGTATGCATTGTCCCTACGAACACAGGTCGAGCTAGGACTTGCAACGTTTGCCTTGGCATGTTGCTTGTCTTCGATTTGGTGCATTGAGGTGACTCGAGCTGAATGTTGGGAATGTGTGTCCTCATGAGATGCTTTGATTGGCCCTCATTAGGCTCTTGGGGGCCATGGGCCTTCGATATTCACTCGAACACTGGTTCGAACTATAGGACGGTTCTCTGGTGAAGGCACTAGCCCATGGTGATATCATGGTGTGCTTATGACTCTTTTTGACCAGTTCCTCTTTAGTTTTGAAGGGCGGTTGTATTAGGAAGGCACTTCGCTACGTGCTAGAGGCATGCTCTTCTAAATGTAGGCTCATCGGGTGCTTCAACTCTGTGATCCTAGCTTAGAGGAGAGTGTTAAAATGTTTGTTCTCCGTATTTTTGTGCACAAGTTGTATGCACAAGTTTTCTAATTCCAGGAAACACCTTAGGTCCAAAAGGTTGTCATTTATAGTCGTCAACTGACCTACACACGACAGTTCAGGGGACGCACTATGACCTACCAAAGTGGCTCTAGGTTGTAAGGGAATAAGAGTATCTGTTATAGGTTTTAAAGGGGCTTTATCTGAAGAGGAGATAGGAGAATAGGAGGGATTTTTCAGAAGGGTTTCAGATAAGATTTCAGACAACGGGATTATCTTCCTACAGAAGGCACTAAGTGTTGCACGAGCTAATTTTGGGCCAGTAGAGATAGCTCCTACAAACATAAAAGAAAGGTTAGAGGGGCATTGGGGGGTCGCCCACTGTAACAACTCCGATGCTTAAGTCAATTTGTAGGTAAGGACAGTGTGTCTGTGAAAAGGTAGATAAGTCTACTTTTCCTTTTCCTATTAACCTATTTTCTTGTTTTTCTGTCCCCTTCCCCAAGAGGGAATGGGGGTATTTATAGTGTTTAGGGTGATACTAGGATAGGTCACTCCCTTTAGCTAAGCTACTTCCTAGCTTGGCGAGGGTACCTAAGCTGATGGTATCCTCCTCTGTCATGAGATATGATTAGAGCGCTTGCTTTGGTTGGAGATCATGAGGTCGAGAGGTCAAGTTTATTGGTTAATCAAGCTTGTGGGGCTTAACCAGCTTTTTCGAGGTGAGAGTCCTTGAGAAGATCTCGTATCGTTAGGAGAGATAGGATCCTGTGCCTTCTTGCTACTTAAGGAAGTTTGGGTGTCACAAGTACGGGCTCTCTTTGGGACCAGCCGGTGTATCTAGGCCTTAATGTCCAACGGATTGAGTAGGCTAGGAGCTATATTTTACTGTCAACACACATAATAAGGACTTGGTGAAGGAAAACCTTAGGTTCAGTCTTGCATTTTAAACTTATCTTTTGGTTTTACCTTGAAAACATGTAAATGAGCAGTGTAAATTTTAGCTTAATTTGTAAATACTCTGTTTCCATGCTCTGCTAAATATTTGCTTAGCTAGATAATAGATTAAGAGGGAGTAGGTTAGATGCCAACAATCCTCAAGGAATACAATAAAATCCCATTTGCCTCTCTTTTTTACTAATAGAGTCTAAAATCTCGTAAGCTAGTTATTCCATACATAGAACAAAAAGACAAGGGGAACTTACCTTACTCTTAATGATGGCATAAAAGAAATAATAATCCAACCACCCCTTCTCCCCCTTCTCCCCCCCACCACCAAAAAAAAAAAAAAAAAACCAAAATCCACAGAGTTTTAATAGTAGTCGTGGACACATAAACTATAATTAACTCCACTAGATTATGTGGAACCCCAACAAGAAAAAGAGTTCCTTTAATAAAGCATCTAAACCTATTATGGGCCTTTTCAAGTTTAAATTTTATAACTATCTACCCTTTTTACCCTTACTTCCTTTTCAATGAGTGTATGACTCCTTAATGATTATGGTTTTATATGTGATTTTTCTTCCCAAAACAAAGCTGCTCTAAGCTTGACTTACTAGCTTGTCCACTAAACCTTTTAGTTGATTTGCAATTAGTTTAGTTATAGCTTTGTAAACCGCATTGCAAAGGCTAATTGGCTTGCAACTTGTCAATTTCACCAGAATATCAACCTCGACGATTAACACGAGCAAAGTATCATTCAGATCACCCGTCATATTATGCATAACAAAGAACTCCTTAACAACATATATAATTGTAGACCCTATTGTTCACTACTTAGATTGGAACAAAAGGTAGTTCCATCCATTTAGCCCAAGAGCTTCTAAGGCTCCCATACTAAATATGGCTTTTTTAGTTTCCTCATCTTGAATGGGAACAATCAAAGAGTTTACATAAGCTACCTCTAGAATTGAAAAAGGTTTCCCTAAGTTAAATTTTGCTTAGGTGAAGAATCATCCATATATAGATACAAGTAGAAATCAATAGCCATTTTCTTCAACACCTCTTAATCTTCAACCCCTTGACCTTTCTTGCCCATCAATTTCTCAATTTTATTACACTTTATTCTAGAGATAGTACTTAAGTGAAAAATCTTGTATTTTTATCTCCTTGATTTATCTACTTATTTAAGTTTTTTTTTAAACCACATCAACTCCTCTTGATGGAGAATAACCTCAAACTGTTGTTTGATATTCCTATACTGATCAAGGTTGAAAATTTGATGGTTTCACATTTAACCTCCTTTTTAGAGACTTTAAGTTATATAGCTTTGACGTTTTCTTCGCTTGGATATGCCCAAAGACTTTAAATTATGTGTTTTAATTTTAGCACTAACAAAACAAACTTGACTTAAAATTCGACTACTTAGTCTAAATTCTTATCCAAAAACTCATTAAATTGGGATTTGTCAACTAAAAGGTGGTAAAACGAAAAGGCCTTTTATCATGAGGAGGAGAAGGATTTGTTCCACACAACTTCAAAAGGATAGGTTTATGGCCAGATTTGACCATTGGCAGATGATGAACAATTGACTTTTCACAAGTAAATTTCCACAAGCTATTAAATATAGCCCCATTGATATGAACTACACCAATTGATGATGAAACCCGATATCAATATGTTTGGATTCAATTCCAAGATTGTCTTGTTCATATGGAAATCGCAACCTATTGTTTATAAGAAGCAAGAACCTTGGTATAATTTATAGATGCCACAATTAAAGATGGAAATTCGATTGATAAGTCAAACTGATCGCCATGGAATTAGATCTGATAAGTTCAAGAAAAGTTCACTTGAGAACTTAAGAGAAATATCTCAATTTTGTGTATTCAAAAGTTGTTTTACAATACCATCAAAAGATTACATACATAGAAACATAAGGAAACCTAAAAGATACTTAAAACTCTGTTTCTGTCGAAAACATACATTGGCGGCCATAAAATTACATATGCGGCCTTTAAACAAAAACAAGAAGAATCATGTTCTGGACACAACGTACACCGGTTGTTCACAGGTAGGGTACATAGGTAGTGCTGGTGGCGTAGATAAGGAATGTTGCTAGTGTTCAAGATAACCTTAATAAAAATGCTACTGATCACTTTTCAAAGCATAATAAGCTACAGTGTAGTTGTTGAATGTCGACGTTGTAAAAGTGTAGGCTGGCAGTGTTGGAGATGGTTTTAAAGAATTCGTGATTCTGTTCACCTTTAACACCGGTGCAAGGCTAGTGGTGTAAATTTGCAGGTTTAGTGGCATTGAGATGACTTTGATTTCTATCGATTAATCCATTGTTTCAGTCCATTCCTGAGCTGACTTTAAGGATGTTGATTGGTTTAAGTTCATCCTTGATAGTGTGCACATGGATCTCCTCTTCTTGAACTTGTTGAATGAATCTATTGAGGGCATCCTTGAATCTTTTAGCTCGAGTGCTTATAGCCAGTCCAAATGGCATCTCTAACGAGTCTACTCTCCATCTTCTAGCCATGTCCCCATCATTCCCTTCCTCTTAAAAAGGATTTATGCTCAAATCATCACCTGCATCAAACTGGCTAAGATCAGTAACATTAAAAATAGCGCTTACATTATATTTACCAAGTAAGTCTAGCTTGTAAGCATTGTCATTGATGCACTCGACGACTTGAAAAGTACCATTGCCTCTTGGAAGCAACTTGGAACGCCTTTGCTTAAGAAACCTTTCTTTGCACATATGTAACAAACCCAGTCACTAGGTTTAAAGACCATTTGATGACACCCTTTGTTAGCTTGTTTTGTATACAACTCAATCCTTGTCTCAATATTAAGCCTTGCTTTCTCATGAATTTGCTTTACAAACTCTGCTTTCCTTTTACCATCTAAATTAACAAACTCAGACACAGGTGTCGAGCCTAGATTTTTCATTTCCTGGTTTAATTTCTTTTAATCCAATCTGTATTAAACTCAAACCCATTTAATACGTATCATCGACTAAGGATTAAAAGAAATTTAATTTTTGAAACAATTTGGAGTTGTCACTTGATTGGAATCAGGAAAAATTTATAAGTTAGGATTAATGGGTTGGTTAATCCTAACTTAGCTACTAGTCTGCGAAAAACTTGATTTAAAACCAAACTTCATACACCAGAAATTCTGGATTCAGAGGCTACCTTATTAAAACCATATGTTTACCACTTAAAATTCATAATTTAAAATTATCCTTTTAATACTCAAAAAATAAATTAAATTCCATGAATTCCTAAATTTACAACTTTATATACAAATTGATGACAAGACCATTTAATATTTACAATAACTTATTGAACTCAAAATTTACAAGATAATATGATGGAACAAAAAATATTATTTTAGATTTTATGTCGCCTTGTAGGTGCCTACGTACCCGCCAATCGGGATCAGACGTTACGTAATTCTTTTTACATAAATTTAATTTGTTGGTTTATTTTAGATTTTGGAATTCTTTTCATTTTAACTTTCTTAATTTTTGAGATTTCTATGAAAATCGAGAATTTTTCAATATGAGCCTGTAAGATATCACATTTATTTGTATTAATTTTTTTTTTCTAAGTGACAAAACCTTTTCTATGCATATTTCCTTTTTTTTTTTTTCATCATTTTTCCCTTTTTTTATTTTTGAGAAAAAAACTTGTATATGATGATGATGATGATTTTACCTAGATCGGGTTGGAGCTACTAGAGTCGGGTTGGATCGTGGCCGCCGGAGTGGTTGCCAATGTTTTCGAGCTGCCTTTAACTTAGATTCAGGCTCTTTCTTGTGTTTTTTTCCTCTCTGTTTTGTGTTTTTCTTTTGTGTTGTTGTTCTGTTATTGATATGTGTAAGGTATTTATAGGCTCAATATGCTTACCTACCTGCTTACCTACCACTCACCTACCGCTCGCTGACATATGCGCTTACCTCATTTGGCAGCTCATTGATATATGCACTTACCTCATCTGGCCAATGGGAGCATGTGGGAAAAAATAAAGAGAAAAAATGACAATTTGTCTCCTCATAAAATCGAACCTAGGTCTTTTTGCGTATATTAGTGACTTATCGATACAGGCTGTTAGTCTGTGACTTGTTTTGGTTTGCACAGAAATTATATTTAAGGCTTTAAAGATGGGCCCAATTAAATAACTTATTCAAATAAGTTATTTAATTGGGTCCAAAAATAAATTTATGACAAAAATTAGTATTATATTAAGCCCAAAAATATTTTTAAATATTTATTATTATTTTTTCTTTCTTTTTTTTTATATATTTGTAATGACTTATTTTTCTTCTTTTTTTGTTTTGTTTTGTTTTTAATCTTTTTTTTTGTAATTTGCGAGCTTAATATAATATTAATTTTTTACTATAAATTGATGCCTTAAATGGGCAAAAATGAGGTGTCTACAGCTGCCCCTCTTTGTTGTGAAGTTTAGGTAAAACTTTATCACAAAGATAAAAAGAGAGACCCCATTTTCGGCTTTTGAAAGCTTAGGGCAAACTGAAGGCAGATAATGGGCTCCTGCATTTGATCCGTTGGAGATTATGACCAAATGATGAAAGTCCTTTGACCATGCTTTCTTAATGACTTGGGACGAGCGCTCCATGAGCTGGCCTGTGATCTGATACAGATGCGCTCATTGAGTTGGCAGTTGGCCTAGATGTGGGCATCTTGAGCTGGCACTCGGTTTGGGTAGGAGCTCCTTGAGCTGGCTTATGATTTGATCTGGAGAGGCACTCCTTGAGCTGGCCTATGTTTTATCTCAAACGTGCTCCTTGAGCCGGCATTTGGCTTGTATTTGTACATAAACTCCTAAGATTTTGTAAAGATAGGAACATTAGAGTTCCTATGATTCTCAAAGGATAATTTTAGCTCCTGGCTTAGGATGGCAAAAAAAAGTTATAGGAATACTATGATTCTTAAAATTTTCAAAATGAAGCTCCTAACTTTTGTGGGATAGCTGAAACTCTTATACTTAGAGGATGACCAAAGTTCTCATACAAAGGAATACAGTGGTTCCTAAAATTTTTTAAGGATAAATGAAGCTCCTGAAGATCCTAACAATTCTAGAAGATAACTAAAGTTACTAAGGGTTTCATAAAATAACTACAGCTCCCGAAAACTTTATGGTATAAATGATGCTCCTTAAGTTTTCATAAGATAGCTAGAGATCTTAAAATCTTTATAGGAATGCTAAGTTCCTAAAGATTTCATAAGATAGCAAAAGTTCCTTCTATAAGATAACTACAGTTCCTAAAAACTTTATGGGACAACCAACAATTCTAAAGGCTTCATAAGATAACTGAAGTTTCTGAAAGCTTTATGAGATAACTATAGTTCCTGAAAGTGTTATAAGATAACTAAAGCTCTTGAAAACTTTATGGGAATGCTAAGATTCCTAAAGAAATCATAAGATAGCTAAAGTTCCTGAAGCTAAATCGAAGGGAAGATGACTAAAGTCCCTAAGCATTGAGACTCTCTTCTTCTAAAAAAAATATTCATCTGTGAAAAATCTGAGCCAAAGACTTTGAAAAACTCTTTTTTTTTTTAAAAATTTATTTCAACTAAGAATTTACCCCCTTTTTTTTTTGAATTTTTTTATGGAAAAGCTTGAGAATTTTTTTTTAAAAAAATCTTTTTACTTTCGTTCTCTTTTTTTTTTTTTTAAAATTCTCTTTTTAAAAACCTATGAAAGTATTTTTTCCTTTTTTTTGTATTTAAAAAAAATTGCCAACATGTGAGAATCTTTTGAGATCAATTACGTATTGGGTTTGCCCTGTTAATCACTCATTTTAGTTTAGCCTTAGGCTTGACTACTAAACCACTTAAGGTTTCTCATTGAAAAACTTTTAAACATTGGGGGCAAAACTTTTCTTTTTAGGACCTTAATTTGCTTCTATTAGGGCATTGTCTTTCGACTTTAGGGCAAATAGTTCTTAAACTCTAAGCAAATACCTTCTAAATTGGGCAAATGATTTTCCATGCCCCTGTAAATGACTTTCACACCAAAGGATAATTATCTCATTCTGAATTGTCTAGTCCAAGAGGACTTCCTTACACTTCCTTAGGCTTATTTTCACACATTTGACTCGGATTCCAAAAATTGTAGTCTAACTTGTAAGTAATACGCCTTGGTCAATCTATTAGGTCTTTTTTTGGTTGTAACATGGGCTTTTGGTTCTTGGCTTTAATTGAAAGGGCATGTAGGCTATTTTGAAATTTATCTTCAACACTTCTTGGGTTTACAAGTCAAGAACCCTTAAGGAAAACCAATAATGCGCTTATCCCTAGTTTCAAGAGCATTAATAAATCGTCCTATGATCTGAAGAGCCTCTAAAAGGGTGGTATTGTGGGTGGGTCTATGATATAAATATGTTGTAGACCTTAGATATAGAGTTTTGATAGGTTTTGGTAGTTTTGGTGGTTTTGAGCTTTAAGCATATGCCTCCAATCTTTTGGCATGATCACCTTGTTTGAATATTCTCCAATTTTCTTTTCTCTTCTCTCTCTTTTTTTCCCCTTTTTGGTTTTCTTTTCTAATCCCATTTTCTTTCTCCTTGATAAGTGTTTTAAGACCCTCGTTATTTGTGCATTATTGAGCATATTTTATATGCTATTTAAGTAAGTCATTAAAGGAAAGAACTTTTATTGGGTTAATTACTTGTTTCAGGGATGATTATGGAATAATGAAGCTTTTTAAGAGATTCATCATGAAAGAAACCAAGTTACTGAAGGATTATGGAGCCTAGATGAAGTTACTGGTCATACACTAGTAATTATACACTACTAGTGTAGATTTGGAGGATAAACTTGAAGAAAAATCAGCTTTTTCAATGTACACGACCCAGGCTACACGGGTAGTGTAGGATGAGTAGTGTACACATGACAACAAAGGAAAATGCGCTGGAATTAAGTTGTACACGCCCCGAGCTACACGAGTCGTGTAGGGTACCCGTGTATATGCAATTTTGTATAAATACAGCCTTCTTTCATTGTTTGAGAGAGAGAGAGAGTCAGAGATCATTTTCTAACCCTAAGTTCGTCTTTTGGAGAGCTTTTCAAGGAGAATTGACGGCACAACCATCCGGAATCACAACAATTGTTTCAAAGGGGTTTTTGTTATTATGATTCATTTAAACTCTTCTAGATCTATTGTTCTTATAGTTTATCCTATGGAAGAGTAGATTTGTATGCCCTAGGTTTTGTGAAACCCTAACTCATGTTCTGAATTGTTATCAATTGATGAAAAGTTTTGATCTTGAATTCATTCATGTGATTTAATTGTCTTGTAATAATTTTCTGGCCAGGATTATTGCTTGTTTGATTCTTATTAGTTAGAAAGAGATTTCGACTAATAGGATAGATCTTATATGAATGATAAATTTGCATGTTTCACCTAGACATAGGGAGGCTTCGAATTTCTGCTATAAAGATTAAATCTTTATTTAGGGTTTGTGAGTTTTATGCAATTTTACATTGGCGTGAGTGAAGGAAGAGATTCCCATTTTCTCATGTAAAATTAGGAATCAATTGACTTGAAGAGAGTAATTGGTTTAATTTAGAAACCCCGCAGTTCAAGATTTGATTTTTCATCAGTTAATCTTATCATAAGTATTAAGGGTTAGGGTGGATCAAAACTAGGGGCATTGTTGTGAATTGAATTAAATTAAGGAAAGCTCTCATATTCTATAATTAGGGTTTGTCAATTATTAGCATAATTAGTCATTAGGGTTAATACAATCTTTTGATAATTTAGACTAGATAGTAGTGAAAGGGTATTACTAGTAATTGCCCATAGATCCTTAGGACGACATCCGAGTTAATTTATATACTACAAGATAGGTGCGCTGCCTTGTGTGGATTTGAATTAATTGGATTATAAATTTTATACTTGGTGATCATACACACATCAAAAGTTTTGGCGCCGTTGCCGGGGAATCTAGCAATATTAGGAAAGCCTTATTAGCTGCTAATTTAGTCATTTTTTTTTATTTTTCTCTTCCTCTTTGTGGTAAATTTTAGACTTGGTTTGAATCTGTGGTAAATTTTCCTCTTTGTGCTTAACCTGACAAGGCATTATAATGGACTCTAGTTGGTGGAATCATAAGATCAATATTGTAATGTCCTTTATAATCCTCAAATGAACCTGGAATTAAAACAAATATTGTGTGCTGGTATTGTGGTGAGACAGTATATTATTGTTTATGTGCTAATCCCTGTTTTTATGATGCTCCTGCATGCATTCAATTACCTCCATTGTTTTGTAATGAAGAAATTGTTGATGAGAACTCAGAAACCTTAGCTCATGAAAATTCTGTTTTAGATACATCATCATCACAACCGCTTTTCAATGAATTAGATACTTTGCATGATTCTGACCATGTTGAGTGTGATAAGATGATGGAGAATGTTTGTGAATTTGATTTTGAAACAAAAATTTTTGAAAATTCTAATGAGCAAAGTGAAGTTATGGAGAAGGGTTCATTTGAGTTGATAAATGAGAAAATTCATGTTACCACAGAAGAAATGGAGGATGGAGAGGTCGAGCTGAAACAAGAAAATGTAGAAATCGTCTGTTCTACATTTGATGAAAAATCTGAAAGTGTGGAAGATGATGAGCCTATTGGATATATCATTGATTTTGAGATAGAACCAATTTTCCAATATCCCTTTGCCCATGAAAAATTTTCTGAAATTTTTGCTGAATCTTGTTGTGCTTAAAAAGAAAACCAGGATGAGAAGCAAATTTCTGCTAATTTTGGTAAAAACTTGTGTCTGGGACACATTTGTTTGGGATCCTGGTGGATAAGAGTGTCATTTTTTGTTAATAAGTCGAGCCAACGACGTTAAACAACAGCGCTTCTTGGGAGGCAACCCATGTCTGACTTTGATAGGTAAGTTTTTCTTTTTCTAATTTTTTTCTATCCTAACATCCCGATTTTGCAGATTGTTGAGCCATAGTCGAATGAGATACTTGAGTTTTCATGCTAAGTGTGGGGAAAATCATAACCAAGGAAGGTAAAGAGGAGGATTTCAAACCGCTAAGTGTTCTAGGTAAGTATTCTATCATATGTATTATTTTAAACCTTTGACACTTAGGATCATTCATGAAAAAAAAAAAAAAAAATTTGACTCCCAGTGTACACTACCATAGTACACGACCAGTGTACTAGAGTAGTGTAGGAATTCTAGCTACTGTGCCTTCATGAGTCATAGTACACGACCAGTGTACTAGACTAGTGTATGAATTCTAGCTACTGTGCTTTCACGAATCATTCTACACTACTCGTGTATTAGGGTAGTGTACGTTTGCATAGCTACTGTAAAGTCATGAGTCAATGTACACGACTCGTGTACACTGCCGTGTTTAAAATCAAGCAAGCTGTGGAGTCATGAGTCGTTCTACACGACTCATGTAGGAGGCAGTGTACAAAACTGAGCAACCTGAGGAGTCACGAGTCGCTCTACACGACTCGTGTAGGAGGGCGTGTATGTTCACTTTGCTGCTGAGGAGTCACGAGTCAAGCTACACGGCCGTGTAGCACGGGTCGTGTACACCTCCATTCCTTGCATTTCGCGCACGCAGGTATTAATCTCTCACTCCATTGCATTTCCCACTCCTACACAACACGACACAACACTACACTCCTCTCACTCCATTACACAATCACTCCATTACACAACCACACCATTACACATCAAGGACTCACGATCGGGATCACCATCATCAACGAAGGTATGATTTAACTTCTTCCTATTCCTCATTGCATGTTCTTTATTAGTTCATTTAGCTATGCGAAAGTTGTGGAGTTTTGGAGATTTGCGAAGTTGCGACAAATATGGGTGAAGCATGATTTTGTTGTTGGTGGATGCGTGTTGTTGATGATCATCTTTGAAATGCTAGTTATGTTTTCCTTTGCTCTAATCATGCATGGTTTTCACGCACAAATTGCATTTCTAGGGTTCATGTGAGATTTTTAATTGGAAAGAAAAATTGGGGCTTTTGTGTTTTTAGTGCAATTAGATCATTCTAATATACAATGCACATGTTAAATTGGAGAAATTCTTGCTAGGTCATCCTAATCGCAATTCTAGGGTTTGTTTTGTGCGAAAATTGGGATTTGAAGGAAAATTGGTTGAAATTTTGGTAATTGAAGTTGGCTTATTGTTTTAGTGACAACCATGATTTTCAACACGAGTTCTTACACGAGTGATTTTCCCGCGTTCGTGTTGATTTTAAAATTTTACAAATTTTTTTTGGTTGTACACTACCCCTACACTAGTCGTGTACAATGACTAGTGTACACACAGCTTCAATAACTTTCGCACACTTGTTCCGCTTTGTTCTCCTTGTTCTTAATATTGCTTCTCATGATCTATATGACTTCTTGTGCAACAATTTTGAGTTATTGTATCTCTTTTTAACTAAAATTTGTTCTCTCATTTGTATGTAGGATGGCAAGAACAAAAGAAGTAAGTAAGAAGTCTAAATCCTCTCAATCTACATCAACACCACCTTCAAAGAAAAGAAAAGTCTCACAAGCTAAAAAGGCTAGTCCACTATTGTCTGATCAACTATGGAGCAAGGCTAGGAAAACTAGGTTGGACAAGAAGCCTTTTGGAGCTCACAAGTATGTAAATTGGGTCATGCTTGATGAATATGGTAAGGAGCAACGGATTCGTGAGCTCTTGTCTTTGGGACCATGGGAGGAACTGTTTGCTATTAGGACTCCTGCTTATAGGAGTATCACTTTGGAGGTGCTTACAACTTTAAGACATGAGGAGGAGGAGGATAGATCCATCGATGAAGATATGTTGTCATTTCAAGCTTTTGGGAAAGTGTACAAGATTACTTTAGCTCAGTTCTGTCAGTATATGGGTTTGTACACTCAAGAGGAAATTACATCATCTGAGTTTCATTCTTTACCAGTGGGTCTACCCCGAACAGTGGAGCCCCAAGATTACTGGCAGGAGTTGTGTGATTGCGCTATTCGGTATAAGCCATCTAGATCTAAAGCGTCTGCCATGGTAAGTGATGATTACAAGATTATTCACCACCTTTTATCTCATACGATTGGTGCCAGAAAAAGTAGTAACGGAGTGGTGAATAACTTTGAGCTGAGCTATTTATATAGCATTGATAAGAGACGCAAGATCAATGTTGGGATTGAATTAGCACTTTTTCTCATTCGGCAAGCTACGACACCCGGACGAAGGGAATTTTTTGTGGAGGTTATATCACTAAGCTGCTCATGGGGATGGAGATTTGGAAGGACCCGTCACCTACTGATGTTAAGGTTGATATAAACCTGTTCTGGATGGGCCCTTCAGACATTGGGGACTTAAGAAGATATATATGGGGCAGAGTTCTTCTAGAGAATATACTACACCTCCTCGACCTACCACGAGCGATCCAGCTGGTTCTCTTAGGGGATCATCTGGTGGGTCTGATATGCTGTTGTCCAGACAAGAGTTCGAGGCGGCGGAGAGACGGCATGAGAAAGAAAGATTAAAGAATAAGAAATTTAGGAAAGCCGTTTGGAGTTTTCTCCAAACACTTGCTGGGTGTTTCTCCCCACCACCTAGGAATCTCCCGACTTATGAGTCCTCACCTGAGAGGATTATTTCTGAGGAAACTCCACAACCTAGGGTGTATCAAAGGAAGGAAAAGCTCCAATTGTTGCTGAGCAATTAACTTCTGAAGAAGAAGCGGTTGCTACTCTAGTAATGAGGAGGAAACTGATGATAATGAGGAGGATATCAATGAAGAAGAGGATGAGAATGAGGATGATGATGAAGATGATGACGATGATGATGATGATGACGAAGATGATGCAGATGATGATGAGGAGGGGGATAAGTGATGTACCCTCGCTGGATTTGATTTGATATATCCATTTGTTTTCTTTTAGACTTTCTATCTGATGGTTTGTTCTTATTGAGATCCCCTTGTGGGAAGACTCTTTTGCTGCTGGTTTATAATGTTGATGATGGATGTTTAGGATAGGTTAACTTTTTCTTTTTGTTTTGATTTTTTTTTAGGTCAAGCTGGCTCAATTTTGTTTAGGGTTCACGAACCTTTACTTCTGATGGTGCTGCAGTCAGCTATTATCCTTGGAAACTGCTTTCATATGGGGAAGTTCTTATCTTTATTCCTTTATTTCTTCTTTTCCTACTTTGCATTGCATTGTGAGACATTGGGGACACTGTCTCAATTAAGTGTGGGGAAGGGTATTCTGAAAGGAATATATTTGGGTCTTGATAGATATTGCATGTACTTGATTGATCATATTATATTGTTGATGAATTCCCCCACTTACAAGTTTGCAAATGTTCTTGGCAGTTGAATATTAAGATAAATCTTGAAAATATACTCTTTAAAATTATTTGAATTAGCATTCAATTTAAAGTAAAAGCGACTTACATAGTACCTTACTCACCTATTTTGTAGTTGGTATACTTGGTTAAAATTTTGGATAAAATCTAGGTGGGGTAATCTTACTTGCTATTTAACAATGGAATTTAGAGTTTAGAAGTGGTTGAAGTCCTTAGTTGAAAGTTAAACGGTTATGTTTTTAAGCTTGTTGATTTGTATATTTTCTTTTCAAAAATTTTGAGAGCCCTCTTAATATTTTGTGAAAGAGCATATGATGTTTATCACATGGTGATCCTTTATTAATAACTTCTTTGAATTGAAAAAAAAAAAAAAGAAAGAAAAGAAGAGAGGAGAACACAATCTTTACTCCAATGACTCAAGCAATTGAGTTATGAGTATTCTGAACTTGAATGTTAGAGTGAGGAGAGTTCGATGGGGTCCCTTTAAAACCTGGTTACTTGGGTGATGAGCCCGGGATATACCGACTCAATGAACTCACTATAACGAGAAGGGAGGAAATGAAAAAGTTCATTATATGAGCTTTGAACAAATAATAAGAGCTGAAAAGATACGGGCTACACCCCGTCCAAAGGAAATTCCTTTGAAGGCTATAAAAAAAAAAAAAGAGAGAAATTCAAAGAGATTTAAAATGAAGGAGAAAATCCAAGGGAAAAACAGATGCAATTACTTTCATTTTATATTATTGTGCTTAGAGAAGTGGGTGAAAAGTTTATATACTTGTTAACAGGTGGTGAAGTATAACTGGGTCTCTTTTGCTATTGTTTGACTTTGTAATTACTTTGTAACTCTGGAATCTACTTTTAAATGGTGAGGGTAAAGTTTGATTTACCTGGATTAATCTTAAAATTTTGATTTTAGTATGCTAATTACATTTATACGGTAGGTTTGAGCAATAGGTACAAAGTGAGTCGCTATGGTCTAAAAGAATTGATGAATGTTAAGTGAACTCCGAATTTATGAAGAATTCATGGGTATATTTGATGATGGATTTTCTTTATTCTTTGTTGTTTACTTGAGGACAAGCAAACGATTAAGTGTGGGGAAGTTTGATAAGTGTTTTAAGACCCTCATTATTTGTGCATTATTGGCATATTTTATATGCTATTTAAGTAAGTCATTAAAGGAAAGAACTTTTATTGGGTTAATTACTTGTTTCAGGGATGATTATGGAATAATGAAGCTTTTTAAGAGATTCATCATGAAAGAAACCAAGTTACTGAAGGATTATGGAGCCTAGATGAAGTTACTGGTCATACACTAGTAATTATACACTACTAGTGTAGATTTGGAGGATAAACTTGAAGAAAAATCAGCTTTTTCAATGTACACGACCCAGGCTACACGGGTAGTGTAGGATGAGTAGTGTACACATGACAACAAAGGAAAATGCGCTGGAATTAAGTTGTACACGCCCCGAGCTACACGAGTCGTGTAGGGTACCCGTGTATATGCAATTTTGTATAAATACAGCCTTCTTTCATTGTTTGAGAGAGGAGAGAGTCAGAGATCATTTTCTAACCCTAAGTTCGTCTTTTGGAGAGCTTTTCAAGGAGAATTGACGGCACAACCATCCGGAATCACAACAATTGTTTCAAAGGGGGTTTTTGTTATTATGATTCATTTAAACTCTTCTAGATCTATTGTTCTTATAGTTTATCATATGGAAGAGTAGATTTGTATGCCCTAGGTTTTGTGAAACCCTAACTCATGTTCTGAATTGTTATCAATTGATGAAAGTTTTGATCTTGAATTCATTCATGTGATTTAATTGTCTTGTAATAATTTTCTGGCCAGGATTATTGCTTGTTTGATTCTTATTAGTTAGAAAGAGATTTCAACTAATAGGATAGATCTTACATGAATGATAAATTTGCATGTTTCACCTAGACATAGGGAGGCTTCGAATTTCTGCTATAAAGATTAAATCTTTATTTAGGGTTTGTGAGTTTTATGCAATTTTACATTGGCGTGAGTGAAGGAAGAGATTCCCATTTTCTCATGTAAAATTAGGAATCAATTGACTTGAAGAGAGTAATTGGTTTAATTTAGAAACCCGCAGTTCAAGATTTGATTTTTCATCAGTTAATTTTATCATAAGTATTAAGGGTTAGGGTGGATCAAAACTAGGGGCATTGTTGTGAATTGAATTAAATTAAGGAAAGCTCTCATATTCTATAATTAGGGTTTGTCAATTATTAGCATAATTAGTCATTAGGGTTAATACAATCTTTTGATAATTTAGACTAGATAGTAGTGAAAGGGTATTACTAGTAATTGCCCATAGATCCTTAGGACGACATCCGAGTTAATTTATATACTACAAAATAGGTGCGCTGCCTTGTGTGGATTTGAATTAATTGGATTATAAATTTTATACTTGGTGATCATACACACATCACTCCTTTTTTATTCTTCTTTTCCTTCTTCTTCTTTTTTTTTTTTTTTGAAGATGAATTCAAGGTGATTTATGTTTCTCCAACTTTCATTAGATGGCTTATAACTCAAAGTGTATAGGTTGTGTGCAGTTTTAAAATAAAGTCTCTTCTTCCTTTTAGAGGAAATGAATTATCTATATCAATTGATTGCTCTTGAATTGATATAACTAAGGCAAGCACACATTAGTTAATCCTTTTTTTTTTCTCCTTATTAATGACCTTAACCTCCAAATTGCCCAATTGTGGGGTAGTTCTTGACAGGGTTTATCTTTTAAAATACTTCTTTAATAGGCTCAACTGGATTGACAAGGGATAAGTGTGTTTGAGATATTGAAATGAATGCCTAATGTCATTTTGACCCGAGTATCAAATTCAAGGTGGACCTCCTTTAAGGAATAAGTCTAATTCCTCCCTTTAATGTCACTCTGCTCTCAAGTGTTTAGGGTTAGTTTACGATTTATCTAGCTTCTTATCATTCTAGACTTTTTTTAGGAGATATTTTTCTTGGTTATCAATCATTCACCTTTCAATTGCCTCAAGATAATCTACTAAATGCCTCATTTGTATTGGGTTTAGATTTTAGAAATTAAACCTAACAAATGTCCCTAGTTAGTAAATTATCAAGTTCTTTTAGTTGCCCCCTATTTCTGATATGTTTTTATTGGTAGTTCACTTTTAGCTTAAAGTGAGTGATCATTGGTCTCAAAATTTAAAGAATCCTTGATTATTAGCAAATTTCTCTTTTTCTCTTTTTTTTTTTTAAGTTTCTTTTATTTATTCTAGAAATAACTAAATATTAATTACTGAAAAAAATGGATATTTACAAAAAAGTATTTGGAAACCGTCTTTTACAATGACTATTTACTACCTAGAGTGGAAATTTATTTACAGAGATGATTCTTTTTTTTTTTTTGAAAAATTTAAACCAAAATCTATTTTATAAATTAGCATTTTTTTTTCTTTTTCAAAATAATTGGTAAAGAGTAATGGTAGGTTTTTTCTTTTTCCTTAAATATTTACAAATGGAGACTGACATTTATGGACTTAAGATTAAAGGAGTGGAACACCTATGATAAAGAGTGATTCTAATTTGAAAAGAACTTAAAACTAAAAAAAGGAATTAATCTAACAGATGATCAAATTATGTATAATCTATGGATATTTACAAGTCTATTATACATTTTTCAACAACTTTTAAATACAAGTTTTTTATTTACTTTATTATGATCCATATAATCTAAAGAGTATTTACTAGTCTTTATTTTTTGAGAAATTCTTTATTTACAAAAAATGGGAAAAAAATTTGATAATTATATTATATACAGTTTTTTTATATCATAATGATGTACACTATTTTAAATGAGTAAAAAAAATCATTTCACCTTTTTCAAATTTTTTTGAACTATATGCAATTGACTATAAATGCTAACAACAAGTTATTATTTACAAAGTATAAAGAATTATTCACATTAAATATTATACATGCAATTCACATGGATGCAAATTTAGAGGTTGACAATTAATTAATAATGGGGCAATTCTAAGATTTTCATTTCAGTTACAACCTCGTTCCAGAAAAAATGAGATAAATAATTTTCAATGAGAGAATTTTAAAAGGATTTGAAATTGTAACTCCTTAAGGTATGCCCCATTAATATTTAATCACCAACCCATATTCATGAATGCAATTTGATGGGCTCTAGAGGTTTCCCAGTTTAGTAGATCATAGATCAATACTAAACTGGAGCGGGAGGTCATTTTATGAACCAGAGGGTGGAAAAGCCACAGCCTCCGGATCTTATTAGCGACTTCCCTACTTAGGATCCGAAGATGGCCTGGTTCTGATCGTATCTAGCAAACATTGTTATGAGCTCCCCCCAAAAATATCATATGCCCCTATTATTTACAGAAGCTCATCTCTTTTTTTTTTTTTTTTGTTGCATCACTTAAACAAAACATTAGTACAACTATTTACAAATTAATGGCTATACAAATATACAAAAATGAGCATAAAAGGATAAGCTTTAAATTCAAAATTTTAAGTGGCTAGCCCTCTTAAAAATAAGCGTCCCCAGTGGAGTTGCCAAGCTGTCAAGCCTGGATTTTTCATTTCTTGGTTTAATTTCTTTTAATTCAATCCGTATTAAACCCAAACCCATTTAATATGGACCATCGATTAAGAATTAAAAGAAATTTAATTTTTGAAACAATTTGTAGTCGCCACCTGATTGGAACCATTTTATAAGTTAGGATTAATGGGTTGGTTAATCCTAACTTAACTACTAGTCTGCGAAAAATTTGATTTAAAACCAAACTTTATAAACCAGAAATTCTGGATTCGAGGGCTACCCTATTAAAACCATACGTTTACCACTTAAAATTCATATTAAAATTTATCCTTTTAATGCTCAAAAAATAAATTAAATTCCATGAATTCCCAAATTTACAACTTTATATACAAATTGATGATAAGACCATTTAATATTTACAATAACTTAATGAACTCAAAATTTACAAGATAATATGATGGAACAAAAAATATTATTTTAGATTTTATGTCGCTCCGTAGGGGCCTATGTATCCGCAAATCATGATCAGACATTACGTAGTTCTTTTTGTATAAATTTAATTTGTTGGTTTATTTTAGATTTTGGAATTCTTTTCATTTTAAATTTCTTAATTTTTGAGATTTTTAAGAAAATCGAGAATTTTTCAATATGAGCCTATAAACTATCACATTTATTTATATAAACTTTTTTTTCCTAAGTGACAAAACCTTTTCTATGCATATTTCCTATTTTTTTTATGATGATGATGATGATGATGATAATCTTACCTAGATCGGGTCGGAGATACGGGAGTCGGGTTGGGTCGTGGCAGCCGGAGTGGTTGTCGATGTCTTCGAGCTGTCTCTAACTTAGATTTAGACTCTTTCTTGTGTTTTTTTTCTCTTTGTTTTGTGTTTTTTTCTGTGTTGTTGTTTTGTTATTGATATGTGTCAGGTATTTATAGGTTCAATACACTCACCTACCTGCTTACCTACCACTCACCTACTGCTCACCTACCACTCGTTGACATATGCGCTTACTTCATTTGGCAGCTCGTTGACATATGTGCTTACCTCAACTGGCCAATTGGAGCATGTGGGAAAAAATAAGGAAAAAAAAGAACAATTTTCCTCCTTGAAGAATCAAACCCAGGTCTTCTTTGCACATATCAGTAACTTATCCATACAGGCTGTTAGTTTGTGCCTTGTTTTTGTTTGCACAAAAATTATATTTAAGACTTTAAAAATAAGTTATTTAATTGGGTCCAAAAATAAATTTATAATAAAAATTAGTATTATATCAAGCCCAAAAATATTTTTAAAAATTCATTATTATTATTTTTCTTTTTTTTTATACATTTGTAATGACTTCTTTTTTGGTTTTCTTTTTTTTTTAATCTTTTTTTTTGTAATTTGCGGGCTTAATATAATATTAATTTTTTACTATAAATTGAATTCTCAAATGGGCAAAAATGGGGTGTCTACAATAGGTAAAGGTGACAAATCCAAAGGAGTTAGCGGGTTAAAACCACACATAATCTCAAATGGTGAATATTTAGTAGGAGAATATGTAGAACGATTATAAGCAAACTCAACATGTGGTAAGCATTCTTTCCATGTTTTAATATTCTTTTTAATGGCAGCCCTTAATAAAGTAGATAAAGTCCTATTTAATACTTTAGTTTGACCATCAGATTGTGGATGACAAGTTGTAGAGAATAATAACCTAGCTTCTAACTAACACCATAAGGTCTTCCAAAAGTAACTTAAGAACTTAACATCTCTATCAAATACAATTGTTCTAGGCATATCATGAAGTCTTACGATCTCTTTAAAGAATAGATTTGTAACATGAGAAGCATCATCAGTTGTGATATGGAATAAAGTGTGCCATTTTTTAAAATCTATCCACGACTACAAAAATAGAATCCCTACCAGTTTTACTCATAGGTAAACCTTATACAAAATCCATAGAAATATACACCTGGGGTTCACTTGGAATAGGTAACGGAGTGTACAAACCATGAGGTTGTACTTGAGATGTAGCTTGTCAACAAGTGATACACTTCTCACAAACTCTCTCAACGTCCCATTTCATTTAGGGCCAATAAAAATGTTCTTGCAAAACATTCAAAGTCGTTGCTACCTCAAGGTGCCCCATCAATCCACCACTATGAGACTCTTTCACCAATAACTTCCTGATTGAACAATTAGGAATGCACAATTTATTTTCTCTAAACAGATATCCATCATGCCTAAAGAATTTCTAATGGGCTGTCTTTTCACAACAAGCGTATTTTTCAGTAAAATCTTGGTTTACAAAATATAAATCCTTAATATGTTCAAAACCAAGCACTTAGCATCAAGTGTTGAGATTAGAACATATCTACAAGAAAGCGCACTAGCAACAATGTTTTCTTTACTCTGCTCGTAGTGGATGACATAAGGAAATGTCTCTATATCCTCTATCCAACGCGCATGCCTCTTGTTTAGCTTTTGCTAGCCCTTCAGATGCTTCAATGATTCATGATTTGTATGACCACAAATTCCTTATACCATAGGTAATGCTGCCAAGTTTCCAAGGCCCTAACTAGTGCATACAACTCCTTATTATAAGTAGGGTATCTTAAGGCTGCCCCACTAAGCTTTTCACTGAAATATGCAATGGGTTGTCCTTCTTGCATGGTAATTGCTCCAATCCCTAAACTTAAAGCATCACATCCAATTTCAAAAGTCTTAGAAAAATTAGGAAACGTAAGTAAAGGAGCATGCTTTAACTTATCCTTAATCAACTGAAAGGCTTTTTCTTGTTCCTCTCCGCACTTGAACCCAACATTCTTTTTGCTAACTTCAGTGATTGGTGTTGCAATGCTATTGAAGTCCTTCACAAACCTCCTATGGGAGCTAGCTAGCCCATGACAGCTCCTAACTTGACTCACACTTGTTGGATTGGGCACTTCTGGATTTCACAAACTTTCTCATCATCTACCTGTATTCCCTGTGTATTGACAACAAAACCAAGAAATACAAATCTATCTGTGCAAAAGGTGCACTTCTTAATGTTAGCAAATAATCTCTTCTTTTGAAGTACATCTAAAATAGATGTCAAGTGATTTAAATGATCTTCCAAGTTCATGCTATAAATCAGGATATCATCAAAATATACAACCACAAAAATTCCAATGAAAGCATGTAAAATATGGCTCATTAATCTCATGAAAGTGGTAGGTGCATTGGTTAATCCAAAAGGCATAACCAACCACTCATATAGATCATACTTTGTTTTAAATGTGGTTTTCCACTCATCTCCTTCTCTCATCTTAATTTGATGATACCCACTTGTCAAATCGATTTTTAAAAATACACAAGATCCATGCAATTCATCTAACATGCCAAGTGGGGAATGGGATGACGATACTTTACCGTGATGTTGTTGATGGCTTGACAATCAACACACATTCTCCAAGACCCATCCTTCTTAAGCACAAGAATCATTGGTATAGCGCATGGACTCATGCTTTTCCTTATGTACCCATTCTCCTTCAGTTCATAAACCTGCTTTTGAAGCTCCTTAGCCTCCTTAGGATTACTCTTATAAGCTGGTCTATTTGGAATGGTCGCTCCGAGTACAAAGTTAATTTGATGTTCGATCCCTCGAATTGGAGGTAATCGTTTTGAGATTTCCTTAGGAAAGACATCCTTAAATTCTTGCAAAAGAGAGATAACAACACTAGGCAAAGAATTAGGAAGCTCGTTAGTGTTTAAACATGTTTCTTTGTAAATCATCAATAGCATAGGCTGGTTTCATTACTAACGCTCTCCTCACCATGCTCACTCTTGCCACACAATTCTTCTTTTGCAAGGCCACACTCTCCTTTTCTCTCACTAGCAAAGCCGAACCCCTTTCAACTTGGCTACTCTCACTCTTTTCGGCTTTCCTCTCTTTTTCTTTTACTCTTTCACTTTATTTTTCACTCTACTTGTGTTTCCAAAAGGATTATTGTAGTTGCAACTGATCTTCATAAACTTCCTTAGGGGTTGAGGGTTTAAGATTGTAGCTCCTGCCATTTTGAACAGGTGAATACTTTTTTGAAAAGCCATCATGAATCACCTTACTGTCAAATTACCATGGCCTTCCCAACAATACATGACAAGCTTGCATCAGCACCACATCACACAACACTACATCCTCATACCTCCCGATACAAAAAGCAATCTTAGCTTGTTTGTTCACCTTAGTCTCACCACTATCGTTCAATCACTACAACTTGTATGGATTAGGGTATTTAGTGGTCTTGAGCCCTAATTTGTTCATAATGAATGTGCTGACCACATTGGTGCAACTAACCCCATCAATAATCAAGTTATAAATGCTGTTACCAATATAACACCTAGTATGAAAAATATTCTCTCATTGCATCTCATCTTCCCTTTGACTTACACATTCAAGGCATGTTTCACCACTGCCACTAATCTACCCATAGTGAGTTCTTCATCACTATCATCCTTCAATGGTGGCATATCCTCATCATCGTCACTATCCTCTTCAGTCTCATACTCACCATCACCATCTAAGATCATGACGTGCTTGTTAGGACATTTGTTAATAATGTGACCCCTGCCTTGTCATTTGAAACATTTTATATCACGATTCCTAGAAGTAGAAGAATCAGATTTACCTGGATTTCCATGGCTGGCCACTTCATGCTTTTGCTCAGATTTTAGCTTTGTAATGGGTTGTTTCTCCTCCTTCTTCTAGTAACTAGACTTGTAATTGGATGAACCTAAATCAAATTAAAACATGAAGCACCACCACCCTTCCTCTTGAGTTGGTTCTCAGTTTTAATCGCCATGTGAACCATATCTTCTAACTCAACATAGTGCTGCAATTCTACCACATTTTGGATTTCCCTATTCAATCTATCCAAAAATCTTGCCACTGTATCCTCAAGGTCCTCCTCCACATTCGCCTTAATCATTGCTACCTCCATCTCCTTATGATACTCCTCCAAAATTCTATTACCTTATTTAAGGTTTTGCAATTTGTTATACAAATCCCTATAGAAATATGAGGGTATAAACCGCTTTCTCATCACTCTCTTCATCTCGTCCCAATTCTCTAATGGTGGCTCCTTATTCCTCCTCATGTTCAATACTAACTGATCCTACCAAACTATAGCATAATTTGAGAATTCAATGGCAGCAAGCTTTACCTTCTTAGCTTTGGAATAGTTGTGGTAAGCAAACACCAATTCCACCTTCTTCTCCCACTCAAAATATGCTTCAGGATCATTTTTCTCTTGAAAGGATGGAATTTCATCTTTATACTACTTAAGTAATCATCCTCTTGATTCCTGATTCCTCTAAACCTACCTCCATATCTCCTATTATTATCAATAGATCCCCTATCAAACTCTTCTTCAGAACTAAAGCCTTTATATTCTTCTTCTATTCTCACTCCTCTTTTAGGATTTCTCTCTCCCCTACGTCCTGGAGGAATACCTCTTGACTGTTCAATGCTATGTTCAGCCTTCTCATGAAGTTCTTCCATTCATTCCCTAAACATTTTCTTCATCTTTGCCGTCACCGCCTCCAGGATCAACTTCGTATCGACTGCTCCCTTCTCACCTTTAGATGAGCTCTAATGTGACATATTTTATTTCCTGCAGCAAAACAAGGTTAGAAGTAAAAATAATCCTCACATATCACTCTCTCGCATGTTTTCACTCAAAGGATGATTCACTCAAAATCACTCGTGTTTTTGCACACAAATAATGATATTCCTCACTTCAAATTTCTCTTTTAGTTCTTTAAGAACTAATTGAACAGCTCAAGATCCTTTCCAGACTTCAACCAGACTTATCAAAAGAATATGAACAAAATAAGAATTCAATTAGAACTATATCAATGGAGCTTTGTAATTAATCAAGAATCAAATCTCTCAAGAATCCATGCAATGACACTTCCAACAAATCTTTCAAGAAGCCAATTCAATGATACTTTTTTTTTGTGCATGAATTTTCTTTTCTTTCTGTTATTTTTTATCAACTAATGGGAACTATCAAGAATCAATCACAACTAAAATAAGAACAAGTAACAAAATGAAACCCTAGAAGGAAAAGCTTAGAGATTCCCTGCGAAGTCTAAAAGACTCAATTTTTTTTTTTTAAAAAGAATCAGAAACAAAGAAACACAAGAATCTAACATGAAGAAGATTAAAGACTTTCTTAAACCCTAAAGACACAAACTTTCGATAAAGGAAAAGATAAGTGAACCTTATAGACCTAGGCTTTGATACCAAATTGATATGAACTATGCCAATCGATGACGAAACTCGATATCAATATGTTTGGATTCAATTCTAAGATCATCTTATTCATATGGAAACTGTGACCCATTGCTTATAAGAAGCAAGACCCTTGGTATAATTCATAGATGACACAATCGAAGATGGAAAATCAATTGATAAGTCAAATTGAACGCCATGGAATTAGATCCAATAAGTTCAAGAAAAGTTCACTCAAGAACTTAAGAGAAATCTCTCAATTTGATGCATTCAAAAGTTGTTTTATAGTACAATCAAAAGATTACATATATAGAAACATAAGGAAACCTAAAAGACACTTAAAACTCCATTCCTATTGAAAACATATGTTGGTTAAACTGGTGGCCTTTAAACAAAGGCGAGAAAAATCATGTTCTGGACACAATGTACACCGGTAGTACGCAGGCAGCGTACATATGGAATGTTGGCGGCATAGACAAGGAACGCTGCCAGTGTTTGAGATGGCCTTAATAAAAATGCTACTGATCATTGTTCAACGCATAATAAGCCAGTAGTGTAGTTGCTGAACATTGGCGGTGTAAAAGTGTAGGCTGATGGCTTGGAGACTACTTTAAAGAATTCGATTTTGTTCACCTTAAAAACCGTTGCAAGGTCGGTGGCGTAAATTTGCAGGGTTGGCAGCGTTGAACTTTGAACTGACGATATTGAGCTGACTTTGATTATAATTGGTCCATCCATCATTTTGGTCCATTCTCGAGTTGATTTTAAGGATGTTAATTAGTTTAAGTTCATCTTGGTAGTGTGCATATGGATCTCCTCTTCTTCAACTTGTTGAATGAATCCATTGAGGGCATCCTTGAATCTTTTATCTTGAGTCCTTGTAGCTGGTCTAGATGGCATCTCTAATGGGTCTACTCTCCACCTTCTAGCCATGTCCCCATCACCTATCCAGTTGTTCTTGCAGCAATCCCCTTCTTCATGTGTATTTACCTTTGAAATCTATGTCAAACAAACCGCATGTCGATATTACCTCACTAAATTCATGAAACTTATTAAAATTAGGTAGCAAACAACCCATCTTCTCATCAAGAGATAGATAAACATTAAAATCACCCATAATTGCTCATGGATAAGAGATGGAGTACTATCATTAAGAAGAAATTTCCATAAAGGTCTCCTCACATTAGCAGTAGTAAATATCAATGAGAAGACCCCTATTTTTTGTCTTTCGTTGTTCAAATATTGATGATCATACTCAAGATATCAATTGAAATGACATTGGGACTCCATAGCACCCAAATGCCACTCGAAAACCCATTTGCTTTAACCATAAACCAGTTCGCAAAACCCAACTTCTTGAGAATCATTTTAGCACTTATGCCACTATTTTTCAAATTTATAATAACAAAAATGCCAGGTTTATTAGACAACTTGAGATCCTTTATCATTCTCTAGAAAATGGAGCTATAAGCTGCTTGACAATTCCATCTTTTCACAGTCACAATAACGCAACAATAAGAGAGAAAGTAAAGCATGAGCAAGTTATTCTTGCATATCAAGGATATTACAATCTTCTCTTGTTGACCAATAGCTACATCTTTCTCCGAGGCTTCCTTCCCCTCAGTTGTTTGTCCTCCATCTTCCTCAACCAGAGGTGGAAGCAATTGTTTAAAAAGAGATTTTTTTCTTTATTTGGTTCAGGCACTCTACATCTTTTCTTCCTTGTATCATGTAACTTTTTACTAAGGGAGGTATCAATAGTTTGTTGCAACTAAGGGAAATTAGATGAGAATGTAATAAGAGACGAAGAAGATAGACCACTCTTTTGATGGTTGAGGTATTTGATACATTGGTTAAAGGTGTTCTTTGAGCACTTGGGCTCACATTAAACATTTTGGATTGGATCAAACCAGGGTTTAAACATTGATCTTGCCATTTTTATCACTTCTTGAGGGCTTCCTTTTATCCTTAAGAGTAGCAACTTGTTAGCATTTTTTTCACGTCTACTTATAACAACAAAATCCTTAGGCAAATCAAACTTAGAGTTGAAAAAATCATATGGCTTTCAGAGAATAATGGATTAACACTAACTTCCATAACTGATTCATCCACCAAATCATCGAAAACACCAAAATGTGAGCCGAATTTTTTCCTATCACCCAATTTATTCTAATTCCTTAGATCTGTGCTTTCTTTATTTGGATTCTTTCTATTCCAATGAGAAGCAAGCATCTAAGGACCAAAGGAGACTCTTTTCTAGCAAGCTCTAACAACTCTTTCCTTTGCTAATCTAATTTTTTATGTTGAGAGGCATCTATAATAATCTCTTGGACTGTTTCCTTAGACTTTTTGGGATACGAAACTTGATTGTGACATGAATAACCATAAGAAAGCAGATACGTGGAATCGCCTCACACTCTATACTCTCTCAGAAACCATCAATTAGGAATTTCAAAAAAGGACGCTTTGATAAATCAAGTTGAACAACAACCAGAGTAAAATGACCCCTTTGAGATAAGATCGTATTATAATCCACCCTTAGAGTCTTTCTAATAAAAGATTGTTGATTCTCGTAAGAATTGCTTCATGATAATACCTGTTAGGATACTCCTTTAATAGTTTTGATGATAACAAAATAGAATCAAAGATGTCTAATCTATTTAATCAAGTTTGCAAATTTAGTTATAATATATAACAGAAGGTTTGCTAGAATCTTTATCAAAAGCTATGCTAGAACATATGTCAGAACTTTCACAAGAGGCTTTAAACATAGGATAACATTCTACATAAGTATCAAGATGTTTTCTATTTTAGTATTTATTTATGAAGACACAACTCCACTTATTAGATGTATTTGGATAATGCATTTGATGCGTTCCACTTAAGAACGATTTAAAATCCATGGGATGAGTTAAGTGATAAATTTGGTTTCATGGATTCTAATAAGTCGTTCAAGAATTTTTTTTAGATTTTTCTTTTTGAACAAGAAGATATAAAATGAACTAATTGAAGATAGAGATTGAAGACGACGATAGTCTTTATCAAATAGCCATTTTCATTAAGAGGATAACATATGCAAAAGAAGATAAGGTATCTTAAAAACTTATTTCTAGACTTTGTGGAGCAACATTTTATGCAGATAATAACATGTTTCGGATATTTTTTTTGGAAGCTTTCAAATTTCAAATATTTAATGAAACAACAACAACAAAAGATTATGAATCACATAACGTCATTTCTTCAAAGCAATGGAGATAATATCAAGATAAGCTTGATTGGATTTTATGGGATACACTCGAGCTAACGAAATAATTTTTTGTTTAAGATTCTCGTGGAAAATAATTACTTATTTAAGGTCAAATTGAAAAAAAATTACCAATATACAACATCAAAATCACATCTTATACACGGGATATACAAATAATTATATACAATATGTATATCGTGGTTAAAAAAAGTGATACCCATACGTGTACATACGGGTATCGCTTGAAACAATTGCTATATCCCATGAAAAAAAGCGAAATAGTAAAACAGGATGGAAGAGTAGAAAGGAAAGGAAAGGAGAGAGGAGAGGAAGAGAGGGAGAGGAAACAAAAAGACAAAGGAGAGAGAGAGGAGAGAGAGGTGAGAAGGAGAGAGGGGGTGTTGTTAGAAGGGGGGGGGGGGGGGGGGTGGGGGGTGGGGGGTGGGATAGAAGAGCAGGTGGAGACAAATCACTTTTTTTGAACTTTAAAACATACTTGCAGTATTATTGCGATTTTGCATTGCAATTTTTGTGTAAAAAACCCATATCCTATTTATGACACGCGATATAGGTATGGTATGAAGACATGATATTGTGTTTTGAAGCACAATTTACATGTTAAATTCACATATCCTGCTTTAGAAAAGTAATTTTGTGAAGTAATTTGGTAATTTTTTTCATTAAACTATATACTGGTAATTGTTTATTATAGGAAAGGTAGACATGTTTTCACCCTGAGTTAACAAACATTCAAAATTTCTAGAAGATAGAGTGTTGATCTCCTCAAAGATATTTTTGAAGAAACTTTCATGACTCTTTCCAAAGAGATGTTAAAAAAACAATATATAAGAAGACAAAATTAAAATTATAAGATGTACAAGTGCTCTCAATTTCCAACTTACTACTAATATACCGCGAGGGCTTGCTTTAGAACTCTTGTCAAAAGCTACTTATATTACTTTATGATTTGCTATTAAATTTTGAGAACTTATTGTATCTCTTTTGAAACCATCCTAGCTCTTAGGTTGAGTGATTGCCTCAGAGGATTACTTCAATATGTTGTAATTCTATGATTAACCTAAATATGAGGCTTGTGAGACAGAGCAAGGTAGCATGGGTGTCTTTAATCTCTCAATTGTTATTGGACTAGTGGAATGGCTGGTGTAGATGACCGAATCCCCTATAGTGGAGCTGAAAGAGAAGATTGACTCATAAGGAGAAAACTCTATAAATGTCATGCCTCTTTTATTTCCCGCACTTTAAAATTTTTTATTGTTTTATTAAATTGCATTTATTCATTAATTGTGCATGCCAATTCTACAAAATTTGAAAAAGTTTTCAATAACAAACAGTTCACCCTTCCACTTTTGTTTGTTAACTAGGACCTACAATATTGAAGTGGCGTGTATGGAAATAGAACCTGCATTGCCACACTAGATATGGAGGTCTGATAAGCTCTAAAGGCCGGATAACATTGTTATACTGATAAATAGTGCCCAATAATCACCCATGGACCATTTAAAAGTGCCTAAAAAACATCAATATCATTATTCAACTGCAAACAAAAAAAAAAAAAAATGATTTTCCAAACTGATCACCTTGAAGTTACCTGAAGTATTCTAGGAATCCTTAATGCATATAGTCTTCTATATAATAGGATGACCCATTAATTTTACTATAAAAACAATGTCCTTTCATGGTTTGAATCTCAAATTAGTATCTTATTCTATTATTATATTTGCCATTAGTTTTATTTTTCAATTCCCATTAAAAATATAATAAGTGAAAACCGAGCCTACATTTTAATATATATACATTTTTCAATTTATCAATAACTTTCTTTTACATCTCCTTATTAATGGCATTTATAGATTCCTCTCTCCTCCATAATTCTTTAATTAGTTTGATATTTTCCTTCCTCTACATCTATTACGTATAGTATTGTATTAAAGGAAAACCCAAATATTCAATTTTGTAGTGTAATCAATTATCTATTATATATATATATATATATATATTATTTAAGCCAGTAACTTTTTATTCGACTCATTTATATAAATTAGGTGTTATATTTTCTTTTTAAATGTCAATTATTTATAAGAAAAAAGTGAATTACCTTAAAAAACTTTCACGTTGAAAATGACAAATAAGTTACTTTCTCTGTTAATATATATTATTGAAGGAAAAGTATATGTTCCAGTTATTTATCTAAACAAATGTCAATTCTCTTTTGACTCTCCCATAATATTTTATCTTCTTCTTATCATGTTAAAACACTTTCTTTGTTGCCACAATGAGTAATATCACAAATGGTATCTAATTTTGACAAAACATGAAATTAAGTACTTAAACTTTAAAATTAATCATTTTAGTATTTAAATTTTGAGATTACACAATTTAGTACCTAGAAAATTTTAAATTGATTAATTTAGTATCTAAAAGAACTTAATGGACGTATTACTGGCGTATGTAAATTTTTTTTT
This sequence comes from Combretum micranthum, assembly GCA_024138025.1. Classification (NCBI taxonomy): domain Eukaryota; kingdom Viridiplantae; phylum Streptophyta; class Magnoliopsida; order Myrtales; family Combretaceae; genus Combretum; species Combretum micranthum. The sequence goes on from JAMXBD010000641.1 coordinate 395,682, forward strand.
AATATATCAAATTGATTAATTTCAAAATTCAAATAGCTAATTACATATTTTGTCAAAGTTCAGGTACCATTCTTGAGAGTAACTCTTGCCACAAATTTCTTATCATTGGATTGTTTAAAGTTATAAGTATTTCTTTATGTGTTTTATGAAAATGCAACACTCATTGGTTGATCTCATTATGATGGTTCAATAATGATGTTGACATAGTGGTGTTCAACAAAAATTCAAAGCACACAAAAGGCCTAATAGCAATCCAGTCCACTTACAAAATAAACCCACAACAATCTAGTATAGCCTTATTGAGAAAAATACAAAAACAAAACCTTAAAGTTGTATGCCATGTCAAATACTCTTCATTTGCTTTCCAAGGTAAGATGACTCTTCTCTTCTTTCTTTCTATTCAAAAACAAAGTTAAGGTTTCGTTAAAATTCTATCAGATATGCTTAAGTCCATAGAAGATCTGCTATTGTATGCTTAAGTCCATAAACTTATCCAAGACCTTTATAATCCCTCAAATACTGAGGTTTTTTACTAGATCTATTGGATTTAAATTGTTCTTTCATATCAATGGTAAGGACCAAATAGTTATTTAACTCTACTCTTTATTTATTTATTTTTAACTTATGTTCTTTTACCCCTTCTTCTCTTCAATTCTTTATATATTTATGCTTATATCTATTTTGAAAGTTTAGTATATTTTTTGGATGAAAAGAAATGTATGCTCAAGTAAGAAGACAAATATTGATTATATAACTATTTTTCAAAGGTTTGAGTTGAAAACTGCGAGGCTAGAGATTTAATAAAGAATGACTAACCTTATTTATATATATTGTGGTAATTTTCTTATACGGATGATTGTCAAGGAATCATATAGATTTTCATTAATAGTAGATTTTGGTTGTTTTTTCAAAAATTTTTAACTAAATCTTTTGGTAATTACTTCAATTGGATTTTTGGCAATTACTTCCTTTTCACTTTTATCATAATCGAGATGTCCTATATACCAAGAATGATGATTAAGAAAGGATAATAATGTTAGCACAATAAGATGCAATCTTTCTATAATTTTCATATGAGATAACATAGTCTTTAACACCTTTTTTTTAAAAGTAATTTAAATGTTAAATGGTTATAACTATAATAGATGACATAGTATTTTATAAAAGTATGGAAAAGATAATGAATACATAATATTTTATAAAAGGGTTAATGTCACAAATGATACTTGAACTTTGACAAAATATGTAATTATGTACCTAAATTTTACAATTGATTAATTTAGTACTTGAACTTTGAAATTGATCAACTTAGCACCTGAAAGAACTTTGTTTGTATGCTAATAATATCTCTGTTAAGGCTTTTTGAGTACTAAATTGATCAATTTAAAAGTTTTTTAAGTACTAGATCGTTCAATTTTAAAGTTCAGGTACTAAATTGATTGATTTCAAAGTTGAGGTACCTAATTGCATATTTTGTCAAAGTTTATGTATCATTTGTGACATTATTCCTTCTATAAAAGTATGGAAAATATAATAAATACTTGAAGTTTATCGATACTTAAAATCCAAGTTACTGATAATTATTGGAATGAATTGTATTATTAATGAAAAATGTAATAGCTCATAAATAAACAATTTAAAATTTGAATTATTCATGAAAATTAAATATTAGCATGTCCCATAGTTTAAATAAAGGTTTAATGTTATAAATAGTACCTAAACTTTGATAAAATATGCGATTAAGTACCTGAAGTTTGGAACCAATCAATTTAGTACCTAAACTTTGAAATTGATCGATTTAGTACTTAAAAAAACTTGTCATATATGCCAATAAGATGTTGAACATATGGTGTTCAAAGTGTGTTTTGATGAGGAAATGAAGTGCACAATTAATCACTTAATCATATTTAAGTTACACTTAATTAGTAAAACAATTGTTCAATTTGTTTTGGATATGTTTGAACTTGTTTTGCTTTGTTTTTGTTTATGCTTGTTGTAACATCCTAGTTCAAACTCATTTTAGTCCTCTTTTTGTTTAGAATTTGTTAAAGCTTAAAACATGAAAGTTGTAGATATCTCTTTTATCTTTTTATAGCATCTTGAATCACCTCAATCGGAATCCGGATGAGAAAGTTATGATCAAAATATGAAAAAATGTCGAGGCTGGAATCATACAATACAACATACCATTCGGATGGTAATTTATGGAGTCTAGACAGTAGATGGTTTGTTGCTGTGTTTTGCAGGTAGCGTCCAAACACTAGTTGATAGAAAAATAACCGTTGGAGCCTCTTTTACTCGACCACTGGAGGAGAATTTTGTTGACAACGGCTAGGAGGCTTCAAGATGTTATAAATACAAGTGTTTGGGGAGTTGAAGAGTAGGTCTAGAGCTTGTTTATTGCATACATCTTCTTGTAAACACTCTCTACATGAATTAATTGTAAATTGTGATATTTTGTAAGTGAAAGCCAAATATAGTGCTAGTTGCTTTATAATTGCTATCCTTTGACAAGCACTACACTAAGTGAATTATGAGTATGTTGGTGAAGTCTTGAGTTGAGTCTAGTGTGTTCAATTTGTAAATACTCAACTCAAGCATTTGTATTATTGATGTGTTGAAGTCCTCTTTTGAGGAAAATTATTGGTGTGAATAAAGTGGTGAAGTCCTCCATTGAAGAGACAATTATTGTGGATCGTGGAGACTAGGGGACGGACTGAATTCCACGTTAAAATCATGGTGCAATCTTTCCTTTCCCTATCTCTTTATTTATCATTGTTTATTATTATTGTTGTTGTGCATGAATTAGTCTTTGAGCTTAAAAGGAAATCCTTTTTAGTGCATAATCTATATTCCTTAGGTGTTACTTAATTTTTACAATTGGTATGAAAGCTAAGACTCTAGGATAAGTGCTTAATTGCATCTAGAGTTTAAGATCGTGGTTTGTAACACCTTAGGTTTCATGGAAGGACAAGCAATAAATAGACCACCCATCTTAACTGGAACAAATTATGCATATTAGAAATGTAGAATGACGATTTTTTTAAAAGCTCAACATATTTTCTTGTGGGGTGTTATAGAGAATGGGCCAATTGTTATTGAAGGAAAAAATGAATAAAATTATACTAAGGCCGATAAAGAGAAAATTCAATTAAATGAAGTTTTTATGAATATATTATATTGTGGTTTAAATGAAAGTGATTTTAGTAGAATTTTTACTTGTAATTCAACTAAAGAAATTTGGGATAATTTAGAAAGTACTTAAAAAGGCTCTATTAGAATGAAATATACAAAAATTAGCCTCTTATGTAGAGAATTCGAAAATTTTAAAATGAAGGCTAATGAATCTATAGATAAAATGCATGATATATTTATAAATATTATGAATCATTTGTCTATTCTTGGCAAGACGTGTACTAACTTGGAAATTAACTCCAAACTTCTTAGTCCTTACCAAGAGAATAGGAGGCGAAGAGGACCACCATTGAAGAGGCACATGATTTGAGCATAATGAGTAAAGAAGAACTTCTTGGAACCCTTAAGAATCATGAAATGATAAAAAAATATAGAGAGGAGTCATCCAAGAAGGAAATTGTGCTAAAAGCCTCTTGTGCAAGCTCAAGTGAAGAGGAGGAAGAGAGTGATGAGGATGATGAGGAGTTAGACAAGCTGACAAAGAAGTTCACCATGTTCTTGAAGGTGAACAAGATGATGAAGAAGGATGATTACGACTCCATAAAATAAAAAAGGAAGACTATCACATGCTTCAATGCAGTTAATCGAGACATATTCAACAATATTACCTAAATACAAGAAAAAGAAGCAAAGGAGAGAAGAAGAAAGCATATATGGCCACTTGGAGCGATGAAGACTCATCTAACTCGGATGAAGATGTATGGTTGATGGCCATTGATGATGAGATATGTTCAAATTCCTCACATGTTCCTTATGATGATATAGTTGATATGTATGATAAAGCATGTAATGAGCTAGTGAACATGAAAAAGAAAAATAGCATGCTTAAATCACTAATGAAGAAAGTAGGAGATGAAACGGACATTTTTAAAATTGAATATGAGGAAATTAAAATCGAAAATGGAAAGTTGCATGAAGAAATTGAATTGAAATTGGACAATGCTAAATTGAATGATAAAAATGAGAAGTTGAGAGGAAAGAATGATGAGTTGAGCAAAACGGATGAAAAATTGAAAATCGAAAATGATTTTCTCGACCTTGAGGTTAAAACAATGGTGATGATAAAAGTGATGATATTGTTGCATGTGCTAGTAGTTGTAATGAGGAAATTTTAAAAGAGCTAGATGGTTTAAAAAATTGAAAATGAAAGGTTGAAGACTAGCTTAAGTGATGCAAATGATACCATATCCAAATTCACTAAGGGAGAAAATAATTTAAGTACTCTGCTTGGAAAGCAAAAATTTGATTTTAACAACTATGGAATTGGCTATGATAGGAACATTAGTTGCAAGCCCCATAAAACTCGATTTGTAAAAGCAACTTATAGTACTTGTAACTATTGTGGCAAACTTGGCCATATTATACATAATTATGTAATAAAGAAAGCTACACATTTAGGTCACTCAAGCAAATTTGTTTGGGTATCAAGAAGGGACATTCTTGTTTTGACTAACTAAAAAAGACCCCAGCAAAAATGGGTACCAAAGAGATAAATATGCTTTTTGTAGGTACCTAAAGGGGCTTCAAGGGCGAAAACAAGGTATAATCTCAACTTGCTTAAGTTTTATGGTTTGTGCTCTTGTTGTTTATGATTAGAATGTATTGATGAGCTTAAATATGCAAATTTTTTATGTTGAGTGCTTTTGTGCATGCTTTTGGGCCAAGAATGAGCAAAAATTGAGTTTGTAATGCACACAAATGGATTCTCATGTTTTTTTTTTATGTTTAAATCATGATTTCTCATGCTTAATGTACCCATAAAACTTGTATGTAGGTTCAAATTTGAATGAAGGTGCTTTTGGACAAATTTGTGCACATATTTAAGGAAAAATCATGCTTTTGATGACTAAAATGCGCATAAATTTGCAATATGTGAACTCATGTGAGTTTGTTTAGTTCCAACATGCTTAATATACATTTTTAAACTTGCATGAAGTGTTTGATATGCTTAAACATGAATCTTTGATGATATATTGATTTTATGCATGATTTGAACTCAATTTGTGCTAATATTAGGCTTTGAATGCATGAAAATGGTTTTTCATGCTTTCGATGCATAAACAATGTTTAGATATGTCCAATGTTGCTTTCCAAACTTGTTTGAATGATTGAAAATGTTTGAAAAGCTTTTTAGACAAATTTGTGCACTCTTGAGAAATATATTATGCAATTTTTGACAAAAAAAAAAAAAAAACTTGCAAAACTTGTGTTTTGTAATGTTACATGGTTTTGAACCACTCAAAATGTCTAAAATATATTTTAGAACTTGCATGTTGCTTGTGCATCTCTATTTGTTTGGCATGTTTTGAATTTACGTTTTTAATGAGTCTATAGGGGAGAAATATGTGCACAACTAACATGTTTAAGTATGTATATGTGTGATATCTTTGAAAATTAAGTGTAACATATAATTCCTTTGGCTAAGCATCAAAACTTTAAACTTATTCGCTAAAATTCTTTCATAGCATGGATGTTTAATTGAGGGAGAGTATTAAATTGAGGGGGGTTAATTGTGCATAATTGTCCTCATAAAAAAGGGGGAGATTGTTGAACATATGGTGTTCAAAGTGTGTTTTGATGAGAAAACAAAATACACAATTAATCACTTAATGATATTTAAGTTACACTTAATTAGTAAAACAAGTGTTTAATTTGTTTTGGATATGTTTGAACTTGTTTTGCTTTGTTTTTATTTATGCTTGTTGTAACATCCTGGTTTACTCTCATTTTAGACCTCTTTTTGTTTAGAATTTGTTAAATCTTTAAACATAAAAGTTGTAGATCTCTCTCTAACATTTCCATAGCATCTTGAATCACCTTAATCAGAGTCCGGATGAGAAAGCTATGATCAACATATGAAATAGTGTCGACGCTGGAATCGGACATTGTAACATACCATCTGGATGGTAATATATGGCATCAGGACGATAGATGGTTTGTTGCTATGTTTTTTAGGTAGCTTCCATACGGTAGTTGAAAAAAAAAATAGTCGTTGAAGCCTCTTTTACTCTATCGTTGGAGGGGTGTTTTGTTGACAATGGCTAGGAGGCTTCAAGATGTTATAAAAACAAGTGTTTGGGGACTTGAAGAGTAGGTCTAGAGCTTGTTTATTGCATACATCTTTTTGTAAACACTCTCTACATGAATTAATTGTAAATTGTGATACTTTGTAAGTGAGAGCCAAGTATAGTGCTAGTTGCTTTATAATTGCTATCCTTTGTCAATCACTACACTAAGTGAATTGTAAGGGTGTTGGTGAAGTTTTGAGTTGAGTCTAGTGTGTTCAATTTGTAAAGAATCAACTCAAGCATTTGTGTTTTTGATGTGTTGAAGTCATCTTTTGAGGTAAATTATTGGTGTGAATAAAGTGGTGAAGTCCTCCATTGAATGAGGCAATTATTATGGATCGTGGAGACTCGGGGGCAGAACGAACTCCATATTAAAATCGTGGTGCAATCTTTCCTTTCCCTATCTCTTTATTTGTCATTGTTTATTATTATTGTTGTTGTGCATGAATTAGTCTTTGAACTTAAAAGGAAATCCTTTTAGTCCATAATCAATATTCTTTAGGTGTTACTTAACTTTTACATAAGATATCTGTCAAGTTCTTTTAGGTACTAAATTGATTAATAGTTTTTTAGGTTCTAAATTAATCATTTTTAAAATTTAGGTATCTAATTGATTATTTTATTAAAGTTCAAGTATTATTTTTGATATTATCCCTTAAATAAATAAACTTCAAATAGTATTATTAATTTAGATGCATGTAAAACCTCCTATTATAGTTTTTGTCTTCTTGTTTCTTTAACTAAGAGGACAAATAAATTGTTATTGCTTATTCATTAATTTAATTTATATAATTAGAGAATATGACAAAGTAAAATATGTTTTCGCCGTATCATTTTTCTTGTCAAATTATTATAATTGGCACACACATTGCATGTTTGCAATCTGTTAGTTTTATTATATTAAGTTAAACCCGTAACTCAACTCCACCTTACAATATATAGTTTTTTTTCCCAATCTAGTAGTAACTTCCTTTTACACTATCTTATTGATGGCATTCCTAGATTTTCCTATCCTTCATAATTCCTTAATTTTATTTTCATATTTTCCTCGCTCTATTCTGTAATATCTATTATATTTACAAGAGATAGTGTCACAAATGATACTTACACTTTAATAAATATATAATTAGGTATCTGAACTTTGAAAATGATCAATTCAATACTTGAACTTTGAAATTGATCAAATTGATATCTGGAAAACTTTAAAGTTGATCAACTTAGTATCTAAAAGAACTTGACGGAGGTACTGTTGACATGCACGAAGAGTTTTTTTAGGTATTAAATTAATCAATTTCAAAGTTTAGGTATTAAATTGATCAATTTTAATATTCAGCTACCTAATTGAATATTTTTTCAAAGTTTAGGTACCATTTATGATATTAACCCTATTTATTATGTATGTATTATATTGATAGGAATCATGGTGCGCTTAGCGACCACTTGATTTAGAAATAGAGACGAGCCTTGAAGATTGAGTTCTAGAGTAGATCACGGCTCTAAACCTGCCCGTGATCCCGACTATGATCATCATGCCCCTATGCCATCCATAACAGGATCGTGAGCACGTTGTTATCGAAGAAGTTGAAGACTAGAGGAGATAACTAGCAGCATCATGCTCATGATGCCAACCATATCATGACCAATCTTGGCTACAATCTATTTGAATTACGAAGAGGAAAATTAAGGCCAAGGAGATCACGGCTAGTGTAACGTTTGTGATCCATAGTGTGATTTTACGCTTTGATTCTATTTTTTTTTTTTTTTTTACTTTCCTATGTTATTTGTTTGACTTTTTATGTTCCAAATTTGCCATTGCTCGCTTTGTGGGAGTATATAAGGGTCCTTAGGTTTACGTTAATAGAAGTTCGAACCTTTTTTTTGTCATTGATTGAGATCAATGGGCTTCTTGCCTTTCTTGGAATTATATCTAAAACCTTTTGAGTAATATTGAGTTTTTTTTCCAAGATTATTCATTTGTTGTTTCTTTTGATCATGTATCATATCGATTGAGTTAAACAACTGATTTGATTCTTTTCTCGGTGTGTCATATCTAAGGATAGATCGTTCACATATTCTATTTTCCCGTTTTTATATAAATCAAAAATCCAAAAACACATATTAAATCTTATTAATTCCGCTATATAATTCTGACACTGGTCCCATCGGTATCATATGTTCTTTTAGCTCTTAGTTCGATGAAGAAATGCCATTAGTAATAGTGTCATTGTATTAACAGTCTCATATTACTATTTTGATATTTGAAAAAAAAAAAATGGATTTAATCTCTTATTAGTGGTGAAAATTTAATCAATATTTTTATATAATGTTTTTTGCTACTATTTTCTATTTTATAAGCTGATTCACATTTTATCTGTTTAGTTCGATTTGCACGCCTGGATAGTTTGGATTTATCGTAAAATATTTCTTTTATTAAGTGAAAAGCCTTTTATGCACTAGAGATAAATATTTACTTAGTATTGCCAAACCAAAACTTCTCAGTTAAAGTTCATTTTGTCCTGATATCTCAAAATAAAAGAAAACCACTATATAAAGCCCCCCTTTTGTTTGAAAAGTTTACACAACATTTATGTTCCTTATTATCACTTCTACTCACAACTTATGTTACAGGTATAATTATTTTCTATCCATTAAATGATGATATCATTTATTCTTTATATCATTTTTTTGGTAATACCATAATTTTTCAAGCTAGTTGTCTGATTCAGAGTATAATCTGAAATAAACCTTATGGTAGTTCATAGTATATATACAGAAATATATAAACTTGAATTGATTTATAAACTTTTAAATTTGTTTCTTTTCTTTTCTCTTTTTTTATTTTTTTTTAATACATAGGATTAACATCTGGCAGGTAGAATAAAGGTGACAATTTCTTGGTTGGGCCTGGGGAAGCTGGTGAAAAATGGATCATAAAAGTGAAGAAAAAGCTGCTGCTAGTGAACAGAGTGAAACTTCTCATAGTGAAGAAACATTAACGAAGTGTTTAAGGGAAAATAAGGGAGATCGGTCCAAATGCAAGCTGGAAATTGAAGCATTTCAATCTTTTTCAAATTCGAGAAGCAAATGGGTTCCGCTGGACCTAAGAAGTGGTTCCTTGACAGACGTATAACCTAAAGTTATTAATATTCAGCATGGTATGGTAGTTATCATTTTACTTATAAACGTGTAAGGGGTATATATATATATATATATATATATATCTCAATGTAGATCTAATGAGTTGGGTATATTTTGATTTTGAAGTGTTTATTCCATGGAATATGCTGGTGATAGATTTTGTATTTACATCTCTCATTTAGGCAAACATAAACATGGTTTTCATTTTTCAATATGAGCTCGTCCTTTTTTTTTTTTTTCTTTTTTGCATTAACCCTAATTTGAAAATTTTCTTTATTTTATTCATGTATTCGTAGAATAGAATAGAATATATCCAGTTAATTTCTTGGCCTTTCATTATTGGTGGATGGAGAACTTGAATTCATCCTAGGCTTTTTCTAACACTATTGAATAAATTTTCAATTACGTGTGTTGAATTATAAATCAGGTATTCATAATAATTTGGAATGTCGAAAATTTCATAATTGACTATAGTGTTAAGTCGAACGATTTGTTTACTTCTCCAAATTTTTTTTTTTTTAATTTGGATTACTAAGAATCTCCATGTACCATGATTTGGATGAAGCCAATGCTGTAAAGAGAGAAAAAGATTGGGTACAGAACCGTTTGGATCTTTGTTGATAACGATTTTGAATGAATCCATATCAAGATATAAATGTGTCTCACCAAAGCTCTTCGTTGTGATGGTATAGCCAAAAAATCTGATCCAATAGATGCTCTATAGGATTTTTCAGATTCTTATTACTTTAAAGATTACATTCATTACTTGGACTAGTGTTTGAGTTGAAACCTTTTATTATAAATATCACCTTAGTGTGCTACTGAGATTAGTGGAAAAGGATTCATCATAGCATAACATATGTACTCACTTATGCGTAGGAATATGAATCAATTAGTCCAAAATAGAATAGGCACATGATAAATACATGCCATGCTAGTACATCTGACATACTTAGCCCAATCATTTAATCAATCAACATCTTAAGCATCCAGATAACCAACATGGAAACTTAGTTGACTAAAAGAGCAGTCGAGGATTAAGATCTCAAAAAATCCAATATAATTGGCCTAGCTAAAACCATGAGGAGTGGCTAGAACTAGAACTTTCACATTCATTGAGCATATATATCAAGTCACGTGTTGTTATATTCTTATTAGTGGTCTCTTAAGCATGGCACTCTATATCCTCTAACATCATGGGTGTAGTAGACCTACCAAAATAACAAATATAAGCTAAGAGGTGTTGAGTTGCCCTATCATAGGCACTCTAATGGTTATGTCACTAAAGGGCTCAAGAGAGTGAGAGTATAGCAATAATAGAAGGAGAGAGCGTATAAGAGAGTAGAGTTTTCTTAGTTACGTGGACTAAGGTTTGGTTAATGAGAATAGGGGTTGTCTACATAGAGTAGAAGGAATTTATTTGGAGGAGGATGAAAATGGGTCTTCATGGGTTGATCCTAGGCTAGGAGACTCAGTTGAGAAAATATAATAAATACCAGGATAATCCAATATTTAGCACAATCCATAGATCATAATTCAAATACCATTTAACCTAAACTTGCATCAATTTGTAGACCAAACCACAATTACTTGAGCAAAACCTTGTAGGGGTGTTCAATCAACAAAGCATTTTAAGTACTCATGTGTACAATACGTATAGTAAAAGAATTCTCAACATAAGAATGGAGTCATTAGAACTAGTCATCATTTCGTGGGAAAAGATAAAAAATCCACTTTCGAGTAGACATAAGTCTATTAATATAAGTGTAAATGTGAAATTTGGTATTTAACTTTGTGCAAAAAGTCAAGTGGATACCTAAACTTTGAAGCGATTAACAATCAATAAACTTTTTATGGATATTTTTTTTCCTTCTTAATACTATTTGCTAATATGGATCATATAGTCTGTTATTGAATATTCACCGCTTTTCCTAACATTGTTCAGCATTGATAAGATGTTTCCTTCATATTTAAAAATAGAGCAAATGGTGTTAATAATATTTTTTAAAAATAGCCATGAAAAATTGAATAGGTATTAAATTGACTATTTCAAAGTTTAAGTATCAAATTAAATTTTTATGCAAAGTTCAGGTGCAAGATTTGACATTCTCCCTTAATATAAATGAAATACCCCTTACCATGGTCTAGTGGTTATATAATTATTATTCCTTAAAGTGCATATCTCCATATCTTAGTTCCCCTAACAAAGTGATATCTTTCATCAACACTTATTATATTATATGTATGGGATGTATTGTAGAATTCATACTAAATTGATCAGTTTTACCTCCGGTAAATTACAACGAAATGTATCAATGTTTGGGGGTAAGTTTATTTAAGGTATCAACTTTTCAACTGGTTTAAAAGAGAAATCAACTCCTGGAAATAAATTCATTTAAGGTCTCAATGTTTCAAGTGATTAAAAATAGATATCAACGTTTTGCAAAGTAAGTCAAATAAGATATTAATAATTGACCATTAATGAAAACTTTAGAAACTTAATTAAAAACTAATCAAAACATTGATACCTTAGATGAACTTTACAAAATGTTGATACCTCATTTCACCACTTTGTGAAACATTGATATCTCTTTTTAACCACTTAAAATGTTGATACTTTAAATAAACTCACCCCCAAATGTTGATACCTTTTGGTGGAATTTTCCCATCTTAACTCTTTGGCTTGTATTTTTTAGAATTATGAACTTGCTCTTTAATACTCATTTTTCATAAAAAAGCTAATCAAATGAACTTCAGACATTGTAATATTTAAGCATGAAATCTACACAATAAGGTGATTCCGTTATTTTCGTTCAATTTCATGATATGGATTATTTCCAATAGTTGTTCCATTCGAGATTATAAGGTTTTAAGTTGATATTTTTTATTAGTTAGTTGATCTATACTACCAGTGATTGATATTTTGCTTGTATTCGTGTTGCTTATATGATTTCACCAAGCATGCGTTTTGGGTTATTTTTGGAATGTATGTTAGATTATGTTGCATTTGAGAAAATCTTTTTTAATCAAATATGTGAATATCTTAATTGGATTAAAAATAACATAAAATATGGTTTTTACTTCAATTAGGGCTTAGGAAATTAGAACGGATTAGTCAATTAAGCGATTTTCTAACAATAGAAAAAATAATCAGTCAATCTTAAGTAATCACTCTCTTTGAGAAAATTGGCTTTTACTTGGTGCTTTGTTGTTTGAAAAGTTAAATCCATTATCAACTTGAAAATCACAAGCGTGATTTTGATTGTTAGCATACATTCTATTAATTTTCAAATCAATTGGCTATAGACCAAATTCGATCTAGCTATTGTAAAATCCTAAATTTCTTTGTAGATTAGTTTAATTTTTCTATTTCTTTATAAATCTCAAAATCAAATCCATTAGTCTACTTAGTTACAAATATGACCACTATAGCTTGGAGCTAGTCCTCCATTTCTAGTAGACATGACTTGGTACTTATCCAAACATTGTTGTTGCATATATACCTGGTACAATAACTGGTGATTTTTACACTTTAAAAAGAGTTTTAAAGAAAAAATGTAGCATGTTCTTCAAGCATAAGCACCTAATACACTCCTTTACCTACTCTAGGTAGCTTGTATTTGTTCTCAAATGATTTGTACCTTTCTTTAAGATCTTACAACATTATTAACTCAATAATCCATCTACTTTCAACCCTATCTCAATAGATTAGAGGCTAACACTGGCTTGCTTCGTACAATGCTTCATCCAAGACCATCTAAACAATACTTTAGTAGCATTTTTTTTTTAAAGATTGTCTCCCTTGGTGGTAGATAATCATTGGGTATCCTTCTCAATTCAACTTGCATGCTCTTGGTATATCTTCCTATGTGTCCGTAATGTTCATTTAGATTGCCTATTGCTTTAGGGATGGTATGCCATGTTGAAATTCAATTTTGTTCCCATTAACTCTTGCTAAGATTATTAGTTTTAGATATGATTCAAGGGTAACAATTAGAGTCTGTAGATTTAGATACTCCATGTAGTTGGACCAGTTTTTTGACGAACTCTCCTACCAATATGCTAAAGTTGCATTTTGCCACAATGATAAGAAATGCATTGATTTCGCAAGCCCATGTACCATTACCCATATCATAGTTGTTTTATTGTAGTAGGTCGACCATGAAATCCTTCGTTGCATGTTCTCATTCAGACTTGAAAATAGGCAGGGGTTGCAAAAATTTGTTTAGTTGTTGGTATATGGCTTTTGTTTTTTTGCAAGTCAATCATTGAGACATGTGAGTGGTAAGTAAGGGAAATAAATCTAATGTCTTTCTTTATCTTGAAAAAAAAAGGAAAAGTAGAGAGAGCTTGTCTCTTAGGATTAATTGAGCAAGAGGCCTATTAAGTTGGTTTATATAATTGTAAGTGTATTTTGTTTTAGAGATGATGAGTTCTCTTGTTTCCTTTTGTATATTAGTACAACAATTGTGTATGTGCTATGTATGCGTCTGATCTTGTTTAGTCAATGAGTATTTGGAAGTATTGTGCATTTTATGATGAGAAGGATCCACATTTTGTATAAATAATGAGTTTTTATGAATTTATTTGTTTCTCATTTAGATAAATAATCCTTAGCAAACAGTGTTTAAAATAGTTTTTTAAGGATAGTAATCATGCCTAAGTTATTTTATATCCCTATTGGTGTAAAATTTTTCTAACAATCTTAAAGGGTTTTAATGACATAAAGGGTTTTAATGCAAATAATGGATTGTGTTTTGAGAAACTAATGTTGCATTTTTTGCTGATAATTGATGGATTCATACACACATATTCATGATAAGAGAGAATTTAAGATTGTGTATCATTTGAATTTCAAGACAATTGTGTATAGGAACCCTCAAGCTTTTTTTAAGAACAATAAGTTTCCATGTTTTGCAAAACCAAAAAATAACGTAGAAAGGTGAATGAATTTGAAAGACGTGCACAGTGGTGTCAGATTCATGAAGATAAATTGTTTTAGTGGAAATCATTAATGACATGTAGCTTATAACCCAATTTCAACATGAAATAATACCCATCATGATGCTAAGAATTTTTTTCAATGCAAATTGATAAAAAAGAGTAGGAAAAAGTGCAAAATAACCCCTTAAACTTTAAACTTGGTGTAGATAAATCTATTGTACTTTCAAATATTGCAAATCACCTTAGTTTCACACTTGCCTCAATGGGCCCCAAAAAGTCAACATTAACATATTGATCCTTCAACATTTCAAACTCCAACAACTTGGTTTGAGTAGTAAAGAGAGTACCTATGAGGGAGCAAATCAATAGCTACATTAGTACTTCCCTTTTTATTCTTGATAACATAGGTGAAACTCTTTAGGAGTTCTACCTGTTTAGCCACGCCCTCGACCAGGAACTTGCTTGCTTGTTACTTGATTTCATGCTATTTTCTTATTTTTATTTTGTCATATTAGTTAAGTGATTGACTATTCACCCTTACTCTAGTTATGGGATATAAAAAAGGAATTTATCAGACATTGCTTAGAGGATCTTTTGACTCTTGAATCATTGAATATAATTGAGAGTTTTCTCAAATTTCCCTATTTTTTTTAATCTTTGTGATTGATTAAACCTTCATTGTTTTAATCAATCATGCATCATATCCTAGAAATGGATCATTCATATATTTTACGTTTAGTTTTTCATCAAAACCTTAAAAATCATAAACACAAAATTATACCTTCCTGAGAGGCTAATAAAGAGAATTCTTATGATAAATTAATATAAAATCCATCCATAGAGCTTAGTGATTCTATTAAGTGGGTAAATTCCATGAAGGATTAGTCGAAATCTATGTATCAAAACCAAGTTTGGGAACCTATTAAATTGCTAAAAGGCTATAAATAAGTCTTTAAGACAAAGCGAAACTCAAATGGAAATGTTGATTAACATAAAGCTATACTTGTTGCCAAAAGGTTTTACTCATAATGATGACATTGATTATTTAAAAAAAAAAAAAAAAACCTTTTCACCCATCTCAAAGAAAGATTTAGTTAAGGTCATTTTCTCTTTGATCGCTCATTATGATTTAGAGTTAGACGAAGGAGATGTTAAGATTGCATTTTTTAATGGAGATCTCGAAGAAGAGGTTTATATAGGCTAACTTGAGGGCTTCTCAATGAGCATATGGTTCGAAAATTTAAGAAATCAATACATAGAGTTGAATAAGCTTCTCATTAATGGTATAGTATATTCAATGATATCATAATGATAAGCCCACAAGGCCCAAGCCCACCTCGAATAATATTACTCTCTGAATAGAATTAAACCCTAGCAAGATAACCCGAGTCCTTCTCTCTCTTCCGTTAAAATCAGCACGAATGGTAAGCTCTCTTCTCTCTGTTCTTGTTCTCAAGAGTCACTTCGCACATTAGGGTTTCTGCAATTTCATCTATGGATCTAGTATATTGTTTCTGCAATTGTATAGATCTATATCTTTGTTATATACTAACTCGCTCGTTGTTTGTATGCGAGGACACAAGAACAATGAAAGCTTGAAAGTTCTGGAATTGAGCTTCCAAAGGCTCCTAAGACTTTAACTTGTTTGGGTAAAATTTTTCATACCCAGATCTTGTTGTATCTTTCTATTTATAATAGTTTGTTGAGATTATAGCTTGTGTTCAGTTACAAACAGATCTATGTTGTTTTTACTTCTAGCTATCCTACGGCTACATGAAAAAGAACAGATATTACATGTGTTTTTCTATTATACTATCTTAGTTGTAATCTATGCTGTAACATAATCTTGTAAATGAGCTGGAAATCTTCTGGCTCTTTGTCCACGTGACATAACAAATTCCTCCTCATCTGGAAGTACCACCTTGTCCTCAAGGTGATAATCTGGATAGTCTTGTTGAAAATCTTGTAATCGATCCAAGAGGCATCTTCTATAGGTAGAGACTCCCACTGTACTAATAGTTGCTTGAAAACTTGGCCTTGTCTATGTATAGTACGAACATCCAAAATAGCTAGAGGTTTGACAATTAGAAAATTGTCATAAGAATCCCCTGGTAAATGAACCACATATTTTGTTCACCCTCAGCTTTCCTAGTAGTGACACATGAAAAATAGGATGAATTTAGGATGTCTGTGGTAACTGCAAACAGTAGGCCACATTTTCTACACGTTTACTAATCTGATGAGGCCCAAAGTAACATCGTGAAAGCTTAAATGAAAGTCTATTGGCAAGAGAAGTTTGCCTATAGGGTTGAAGTTTCACGTACACCCAATCAACTACTGCAAATGTCTTGTCTATTTTATTTTTGTCTGATAATTGTTTCATGTGCAACTGAGCATGACTCAAATTGGTCTTTAAGTGCCTCAACAAATCATCTCTTTTTTTTTTTTTAACTCATGATCGACTACATCAATATTAGTCTACCCCTGAACATACTTAGGAATCGTGGGTGGGTCTCTACCATGCAAAACTTAAAAGGGAGTCATATGAGTACTGGTATGATAGCTTGTGTTAAAACAATACTCAGCCCAAGCAAGGAATTTCGGCCACTCCTTAGGATAATCCATAACATAAGCTCTTAAGTACTGTTCCAAGCATCTATTCATTACTTCGATTTGACCATCTGATTGGGGATGGTAAGCTGAACTCATTTTCAAAGTAGTTCCATTGAGCTTGAACAGTTCAGACCAAAATTTGCTCATAAAAATTTTGTCCTTGTCCAAAACAATTGATTTTGGAATTCCATGTAATCTAACAATCATATCCACAAATAATTTGGCTATAGATGTGGCATTATAATGAGCCGTGAGACTCCCAAAATGGGTGTACTTTGAAAGTCGATCCATTACTACCATAATAACAGAATATACGTTGGATAATGGTAGTCTTGTAATGAGATCCATAGCAATGTCCTAAAAAACTTCTTGAGGAATAAGAAGTGGTTGCAATAACCCTGCTAGGGATGTGGTCAAATGTTTAATTTATTGACACACATGGCAACACTTCACAAAAGATTCAACATCCTGTTCATATTAGGCCAAAAAAAAAAAAAAAAAAAAAGATTCAGAGAGCCTCAGAGAGCCTCTTAAAAGTTTTTAGCACCCCTAAAGGGCAACCCATGTGTGTTGAATGAAATTCTAGTATCAGTGAATTGATAATAGATGAATGAGGAGGGATAAAAATTTTTGATACCAAAATTAGTAAATCATCTTTTACTACTAAAGGCCACTATAATGAGACTCCAGCCTTACAATCTGATAACAATTTCTGCCATTCCTTATTCTCCTTGAACTCTGTCTTAATTAGTGTGACAAAGTCAAAGGAAGGTAGGGCAATTGAAAGCAATTGGACAAAAGAATCAAAGCTACACGATAAAGTGTCAGTTACAACATTCTCAGATCTTGGTTTGAACAAAATTTCATAATCGTACCCCAACAGTTTTACCAAATGTTGTTGTTGTTCAGGGGTCTGAATCTCCTTCAAGCTCTTTTGATCTATTCTAATGATGAAATGCCTTCTTAGTAAGTAGTGTCGCCATTTCTTAACAGCCTCAACTAGATCCACCAATTCTCTGACATAAGCACTTGCTTTCTGCATTCTCAATGAAAATTTCTTACTAAAGAAAGTAATGGGTTAAGATCCCTAGTGTAATACAACACCCATACCTGCCCCTGATGTATCTGTGTCCACAATAAAAGTCTTGAGTAAAATCAAGTAGAGCTAAAACTGGAGTGGTGATTAAAGCATGTTTAAGCTGGATAAAGGCTGATGTAGCCTGAAAATTCCAAAGATAAGCATCTTTCTTTAATAAGTTGGTGAGAGGAGTAGTAATACTAGCATAATGTTTGACAAACCTCCTGTAATAGCCAGTAAGACCCAAAAAGGCTGTTAACTGAGTTGAATTGATTGGAATGGGCCATTCTTAAATAGCTGAACCTTAAAGGGATCAGGAGAGACCCCTATAATAGCAACAAAGTGACCCAAATAATCAATTTTAGCTTGACCAAAAAGACATTCGGTACGTTTCAAATAAAATTTATGTTCCTTGACACAAGATAAGGCAGTCTCTAACAAATGGTCAGTAAGAGATTTCCTATAAATGAGGATATCAAAAAAAAAAATAATGATGAATTTCCTTAAATAGGGACGGAAAATGCTATTCATCATTGATTGAAATATAGATGGAGCATTGGATAAGCCAAATGGCATGACCAAGAATTCATAATGGCCTTTGTAAGTATGAAAGGTTGTTTTATGGATATCATCAAGAAACATACGAATTTGGTGATAACCAGAATGCACATCCAACTTAGAAAAAATGATCGCTCCAAACATTCATTCAAGAGTTCATCAATAGTGGGTATTGGAAATTGGTCCCAAATAGTAGCCTGATTTAAGGCTCTATAATCAACGTAGAATCGCCAAGACCCATCTTTCTTTTTAACCAACAAGACTAGTGAAGAAAAGGGGCTTGTGCTGGGCTAAATGATGTCGAAGTCCAACATTTCCTAAGCCAACTTTTCAATCTCTCCCTTCTGATAATTTGGATAGCGATAGGGCTGACATTAATGGGTTGTGACTCATTCTTCAAATGGATATGATGTTGAACATCACGTAGTGGGGGCAATGATCATAGAGTTTCAAAGACACTCTGAAATCTGCCCAATAGCTCCTCAATAGAGTTATTGTAGGTGGTATCAGTGAGTGATTGTTCTGTATGAGCCACTGGACTAAACAAACCAGCAATCTGATCAAATTTGATCAATTTGCTTAACTGAGGAGACTCAATTCGTTTGGGAAAAAGAGAAGTATTTCCCTGTAAGCAAATCCGATGACCATTCATCATGAAATCCATAGTAAGATGAGCATAATTCATAGTGATAAGCCCTAAAGTCTACAACCATTAAATACTCAAAACCAAATCCGCTCCTTGAATAAGAAGAACATACAAATCAACATCAAGCTGAATGTGTCCCAAAATAAGGGTACTTTCTCACAAAAACCTAAACAAGTTAAGAAGTCCCCATTACCAATCATCACCTTGAATGACGAAGTAGTCAATATAGGAAAATGTAATTGTTTAGCTATATGTACTTGTATAAAATTGTGAGTGCTTCCTGAGTCCACCAAAATAGAAACTGGTTGACCCCTAATTTGCCCCTCTAAACGAAGAGTTATAAGAACTAGAGCTCTAGAGAGAGCATGATAACTAATCTCAATAGGAAGTCCAAAAGAATCTTGTGAATGTGAATCCAATAGTGTAACCACCTATTCCATATCATCTACATCATCATCAGGTTGAATAAGCATAAGAAATTTAGCTTTACAAATATGATCTTATTAAACTTCTCATCACAATTAAAGCAAAGACCCTTCTCTCTTTGAATTGCCATCTTAGTAGGAGTTAAGCGTTTAAAGGTAGGGTTTTCTTAGGAATAGTAGTTGAAGTAGGAGGTAGGGAAGAGGAATAAAGAATAGATTTGGAAAGAAAAATTTTAGGTTTGAATGAATTAGGTGGTGTGTAGGTAGAAGAAATACTGGGTTTAGAAAAAGTATGGCTCTGTGGAGGAATGTAAGATGAAGTAGGGTAAGCCAAAGTGTATGTGAATTTAGATTCAAAAAGTTTTGCTAAACTCATGGCTTGGATCAAACCAGTAGGTTGGGTAGCTAAAACTTCCTGTTGAATTATAGGTTTTAACCCTGAAATGAAACAACTCATTAGAAAACTTTCAGATAAGCCAGTAACATGATTGGATGGAGACTCAAAAGCATGTTGATATTCAGCCACTGTGCCAGTTTGCACTAATTTTGAAAGTTTGCCTTGTGGATCTTCATACATAGAAGGACCAAAACGAAGTTCCATGGCTTTAAGAAAGACAGGCCATGTAGATAATAAACCACTCCTATATAACCATTGATACCAATCAGTAACATCATCTTCCATTGCAAAAAATGCGATTTTCAATCGTTTAGGATCAGGAACATTATGTAAATAAAAAAAATTGATTGGCTTTAAATATCCATGAAATAGGGTTATCCTCTGAAACTTTGGTTAATCCAATTTCATATTCTTCATATAAGAATATTGAGACTCCTCATTATTCGAATGTCCCATTGGAGAACATGATGAATTAACATTTAGACTATTCTGATTCTCCATTTGTAGTTTAACAAACTGTAAAACTTAATTCATACCAGCCAACAGTCTATCAATTTTAGACTCAAGTGAAAGGATCTAACTTTCATGAGATTGAAGATCATCCTTTAATTGAGAAAAACCTCGAGTCCCATCTACCATGATGATAATGGAAGCAATGAAAGCACCAGTGATAAGCCCACAAGGCCCAAGCCCACCATGAATAATACCACTATTTGAATAGAATTAACCCTAGCAAGATAACCCGAGTCCTTCTCTCTCTTCCGTCAAAATCAGCACGAATGGTAAGCTCTTCTCTCTTTGTTCTTGTTCTCAAGAGTCACTTCGCACATTAGGGTTTCTGCAATTTCATCAATGGATCTAGTATATTGTTTTTGCAATTGTATAGATTTGTATCTCTGTTATATACTAACTCACTCGTTGTTTGTATGCAAGGAAACGAGAACAATGAAAGCTTGAAAGTTCTGGAATTCGAGCTTCCAAAGGCTCCTGGGACTTTAACTTGTTTAAGTAAAATTTTTCACACCTAGATCTTGTTGTATCTTTCTATTTAGAATAGTTTGTTGAGATTACAACTTGTATTCAGTTACAAATAGATCTATGTTGTTTTTACTTCCAGCTGTCCTACGGTTACATGAAAAAGAACAGATATTACATGTGTTTTTCTATTATACTATCTTAGTTGTAATCTATTGAAATAGCCATGAATTCCTTATATTGTATGCTAATATGTTATTGAAATGATATATATATATATATATGTGTGTGTATGCTTAGTAATATAATTAAGGAATGTGTTATTTTATATATGATTAGTATTATGAATTAATATTAGTGTTGGATTTTTATAAATGTTTGTATAGTATAATAAATGTGTGTGTCTTTTTGCAAGTTAATATGCATATGTTATGTTTAGAATTTAATTAAATTGCTTTTGATTTATTTAAAACATGACAGAATTTTTGGCTAAATTTAGACCCACTTTTTGAGCTCAAATTTAATCCAAATGCATTTGAAATTTTCCTAAATTAAACCTAGGACAAATATACCCCTAATGGTGAGATTTGGATGACATTTGACTTTAATTTGGACAAGTTAACCCTCCCTTTTGGCAGCCTCCAATTTCCATACGAATTTTACTTCTTTTCTTTCTTCTTCCTTTCTTCCTTTTCTTAATCCAAAATCTTAAACCCTAAGCCAAGATTTACTACAAGCTTAAGGAGTTGAATAACATTCTAAGCCAAGGTTCACTCATGTGAGTTTAATGCAACCTTTATCTTTTATTTTATGTCTTATAATGTGTTGTTTGTAAATGTTAGAGTAGATAAGATTGTGAGATGATGATTGGTATGAGATTGAGTTGGTGCATGAATGATAGTTTGAATGGGATTATGTGATTAATGGAGTGGTAATTTGCATTTTATAGGAGTGTGGATGTGTGGAGATGAGTGTTTTAAGAAATTGAAGAATGAGTAGTTGATATGTGAATTTGAAGTATGAAGTGATGATGATAAGTAGAATTCATGTTGTTAGGATAGCATTTGGATCATATAACAAGCTTTAGAAAGTTTGGACCAAGTTTGGAAAATTTTTGAGAGTTGATCAAAGTGTAGTAAAATAGGGGAGTTCAAAAACAATTTTCGTATATGTTAAAATTTGAACGTACGCCGGCATCTGGGGATTCTACGCTGCCGGCGTAGCGGCGGCGTTGAAAGCCCACAGAATCAAATTTCTTAAGGCCGATCGAACGCCGCCGACTTTCGCTAGGAAAGTCAGCCGGCGTTCTTTCATCCACATTGTACGCTGGCTGCTTGGAATCAACGCCGCCGGCGTATGTGTCAAAGCTGCCAGCGTATTTAGGAAAGCGAACGGCTTAGACTTCTCTCGATGTTTTTGAAACTTTGGGTTTTGGATTTTACGCCGGCTAAAGGCCGCCGGCGTAGGATGCAAAGGCTGACGGCGTACCCTTGAACACTGCCAGCGTTGGCAGTGTGAATTTTCAGGACATTGTACACCGGCTCAACGCCCGGCGTTGAGTACCGGCATATCCCCTGTGCTTTTGAATTTTAAGAACTTTTTCTAAAATTTTCCAAAGTTTGTTATTTGAATAATTAAGTATTGGTTAAGCGATCTAGGGTATATTAGGATGTTTAAATGTTTTCTTGTGACCTTTATTAATTTATTTGGATTTCTTTGATATGTTTATCTTTTATATTAGTTAACTAGTACTTAAGCTAAGTGTGAATTTATTATTGATTTAAACAGTGATAGATCCTCGCCCAGTCGACTCCGTTAATTCCCGAGCTATATCAGGTACACAGTAACTTGCTTGTCTTTGTTAGGATAGGTATTCGAATCAAACTACCTTAAATTAAGAAAATCTTATTGATATCTGAATGTTGATTGTCGTTGGTTGCCGTTGAATCTGGTTCGGAGAGCGGCACCCTGCTCAGATTGGGGCAAGGTACTTTCTCGTTAACGGTTAGAATGGTTTAGGAGATATGAGTATCCGAGCTGCTCATATCAACCCCCTGAGCGTCGTGATGCGTTACTCAGGAACCCCTAGTATTACGGGCTACGCCGGAAGGTGGGGCTGCCTAGTCTGTACGAACAGTAGGGACCACTCAGGGAGGCGGACGTAATACTAGAACCTTGTTGTCCAGAGTTTGAATACTCCCATGTTGCCTTATTAATTAAAGACTTATTAATGAATAAGCGATTGTTGCATAATGCACCTAGCCTAAGAATGTGTGACTCACTTCGCATTTGTATTCGTTACTTGTGTACTGGGCCTTTGGCTCATATTTTATCTATTTCAGGTGATGATCCCGATGAGTTCTATACGAGTATGGGGTACGGAACTGACTTCGAAGATTTTCTTGATGGGTTGGAGGATTAGAGATGAGGACTCAATGGACCCTATAACTGTAATAGATTAGATGAGATTCATTTTGGTTGATGGTGTAAATATTGTGATGGTAGAGTTGTGTTTTGAGAATTTTGGTTAAGGCTTATAAAAAGCCTTTGGATGTAATATGTATATATGTATGTATGTATGTATGTAGCTATTTAGAAGTAGAGTTATTTCCGCTGCAAATATCTATGTCTTTTGTTGTATAATATCCTATAGAATTAGATAAACAATTACTCAAACTATCCCTTTAGGCAACCTTACATATAATGTCACATCCCGTACAGCCCCGCCGTAATTATCAAAGGTTTATGATCAACTCCTGGTCCATAAACATCTGATAATCACTAGGCTCACTAAATGATACCACACTTAAAAGATATTTACAGAAATGAAAGTTAAGTCTTTGGTACTTACGGGTATTATTCCAGGCATTTTCTTTAATTTCTTATGGATTTCCTGCAAAAGAAGCTGTAGGGTGGTGAGCATAATTCCACGTGCTCAGTAAGTGGATATAAAAAGGGTAATTATAAACATTATAGTACAAATCACAATCATTGTTATTAGAGTGAGTTATGCAGTCAATCGGGATGCCATCCGCGTAATGTTGACCGGTTCATTACGAGATTAGAGAAATTAACCCCACTCTAATCTGGGTTTCGAGGAGTTAACACAAATTCATTTTCCATAAAACCGGGAATGTGCAATGGGTCTCCTGTCCTCCCAAAAACCGTTCAGGACTATCCCTCGGATAGCTTGTAACCTTTACTGCGACCTCCTCTCTTGTCACTTAGTTCAATAAAGGTTAAAAGAAGAAATCCATTCTCACCTGGACGGTCGGTTTTATGGATGCAAGGATGCGAAATGTGTTATGCTATGCATGATCGGTTATTATTTTCACTATATTCTTAATAATACATTCTTGGGTGATCAAACAAGTATCTCACACCAAAACAATAGGATAAGTAAACATCCAATATCAAACAAAATCAATCAACCACACACGGTTTATAGCTAATTTACAAGCACAAACAATTATAATGTAAATAATATCCCTTTTTACAATTACCATATAAATGAACCACTTACCAAAATGGGCTTTGTTTGTGGAATAGATTGATGTGGATTTCACCTATAAGAATGATTTTGATAAAATAATGAATTAGTGTTATGATACTAAATTTTGTTTTAGTTGTAGTATGATGATAAGGTTGGCTTAAGGAATGAAATCACTTATTAAAAATGGTAAGTTAGTAAAAGAAATTAATGAGCTTACTTGGTTTAGAAAAGTTATTCTAATTTATATGGTATATGATTTATAGTTTATAATCTCAAGGTTATTGGTTGCTAATCTTTAAACTTTTATTATTACATATATTTAGCAATGGTATGGATGGCATTATTGGAACTAGTATATATAAAGTAAAGTATAAAGGTGGTTAGGAATGATTTAGTAAAATTCTCATAATTTCTTTATTTACTAACTATAATTTAATATTCCCTAGCTATAGTTGATATTTACTAGCTATAATTAATAAATTAGTGCATATATTCAAATAATTGTGACAAAATTTGTAAGTATCAAAAATGTTAGTATAAATATCTTGGAGTAATAATATAATATTTTTTTATTTTTAGGAATCGTTTTAGGTATTTATTTTAAAAGTTCGGATTGCACTATTTCTTGTATAATCGTAATGAAAATCATGTAATTTTTAAAAATATCAAAACTTCACGAAAAATTCTGAAAATTTTATATGTTGTAACTAATATTATATTGTACTTACTGTAAAAGTTTGGAGCCGAACGAACAAGTTTTGATGTAGTAACTATTTCTCGACGGAGATCGGCTGGGGTTCGCCGGCGCCACCACTTAGCGGCGGAATGCTCCTCCTAGAGTTGTCGGACGGCTTGGGGAAATTTTAGGATTCTAACTGTGAAGTTTGGTGTTTTCTAATTTCGGGTGTGAGTTTGGTGAATTTTGGAACTTCTGGGCGGTATTTATAGCGGATTTTGGGATTTTCTAAAATCGGTAAAAATTACCAGATGTCAAAAATTTTCATGCAAAAATTACCACGTAATCCCTATATTTTACACGTCCATTCTGTAAGCTACAGTAATTTTTGACATTTGTTTGATATTTTCTCCGAATTTTGACACCTAATTTAAGTACATGCATAATTATTTTGTTTTTATTTAAATGTAAAAAAAATTTGTCATCTGTTCCCACGAATTTTCCTAATTTTTCTGATTTTTTCAGAGTCTTGATTGATGTTTATGTCTCCATTTGGTAATTTGTTTGGTTAATTTGTTACTTTTTGGGTAAATTGTTGCTTTTTAGGAATTTTCCTTCAATTTTTCCAAAGTTTAGAGTTCTTATGGTTTCAGAATGATTATGACATTCTTAGGAGCTGAGCAATTCTTGTTTCCCATTTTTTGGAGTTTTATAGGGGTTTTTAGAGATATTTAGGTTAATTTGAGGGTATTTTAGTCTTTTTACTACTTTAATTTTGGTTTTATTAGACAAATTCAGCCAACTTTTACACTATTCATTGATTTGACTATATCTAATTTTACCTTAATTTACTTTTCATTCTTACTTTTACTTAATTACAATTTACTATTTCATGATTTACATATTTTACTATTTATTTTACTATTTACTATTAACCTCGGTTATTTACTATCTACCTTTGTTATTATTTATATAGTCAATGATTTGGATTCTAAATTCTTATATTTCTATATAATTTCTTTTGATTTCTTTTAGAAGGATCATATTCTTAGTATTATTATATATATATATATATTTTTCTATTTATTCAATTCTTAATTATTACCTTACTTTAGTTCATATGAACATCCTTATATTACTTTTAGGTTAAATTTCATAGGCTAAATAAAAATCGGGGCATTATATATAATCTTAGGGGTTATATGTGGTTGGGGATCTGTTATCTCCTATATCAAATATAGGGGTAAAATTTCGGGTCCTTACATCTATGCTGTAACATAATCTTGTAAATAAGCTGGAAATCTTCTAGCTGTTTGTCGACGTGATAGAACACATAACTTCTTTTGGTTTTAAAGAAAACATTATTGATTGATATATAAGGCCAAGGGGAACAAGCTTATTTCATTAGTCCTATATATTGATGATATTTTGATCATTACTAATGGCCTTGGTTTATTACATGAAATTAAGAATTTTCTTTCTAAGAGCTATGAGATGAAGGATATGAGAAAGAGGTAACATATGTCATGCCTCGAAGGGTACCCTAAACGTGGCAGTCCGCCGTACACAATATTAAAGCCTAAGAATGACCATCTCAGTCACGCGTAGGCTTCCATACTATGTACAAGGCATCTAACGCATGGAGGAGACTCATCAGAGTAATGCATTTTATGTTGATACAACTTGAGAACAATGTGAAGAAAATTCAATTCACTATTCTTTAAAATACAACTCATTAAACTTCAATTACAATTCATCAAAAGATTATATTACATAAAACTATTACAAGGCAAATAATAAAACCTAGCTAATGACTTCAAACATTCTTATATCTTGCTGGAATCCTGAAGTCATTCTCGACTTCAACCATTTTAGTCCCCACTTAGCATTCTTGAGATAACCTGTTCATTTAAACAAATATTGGGATATAAGCTACACTAGCTTAGTGAGTGAAAACTTCCAATATTACATTTATAACACATCATACAATCAAGTGATTAGTTAGACAAGTGATATGCATCAAACTCGTGAATTCAACAAACATATGACCTGCCGAAAATCAGATGTGGATGGACTTGTGCCCTCCATCCCGGGTTAGCAGATTAACAAATCCGTGGTACGAACTAAGACCGTTTCAACTTACAGACTACTATAAACTATAAAATCGTTTAAAGTACAACGATAAACTAACAAGAATCGTTTAAGGTACAACGACAAACCAACAAATGCTAATGCTCCATCCCCATCGTGATATGAATGAGTTCAATTTCATCTTCAATTCCGAATACTCAATTATACCAATTCTTTTAAGTGATCAATCAATAATCGCAGATAATTAATTCTAATTCATCTATACAAGCAATAGTTAATCACTCGGCTTCGATATTCTTACATTCCATTTCTCATATCAACAACAAGCATACATAGTCCCCATTTGTCCCCATCATGCATATCCATTTTATCTTTACCAAATATCTAGCGCAACTATTATTACAATCACATACAATAAATGAAATCGGAAGTAATACTCACTCGGCCATTGGATCACCGGTCTCTTAGTACAAGTAATCTGGTGGTAGGGAATCGTTGAATTCGGAATCACCTAGAAAGGAAGAAATACTTTAATAAGTATTTCATTACTTAACTAATCCAAACTATCTTATTCAAACTTAAAATGGCCATAACTTAGTCATTTTAACTCGAAATCTCGCAAATTATATATCGATTTCTATCTACTTCGAAAAATCTATCTATTTCTAATATTACTTTCAAGTTTCGAAAACATTTAGGTCTCAGAACAGAGGGATCAGATCTGATCAGTAACGGTTTCCTATTCCGAAAAATAGTTTTGTAAATGTTTGAAATGTTTCTATTTGATGAATCATGAAATATGAATGATTTCCTAACATGAATGACACGAGATGAGCTTGATGTATGCATGCTTTTGTCAATATTTACTAAAAGGAATTTTAGAAACTTTTTATTTGTAGAACTCCATGGCTATTTACTTTCAAGAAAACTAATTTCCTAACTTTGGTCATCTCCATTTGTTTTGGATTTATTTCTCAAGGAAATATACTTATCCTTATTAAAATTGAGTCTTCATTATATCTATTACTTATGACCTTCATTTCTACATAAGAATTCCCATTTTATACTTTGTAAACATGTTTTTAAAATTGGCTCATCCCAAAATCCGAATTTTGCAAAACTTGTTTTTGTGGTGATTCCTTTATGTAAAAATCATTGGATACTTAGAAAATTAAGGCTCAATCATGCCTTACCACTAAGGACTTCATTTCTTTAATAAAACTTTCATTTTGAGTTTGGAAAGTATGTGTTTTTATGACCTCACTCCAAAATTACGAATTTCCTAAGTTGACTAGCAACTCAAATTTTTCCTACTACATTTCTACTCCTTGTTCCATATTTTTCTTAGCAAATCCTATCTTAATTTATCAAAATCATCACTTGATGATACCTATGACCTAAACTCCTCATTTTTCATATAAAACACAAGTTTTGGAGTTGATAAATGAGTTTTTAAGGCATGGCTTTGAAATCATCCGAATTTACAAGTTTTGGATAAACTCAATTTTCATACTTTATCTCGACAATGCATCATGCATATATGTACTACCTACAAGCTATTGTCATGAAGATTATGAGATGATCTTCCTATATGTATACATATAGTACCAAGAATCCTTTTTGAAAACTTTTACTTTGCAAAACTTTGAATTATACTAAACTTAAGAAAAATAGTTTTTCTTCTTGCAAAATCATACTTTATTTTATCAAAACTCAACCTTGATGATCTATATAACCATCACCTTCATTATTTCAATAAAAACCTTCATTTTGGGGTTAGAAAATAGGTGTTTACATAGGTGGTTTGCCTAAGTACGAATTTTACAAAATTTTAAAGAATGAAAACATTGTTTAACCTATTCTTGGAAACCATTTGTTATTCTAAGATTATATTTTGATAAACTTCTTTTATCCTTATCCAAACTTGGTCTATATTATATATATACCCTAGGACTTCCATTTTCCTATCAAAATTATCATTTTGGCATTTGGAAATAAGTGTTTGAATTGTGGCTATTTTCAAATCCGAATTTTGAGAAATTCATTTGAGCTTGTTTTCTTTGTAAAACTCATTTAGTCTTTCAAAAACCATTTCCTAATCAAACCTATCCCTTAAGGCTTCCATTTCCTTAATAAAAACCTTGTTTTGAAATTGAAAAATGGGTTTTTAAAATTGGTCTTTGTTGAGATCCGAATTTACAAAATTTACTTTTGGACATATCTTTTGATAAAATCTATCTAAACTTATGAAAATCCATTCCTTACATATCCTATCCTAAGAGCCTTTCATTTCTTAAATAAAAACTTCATTTTTAGGTTGGAAAACATGTTTTTAAAATATGTCTTGGCCAAAATTCGAAAATAGAATTTTTATTTTGAAAATTACTTTTGATTCTTATAAAAAGAAGTCTTGATGATATACATATATTAAGCCCTCATTATCTTAAGTAAAAATTACATTTTGACATTTGGAAAGTGGTTTTTAAATGAGGTTTTGCCAAAATACGAATTTCACAATTTTGTTTGAGTTCAAAACTAAGATCTATACTTAATATGAACATAAACATAAAACAAATGCATGGTAGTAAGCTATAAACTCATAGATCTAAACTTTACTTATCCAAATCTTTCATTTATGTTATCTATACCCTAAGCTCTTCATTTTAAATGAAAAATACACATTTTGAAGTTGAAAAAAACTTTTCCAAATATGGTTCCATTTTCATCCGAATTTTTAAAAATGATTTTTGTTGAAAATAAAATAGATCTTGAGTTTTCTAAAGCATTCCTACTATCATCATGCCACTACAAGTTGTTTAGGAACATAAAACAAAAATCTAATGCATGCATGAATCTAAAACAACTAGATGTAGTCTTCTAAACTAGTTATAAGTGCATGAACACATGTGAATGAGGAACATATGCATAAATCATAGGAAATAACAAAAATAATAACTCAAATAGCAAGATCTATGGCATAAACAAAAATCAAAGCTACAAAAAGTTAGATCTACAAAATATAACAATTTTAAACAAGAAAATAATTATGATACAAGATAATAATAATGGAGAAGAGGAGTGTTTCATTTTTGGCATCATCATCTTAAGCTTTTAAGCTTATAGAAGGTCATTTGATGCATGAAACCTTCATTATACTTTACCTATATCACCTATGGAAGCTTAAGAAGAAGATTTACTTAAGAAATCTTCAAGAAATATGTGTGGGAGCTCCAAAAAAATATAAGGGCTGCAAGGTTCCTTGTAAGAACAAGAGAGAAAGAAGAAAGAAAGAGAGGAAAAAGAGAGGAAAAGAGGGAGTAAAAGAGATAGGGTTTCTAATGAATGAAAATGAATAAATGAAAGGCATTAAGTGCAGAGAGAGGAGGGTATTAAATGAAAAAAAAAAAAAAATAAAACAAGGGCAGAAATTTTGGCGTGCTGCACGTGAAATGGGGAAGAGAGAGAGAGGGTGTTTTGTTGAATTTTAACTTGAAATTAATTTGTGTAATAAATGTGTATGTGTAGCTTCTTTAAGAAGGAGTAGAATTTATTTATTTTAGTCAAAATAGGAGTAATTAAAGGACAATGGCAGCCAAAAGAAAGAAAAATCTACATGAAGTGATTTAATAAAGTGTAAAAATATTGAAGTGAAAAAGGAAGTGATATGTGTAAGGTATACTTGAAAGTATGGGTTGTAAAAGTACTTTCTTAATAAAATAAAATTAGAAAATTTATTCCAAATATTTGTAGCAGATTTTTCATAATTAAAATTAAATAATTATTTGATATGGGCTATAAATGATATTTTTATAACCCGAAAAATTATAAAAAATTATTTTATGAAAATAAAAATATTTTAAAAATATTTTTCAATTATTAAATTAATTTATTTTATTTTTAGTACCGGGTCTTATACAGAATCTGATCCCATAAAAGCCTGAACTAACTAAATTTTAGAAAAACAAAATTTTCTATAATATATAAAATATTTATCTAAAAATATAAGGCTTTATAAGAATAATAAAATTGTGTAATGAAATAAAAGTGAATAGTACAAAAGACTAATCAATTACCGGTAATAATGAAAATATAATAAAAGGTTATAACTGTAACTTTTATAACCCGAAAAATTATATAACTGATATATTTGGAAATCTTATGAAATTATGAGTCTAACGGCACTATTGGTATATTTTTGATATCTTGAGCCCCAGGACACGCTTTTCGAAGTCTGTATCCGAATGGGTTCGAAATAGGTCAAAAATTTACCAATCTGATATTTTTAAACAAACTTATATTACCATGAGCTATTCTACATATTTAAACTTCATCTCGGCCTCTAGGGTTAGGGGTGCTAGATTGCCGGACATACTATTGTATACCACTTAGGGTTTCTAGGTGATTTTCCGGTTTAGATCTTTGCCAATTTGGAAACTGATATTTTATGTTTATACAACATATTTAATTTGAGAAATTTATTTCAAATTTTATTTTTGTAAGTATTTAATATTTCTTAATGTTTTCGGAATTCTTGAATTGAGTTATATTTTCGAAAGTCAATCATTATTTACTTTTTAATAATTTGTTTTTCAGCTTTATATTACCCGATTTTATAAGTTGGAGTTATGTATGGAATTTGTCGTACGTAGTGGTTTGGAATTGAAGTATGTTGAGTTCTTATTTTGTTTTTAAGAATTCTTATTTTTCTCAAGATTTGGAAATTTCTGAATTCGTTCGTGATTTAAGACTTGTCGAAATTCGGTTTTAATTTGGAGTGATTTTGGGGTTTATTTTCGAAGTTCATCTTAGAATTAAATACTGAAATTTTTCGGGCTTACAACATTTGTGTTAGAAATTGAAATATTTTGTGATAGATCACAAAGATTACTAGGCTTATCCTAAAAAGACTTATATCAATAAAGTTTTAGAAAGGTTTAAAATAGACAAATATTCGGTAGGCATAGTTTTAATTCAAAAATGAGACAAATTTAGCAGTATGCAATATCTAAAGAATGATTGAGAACGAGAGCAAATGGCAAGAATTCCTTATGCATTTGTTGTTGTGAGTGTAACCTATCTTCAAAGTTGTACCATATCTAACATCATAGGATGTTGAGCAGATCTAAAGTAATCCGGGAGTGGATCGTTGGAAAGCTATCAAGAAAGTTTTAAGATACTTGTAAGGAGCAAAAGGCCGCATGCTCACTTGTAGAAGGTTTGATTAGTTAAAGGTGATTGGTTATTCAGATTCAGATTATGCTCGATGTGTTGATACATGAAAATCCACATTTAGTTACCTATTCTAATTGGCTAGAGGGGCAATCTCATAGAAAAGTGTGAAACAATTCGTTCATTACTACATCAACTATGAAAGTAGAATATGTGGCATGCTTTGAGGTCATAATTATGAAAGTAGAATATGTGGCATGCTTTGAGGTCATAATTCATGATTTATGGCTTTAAAATTTTATTTTAGGACTTCGAGTTGTCGACACTATTAGTAAGCTGCTAAAAATTTACCATGACAACTCTACGACAATCTTCTTCTCAAAGAATCTATTTAAAGGAGTTAAACACATGTAAATCAAGTACCTGGTCATTAAAGAAGTTTAGAAACAAAGGGTGTCAAGTAAACATATTAGTACAAAACTGATGATTGCATATTCATTAACAAAAGGATTACCACGTAACACTTTTAGGGAGCTGTTGAAAGGATGGGCATTATAGGAAGTCTTGATTATACAATGTTGTTTTATATATACGACACTCTTGAGATCAATTAAAGTGTTTCCAAAATTTATTGTTCTCTATACTGTGTACATGATAGGCTTAGATTTATGTTAGTAGGAATTATTTGTGTAAATATATTAAAGTTAGACATCATAATTAAATTATGATCAAACTGAAAATTAATTATGTACTACAAAGGGACTATGTTGAGATAATGATATACAACTGCCATGACTTTAATTCATTTTTAATTATATAAAATGATATGATGGTATTATCAATATAATGAAGACATAGAATAATGTTTTCATGCACATTATGTTTATTCAAAGTTATCAAACAACGTATATGAGTCAGGTGGGAAAATGTAAGAAATTGTGACGCAATATGTGACTTTTGGACTAAAGAGTTGTCATTTTCATAATAGGACATTCTTGAAGATATATGGTCCTTTTCCTATCCTTATATGTAAGAGTGGACATCACAAATGATAATTTTATTGACTCTTCTATATGTTATAGAAAATCTATCAAATAATTAAGGCTAAAGGAAGAGAGATCATTCTCTTGGACAAATAAGGGTAGATTAGAGAGATAAGGTGTCTCTTGAACAAATAAAGTTATCTTGTTCTTCAAATTAAAAAAAATATACTTTTACAATAGATAAACGTATGCATTTTATTTATTATCTTTGCATGAAAATTATGAAGTTCAAAGATCATAAAAATGACTTTATAAAATTATCATATCATATAATTTTGAAATTAACTTACATACCCATATAAGTAAGTGGTTTGACCTTTGCATTATATTCAACTAAATATGTGATTTGAATCTAGGTTAGTGCCTAAAGATGCTAACTTAGGACTTACCCTTAAACTAGCGTCACTTGAATTTATAAGTGGTTGGAGGTACCAAAATATGTCTATGCCATTAAAAATGGTACGACTTTAGTATGGAATTGTACACACCAATAGCAAGTCATGCCCGACCCATTTGGGTGTGACCATGAAGATTTGATTGCCTCTAAAGAGCTAGCATATACCATATAGAGTATCAACTTAAGGAGCTAGCATATACCTAAGCATTGGTTAGGAGTTAATTTGAAATCAAATCAGGAGGTTGGTATTGATTGGTTCATTGACCAAATTCATGGGCTATGAGTTTGGACCTTACTTCACTAGATCTGTTACAACTAAAGAGAAAAAGAAAAGAGGTGCAATAAAAGACATAATAGAAAAATATAATTAAATGACATTGAAAATTTAAACTATATCCATGCAAATCGAAAAAAATAATTACCTTATTCACAACATCAAATGTGCTACCACTAAGAATATAAGGGATAAATGTACCTTTAAAGCATGTTTGACTTTATCGGTATAAATTTCTATTAAAAGTAAAATGGGAAGATATCAAATATGGTATTTAAACTTTTTATAAAAAAATTTACTTTAGAGCTTGAATTTTAAAGTGATCAATTTAACTCCTAATCAAATGTTTCATGGTTACTTTTACATCTTCTTAACATTTTTTGCTCTATTGAAAAATGCAGCCTATTAGAGCTAGACCTATGAAGGAAGATAGCTAAAAATTCAGTGATAGATTGTCTTTTCCATATCAAAAAACATATCAAACAATATAAAAGTGGTTATAAAAAATAGTATGAAAAAGTTTGATTAGGTACTAAATTGACCACTTTGACATTCACCCAAATAACGTGTGGCCAATTTATGTTTTTAATCTTCTTTATAACCTCTAACCTCTAGAATTTTTGTAACCTTACTTTACTAATCTATAACTAAACTTAAATATAGATATATTAACGACTTAAATGCTAAGATTCGACTTTTCTTTTGACTTTAAATCTTAATTTATTTTAAATCTAAAATTTCTTCTTTTCAAAATCTTATTTGAAAATTTCCATTGAACTTCAAACGAGAACTGGCTGGATCATGGGTCGTAGATCTGAACTTGGGAACCATCCGCTTTTGCACTTGCATTGAAACCTCCGCCCGCAGTTCCGATTAGGGTCTACCATTATTGGCCTACGACTCGGCGATCTGAGTCCGGACTCCGGATCGGAGGAGTTTAGGCTTTTGCCCAGTTCTAAGTTGGCGGTGGATTTACATTTTAGTGGGAGTTTGAGATGATAAAGAATTAATGCCAAATTAGGTCCATATGAATGAGAAAGTACTCTTAATGGCTCTACCTAGCCTCGATAGTGCCACAATCATGTGCACGTGGTCGCGTTGTATGTGTCAGATGAATGTCACTAAAAGTAAAAGGTATGAAATAACGTATAGGTTTGCATGATGTGGTATAACAAGGATAAGTGTGCTTATTCTCATTTTGGTCGTTTAACATTTTATCTTTACATTTTTAAATAAATTATTTATTAAAAAATAAATCAAAATGAAAAAAGGATATTTTTTTTATTTATAAATAGATCAAGCAGATCAAATGCAGATAATATACAGATGATATATATATATTAAATATAAATAAAATACAAATAAACATCGAATAATCCAAATATATCCTAAGTTTTATGTTTTAGCATAGCTTAATTAGAGCATTCATGTCCCAATCATTTAGATTATTATTATTATTATTATTATTATTATTACTACTACTACTACTACTACTACTGCTACTACTACTACTAATAATATGTAAAAGTTAGAATATTGTGTAAAGATAGATAAAATCCATAAAAGTATAAAGAAAGTTAAAGAACTCATACGAAGAATCTTGAAAATAAATTGATGAAATCTTTTAGAAGGAAAGTTTGTTAAGATGGTTATTTGATACCTTAAACACTTGTGAAGGTATTTAACTCTAACATTGAGATTGATTTATTAGAATGGAATTAGTATTCTACCTGTTATCACAGAATATCTATTCCTTCGTTTGGTTTGTAAACTATTCTACTATAATGAATATCTATTCTATGTAATGTGGAATAGGTTAGGGATTCATATTCTGTAATATATAAATAAATAAGTCATAGTGGACAAAGTTGTCATATGTTGAAAAATAATAGGGTTTTATAGTCAACCATAATATAAATAATAATATATTGTTAAATAGCAGATATATTTGAACAAGATGGAGTCATTTAAGAAGGATAAGAGGACATAGCACAATGCCACCCCTAGGCTACCGACTTGGTATACATGTCGCTGGCATTGGATCTTGCACTGCTGGTGTTGGATGTCAGTGTTTTTGCTTTCTAGGCCGCTAACTTTTATCCTTCCCACCCACCTCCTCTTGCACCCCCCCTTTCCGAAATCGCCAACCTACTTTGCTAGTGTACAATGCTATTTTATTTCCTATAGTATTAGATATAGCCCTTTAACCTTGTCTTTCTTCTCATAGCCTAACATATGCTTTTGAAACCTTAAATTCTCTCTCAAACCTATAGCTTGTTTCAAGGGAGAACAATGATCAAAGTATTAGGCAAGTTTGTTTCTTTTCGATTCTTTAGTGATCTAAAAAGGTTATCTTACCTTTGTGTTCTTATTGGTATGGAAGGGTGTCACACTTCGTAGGGTACCCTAAATGTAACAGTCCACTACATGCTATATAAGACTTAGGAATTACTACCACAATCATTCCGAAGTCTCGTACAGATGCAAGGCGTACCTTTACGATAATAGAATACATGAACCAATGGAGATAAATAGTTTAATTCGACATATTATAAGCATTAGAATATAAATCGTGAGCCCACATAATTAATTACAAAGTTCTAGAGGCATTCTCTTGCAAAAGAATATTAAGTTTAAAAGTAGTCTTTTACAGTCATCAGGTAAATATTAGGGTTTCCTATGGAAGTCTATACAAAATCGAACACAAACTTCTAATGGAAACTCCTAATTCCTGTACCTGCTCGGTAGGATGCCTCGGCCTTAACTATATATATGAAAACTGCAATAAGAAAAGGTTGTGGGGGCGTAAGCTACACTAACTTAGTGAGTGAATACTTCCAAAAAGGCATTTATAACAAATCATTCAATCAAGTTATTTACTCAACCATATGGAATGCATTAATAACGTGAACAAACAAGACATATGATTAGCCGGAAATCATATATGAATGGATTTACGCCTTCCATTCGGGGTTAGCATATTAATGAATACTGCGATACTACCGTTGAATTAATGTGCCATTTATGGATCATAGGTAACCAACTTATGTCGTTTGTGGATCATGATCAACCAACTTTTAGTCATTTACGGATCACGGGTAACCAACATATGCTAATGTCCCATCCCCATCGTGAAGTGATTGTGTCCATGTTATTTATCAATCTAAATAATTATTAATGCCAATTTTTAGGTGATCAACCAATCTCGCAGACAATCAATCCTTTAATATCTTAAACAAACATAAGTTAATCACCCGGTTCCGATATTCTTAATACAATTTCGCAACTCATCAACAAGCATATATAATCCCCCATAATTCCCATCATGCAATTATATTTTATCTTTTGCCTCATAATCTAGTGCAACTAATTGCTACAAACACAATCAAGAAATGAAATTAGAAAGTAACACTTACTCGGCCATTGGTCGCTGGTCTCTTAGTAATAATAATCCGGTGGTAACGAATCATCGGGATCCAAGTCACCTAAATGAAAGAAATACCCAAATGAGTATTTCAACTCATATCTAATCCATTTTATTTCATAAAAACTATTAAGTTCATAATTCTCGTCATTACTGGAAATTCCAACTTAAAACGGTCATAACTTGATCATTTTAACTCGGAATTTCGTAAATTATATATCAATTCCTATCTACTTCGAAAGATATATCAAATTATAATATAATATCTCAATTTTGAAAACTTTTAAGTCTCGAAAAGTTTGGATTAGTTCTGCTCGGTAGCCAAACATCCATTTTCGAAATTGTTTTTGTGAAGAGTTATGATGTTTCTACTATCCACGCCAAATATGCATGCAATATTAACAAGTTACTATCATGATAGTATGTTATGAGCTTCCTATATGTATGTTCTTGATGATATTCTACTAGAGAACATTTTTAGGAAGCTTCTACTTAACAAGATGTCATGAATACCTAGCTTAGCAAGACTAGTTTTGTGTTCTTGATAAATCACACTTGTTTTAGAGATTTCCCTTAATAAAATTTATTTATTCTTGCTAAAATTAAGTCTTTACTATATCTATTCCTTAAAGTCTTCATTATTCAACAAAAATCCTTATTTTACACTTTGTAAACAAGTGTTTAAATATGGGCTATTCCTTGATCCGAATTTTGTAAAATGATTTTTAAGTGATTTCTTTAAGAAAACTTATTTGATATTTTAAAATTTAAGGCTCCACTATTCCTATACCCTAAGGACTTCATTTCCTTAATAAAACTTCCATTTTGAGTTTGAAAAATAGGTGTTTATATACTCTCTTGTCCTAGTTACGAATTTCAAGTAACTATCCTAAGATCCAAATTTTCTACTTTGTAAATATTTCTTGTTTGACAATTTTCTCTTAGTAGATCTATCATTAACTTATCAAAATCATCTCCTATTAACACCTATTCCATAAGCCCTTCATTTTCCACATAAAATTCATGTTTTGGAGTTGAAAAATAGGTTTTCAAAATACAACTCTTTTTCCATCCGAATTTACAAAAGTTTATGTTGATGAAACAAAATTTGTCCTTGAGCTTTTTGGCTCATCTTCATAAATATTTTAACTTTTAGAAATAACAAAACTTTCATTCACATAAGACAAAAATTTTTGTGGCCATTTATTCATCTTAAACACAATAAATGCATGAGATCTTAAATGTCATGTAAAAGATGGATGTTTAGAAGCTAGATATAAGTGTGATGATTATGTTAGATTCATGAAATGAAGTATACTATTATGATAATAATGTAGTAGCAAGATTCCTACATAAAATCATCACTATATGAACATATAGCATGATCATGACAAAAATATGAGCTTAAACATAAGATCCACAACTTGTGATAGCTTGATTATCATGTTTTAATGATTTCACATCCCTAGCATGAAGTTTATGGGGATTTCTATGTGAATCCACACATGAATGATCTTGCCATTACATGTTTTTGTGGTGATAATGTATAGATCTATACCTATTAAGCTTTGTAAAGTAAGAGGAGTTGAATAAAAAAAATGTGTGTGAGTGTCTATGGGGAGAGGAAGTCACGCCAATGGAAGGAGAGAGAGAGAAGAGAAAAACTTTTCTAAAAATTGATTTCTGTGTAAAAGAAAAGATAGTGAAATGGTAAAGATATAAAGGTGTTTACATAGGGAATTGGATTAGGGTTTGTGTAGATAAAATAAATGAATAAAAATAAAATAAATGAGAGGGAAATGGGAGGGGGTGTGCGCCGGCTATAGACAGGAGAGGGAGAGAAAATGAGTATTGTACAATTTTTCAAATTTAACTTGTGTAATAAAATGTGTTGGAAAAGTAAATGTAAGGATATGATGTAATGGGGTAAGGTTAGATTGTAAGGATGTAAGAGTAGATGTATGGCTTGTGAGTATGAGTAGGATATGTGCTTGTACTTGTGAATAGTAATGAATAGTAGATTAGACAATTAAATTACCGAATAGTAAAGAAAACACGATAAAAATATTATAACTGTAATTTTTATAAATAAAAAAATTATAATAAATATATATTTGAATTTCTTATTAAATTCTGGTCTTAAAAAGTATTCCGGAATATTTTTCTAATTTCGAGTCCCGAGGCCTGGTTTTTCGGAATGGATCTCGATCGGGTTTGAACCGGATAAATTCCCGAAAACTGATCTTTTTATATTTCGATATATTCTTTAGAACTATAATATAGATTAACTTGCTTTCAAAAGTTCTATGGTTTAATTCTCGGTGAAGCCGGACTTAGGGTTTCTAGGTTTCTTTCTAACCTTAGCTACTCTGGTTTAGGGTTTCGGTTTTTGATTCGATTCTCAAAGTCAAGCTTAGTTTACAAAGAAAGCCGGGGCTTACAAAGGGAGTCAATCTTTTGGAGGAATTTTAGGGAAACCCTAAACTTGTTGGAGATTCTGTTGTTCTGCGATCAAAGAAGGAAGGGAGTTATAGTTCTTATTAGTTTAAGAGTTTAGAAGACCTTAGGAGTGTGTTTTCTTTTGAAAACAAGTTTTGAGTTAGTTTTGCTTTATGTGATTAGGTGTTTCTAGTGAAGTTAAGTTATTCGTTCCAAATTTTGTAGCAAGTATGTCTTTACCTTATTTGCTATTTGTAAATGTAGGCTTAGAAAATGTAAATAGATTTAATACTATATGGCTTTAACATAGTTTGCTACTTGTGTTTGGCTGGGTCTAGTAGACTGGGAGTACCATGTTACTGGAATGATGCTCTGATGATCTATGTGTGACATTGTCTCGAGTGGAATTGTGTACATGGATGATTTTGGTAGTTTAGGAATGGTACAAGTATGGTACATAGGTGTATGGAAGTATCCAACACTAATATATATAAGTATTTTATACATAATTGTTTTCACGGAGTCATGAGTTACTCTGGGTTTGGGACTAGTTGCAAATGGTTTTAAACTGTATTGGTTGCTTAACTAATTAAAGATAATAACTTGTGATTAGGGACGGGCACGGATCGATTTGGTTTGGAAAAACCATAATTTATGGTTTTTTTTTTTCCATTCTAAACTAAACCCTTAACTAACAGTTTGGTTCGAATTAAAATTTTT
Source organism: Combretum micranthum (assembly GCA_024138025.1). Taxonomy (NCBI): domain Eukaryota; kingdom Viridiplantae; phylum Streptophyta; class Magnoliopsida; order Myrtales; family Combretaceae; genus Combretum; species Combretum micranthum. Next base: position 436,445 of record JAMXBD010000641.1, read on the forward strand.
TTAAACCATTAAATAACGTTTTGAATTACAAATTGAATCAAAATTCTAACTAAAAATTTTCTTTGTTATATTTTTTTACATTTGTGTAAAGACTTAAATATTTATCACTTTACAAAGTTCATATTATAAACGATGACAAAATACTTTATGAATTAATCATACTTTTAATTATAGTTCTCCATGAAATCAATTATCCATCAATAAAATAAATTTACTAACCAATACATAGTAAATCATAATTTGTAACTTTTAATAAAACCATCAAGTCAATCATCTATCAATAAATTTATCCATTATAAAAAATCATCTATAAATAAAATTCATCAATGAATAAAATGAACCGTTGACAAAATACATTAAAAAATTAATACATAATAAGAGTTTATAATTAAATAAATAAATTTCACACTTTATAAAATTAAAAACTATTAAAAAACAATTGTTCATCATCATAAAATATATGTATATATATAATATGTCATGAGCCTAAAAATCAATTTTAAAAATGAATATGATCTCTAATCAATCATCATAAAAAATCTATAGTTATAATTTTCAAGTAAAGTAATACTATATTTTTCTAAAACGGTTTGGTTTGGTTTACCTTTGAAACCAAACTATAAATTTACGGATTTGTTCAGATTGAAATTTTTTTAACCAAATTGTTAAAAAAAAATCATATTTTTTGTTTGGTTTGATTCGATTACGGATTAGTTTGGTTCGATTGGTTTTTTTACCCACCCGTACCTGTGATTATTGCATATGTTACAATATTGCATGTGGAATTGTATGATGTTTTTTTCATACGCATGTACTTTTGGTTTGGCATACTAAGCCTTTGCACTCATGTTTTTATTTTTCAGGAACAGTAATGATCAAGTGATTTTTGATCTATTTGGTTATAATGTATTTGTAGATTATGAAGAGGGCAATAGCAGAGCCAATTATCCAGCTAACTTTTAGATATCTAGAGTTGATGATAGTTAAAGTTGAAGACTGTATGATCTTTTAATTAGTTATCATGACTATTGGATTTTGGTTATTAGTTTTTAGGATTTATGATGCTTTATGATTTTCTGTTTATATGATGTTTTAAGATGGATTATAAGTTAGCGTTTGGTTTAAGCCAACCGAGTTGTTCAAAAATTTTATTTATATAATAAATGTTTTAGAGGTACCCTTAATAGTGAGACTTTGAAATTATATGATATTATAATTGTGGATTAATAGAATCAGTCTCAGCGTGTTTTTTTTTTTAAGAAGACACGTGGTGTGTTATTAATGCTCTTAGTTTAGGGAGTTATACATTCATTTTCTTCTTTGGGAGAATGACTACTCATGACAAAAAATATATTTTATTATAAAAATAATTCTAATCATAAAATAAAAGAATTAGTATATCTCCACGAGAGTCCTTACACTATATAATCTAAGTGCCGAGGTATTAAAAGACAAAGCATAAGAAAGGTTTAATGTTCGACGTCGGAAGATGATACACGACTACCATAGCATTGTGAATAAGGTTACAAGTCAACTCTCATCTGATAGGTCGTTTGGCTGTAATTTTGTTTAAAATATTTTTCATTTTTTTTTCCTTGCCTTTCCTGCATTTATAATTCACCAATATTATCATTGGAAAATAATTAATGATCACTGATATTGGCTAACTATTGGAAAGAGTATCTGTGGAAGGTGAGAATTGATTTCTATTTTCAAGAGGAAGTAATGGATTTCTCATTATCTATTGCTAGCGGCACGAGACCTACTTGGATCAAGTCACTTACTTACTATACATATCACTTTTTCAACTTATAACCTATAATTTTTATACATAATCTACTATACCTACAACTTTTTAAACAAATCTATAACTTTATGCAAGACCTAACGGTGAATCTTACATTTTTTCTATAAGTGATTTGACCTAAATCCAACCCTTAGCAGTATGATACATCCAAAGGTATATATATAATGTTATATGAAGTGATTAATAAAATTAATAAAAACATAATAAAATTATAATACATACATTTACTTAAATGTATAAAATGATTTTTCTGTCCAATTGTTAATTTATTGGATATAAATCATGCATTCAAAATTATATGTCCCTGGGCTATTTTAGGATTTGTTTAGATTGTCTGATTTTTATTGTATCTAATTTGTATTTGTATCTTATATGTATCTAATTTATTTGATCTGTTTGTAAATAAAAATATTTGTTTTCCATCTGTATCTGTATCTATATCTATTTCTTGATAAATATTTGTTTAAAAATGATAAAAATAAAATACCATATTGACCAAAAAATGATGAAACATACAAAAACCCTTAAATAGCCAAGGAAAATTAAATTTGCGTATAAAACTACCCTCATCAGATGGACAAAGGAAAGTGTCAATAGACTATCATGGATGTGGTTTGTGGATATGGATGGAAATATAAAGCTATTGATAAAACTAAACATGATGTGGATATAGATGGGGGCATGAAATGAAACTGTCAATAAAATTACTTCATCATCGAAACTGCCATAGTATAGTTTATGGTGTTTTTTTTTTTTACACAAATGAAATGGATTGATTTAATAATAATAGATTGCGATTATCTTCTAACATTACTGATAATTAGAAAAGTTACCGATATTTACAATTTTTTGAAATTACAAAATTATTTAAAATATAAAAAATTTAATGATAAAAAAAATAAATATATGAACCAAAAAGCATTTTTCACAATAGAAATACACCTTCCATGATACTTCGAATCGATAATATCAATGTGACGGTTTTTTAAGGTTATTGCACGGAATAAATTCTTCATATATTCAAAGAGGCAATTCCATGATGATGTTTCCTTTTAAAGTCGAAGGCTCAAAACAGAATGATATTTGTCTTTCATTTTTTCCTTAAAACGTTTATATGCCAAAAACAGAACTCCCTAGTCCCTTCATTAAAGTTCATATTGCCCTCAAGAAAAATAAAACTTTTATATTATATAAACACCCTCAGGTTACACAAACATAAGGATTAAAGCAGACAATTTCTTGGTGGGGAAGAGACTGAAAAATGGAACTTAAGAGTGAAGCAAATGCTGCTTCTTCTCACAGTGAAATAAGAGCATTAAAGAAGTGTTTAGATGAAAACAATGGTGATCGGTCCAAGTGCAAGCCACAAATTGAAGCCCTTCAATCTTTTGTTAATTCGAAAAGGAAACGGGTTCCGCCAATGCTTAGGAGTGGTTCTTTGACTGATGTCTGAAAGCCGGAAGTTCGTCCAAGTCCGACAATGTTATATGTATTCAATATGGTTTTATAAATCGAATCGTGCATTATCTATATTTCTGTTTATGAACATGTAAGGGAAGAAGGTAGCTGTTGTGTTGTGTGTTTTAATTTCTTAAAGTGCTTATGAGACGGTAATATGTCCTGGTGAAGTGCTTTGTAGTTTGGACTTCAATGCATTGGCCTTGTAATATATTGCTGATTTAGATTATGCTCTCACTTAGGCATGTATATAAACTTTTGCTTTTGACTTGAACTAATTCTTCTCATTATCTCTATGGAAGTATGAAAATCATGATAAAAAAACAAAAGTAAAAGTTAGGTTGGTAGTTCGCAATACTCTTTATCAGGGTGCATCATATAAGAGAGTAGGACCATATATAGTACCATATATGAGACCGCTGTGGTATCGTATTCTTATTTAGTACACTTGGTATTGCCAAGCTACCTATCTTTTTTCCAAACAAAAGTTGTAAAAGCATTTGTACACATAATATTGATGAGTATAACCTGGCTATTGTAATTTTTTTTTAAAAGTATATTTACTATGATTGCTTTGTGGAATTCGACATAGATCCCTTAAAGGTAGAGAGCTTGTGTATGGCGAACAAGAGTGTGAATTGAATAGGAAGGAAAAATTTTACTCATTTAAGTTGGTTTCGTGGTTTGATCAAAGCCATTATAATTTTAGTTTTGGGTACAATTAGGACCATAACTTTGAATGAAAAATGGTTAGATATATATAATAATTAAAGTTAGATTCACGGTTTCGGTTCACATAGTTAGAACAAACTGTAATATTCTTCACTATTCAGTTTGGTATGGACCATGAATTGAACCATGCCACCGATTGGATGGACATTGATCTCTATAGATTTTAGCACAATGAATGTGCAACATAACCGAACACCAATCCTAAAATATTTGCAAATATATACTAGGAAATGATATTTCATGTCGCTGCTCAATCAAAACTATCAGCAGCTTCTACTAATTTTACTCCCATCTAGACCTGGCAACACTTAGTACATCCTCTATCCAAGCAACAATGTTGAATGCTAACCCTTCTAGCACTCTTGAGTAGCTCTCTAGGACTGCTTGTCCCACATCCTGCATAGAAAATTGATCTCAAGTCGAGTTAGTGTCGGTTGAAAAATCACTGCATAATGCTATTGCTCGGACTAAGTGAAGAGTCCGAGCAATGGAGACAATATGTTTATGTCTAATCAAGATTGAAAGGGATAAGATATTAGGTATGTAAATAAAATATATAAAGTTGTTCACTCGATACACATGGGTTACCTGATTATGTTGAATCTTGCATGCGTCGAGGCTTGTTTGTGAAAGCTCAGGGTACCTTTGCTTCAACGCAAATAGCAGTTCATCTGCTCTTTCAGCTAACATGAAATTCTTGTCATTCCATTCAGTTTCTGATATTAGTTCCTTCACCTTTTGCCATGATGATTTTGAATGGCTAATGCAGGCTTTTCGCCTCCATGCATACATTGAAGCCTCAACTCTATCAGCAAGCTCAAGTGCTTCGTGTTCGGATCTTATGTTTAAGCCATCCAGAAGATAATCTGTGGAGAAATTTTCTTTTGTGCACATGTATCGGTAAATTAATTCACCAAGACAGGCTCGTCCGCTCTGATCACAAAATTAAGAAAATTGTCTTCACATGATCTATTGGAACTAAGAACTTACATATTCTTGAAATCAGTCCTCATCATATTTTTGCAATAATCTTGTTTTTATAATAACTTTCCTTCTATGGATTAAGTCCAAGCGAGCCAGGTCTATATGAATTCTATCAGAGCAGCATGGTGGAATTTTTCGTGCTTTGGGCCTAAATGTTAAAAGGACGATGGTTTTAAAATTGTTTTGAGGGGTTCTAGTCACCCGTATGAATATCAAGTGATTAGAAACTAGCAAAGAGGTTAACACTGGCAATGTAAGTGACACAAACAAATACAGAGGTTAGGGAATTGGAAAAGCGCTAAAACTGGATTAAGATAGTCTTATTTACAATTCACATAGATGGGAAGCAAGAAGACCAACCTTTGGAAGAGCTGCAATATATGACTCTGGGATATCCATCTCAGCGAGAATGCAGCTATTGATCGCCATTGCAGCTTTGTGGATTTGGTTGGCACAGTCGCGTTTCTGCCTAAGGTCCACTCTTGAATCTTTTGAAAGGCCTTCTGGAGGAACACAAGGTATAGGCATCCACCATTTCTCCTCTTTGTCGTTAAGAAATCTCCTGAATGATACAGAATGCTTTGAATTTGAAGGCATGCTTCCCTGTTCAGTATACCCAAACTCTTTCTCCTGGAAACTGTCCAATATATCCTTCAAAAACAAAACTTTCTTTTGCTCAAAGTCTGGAATAGCTACTACAGCCAGCTTCTCTCGTAAAAAGAAAGATAAATTACACACACACTGGCAAGGGGGTAAGTGTGCTAAGAACAAAGAGAAGAGTCCATGTAATTTTGAAAGTCAATGGCTCAAACTTACTAGTAGCATTGCGTCGAGTTTTTGCAAGGCAGGAAGGTTAATGTAAATGTCTGATCTTGGTCTAGTTGTCATCACCTGAAAGACAGTACAATTGTTAGCAAGAATTCATCAAAATGACAGCCACAACACACATACAGTCTGAAAAACAATTTGCTAGCTGTCAATTCATACTGAAATTTTACTCTGGTCGCGTAAATCTGGTGATGTGGGAATGAATTCAACCATGTGGTCACAAACTGATAGAAGACACTCCATTTCTCTTTTCCACATGATCTTCTTTTCTTGCTTCAGGGGTTCTAACTTCAAGTGCTGCCCGAAGACGGTAGCTGCAAAGCAAGTAGCATAAAACCAGCAATCATGAAGCTTATCTACAGCCACTTGAGAACAATACTAAAATATTCAACAGTTCTAAGAATTTGATTGTAAAATATGTCGAGAAAAATGTATGGAAAACGTTTTTAGTGAAACAAAAACGCATACGCAGATTTAGCACATTAACAAGCAAGCTTACCATAAAGATTTGTTATAGCATTTGAGATTGCTAAGGCAGTGCAAACGCCTTTGCCACCACCCGACATGTCTTCCCCTAGCAAAAGCTTTGCAAATCTCTCCTTCATCATCTCAATCTCTAACCACAGAATTAAAAAACACAACGTTGTTAGTATTAAGACATCAATATCTCTTCCATAAAAGAACAAAAAATTGCGCGATTCAGGTAACTTTGATCAACCTGAATCAATTAAACCAAGACAGTCAAGCTTTTCATCTACACTAGACATATCCTTCATAATTCCTAGCCTGGAAAGCACAATACTCGGGTTATGCCGCTGCGATTTCATCACTGGCCATTGCGTAGGAGAAGATTCATTTGAGCAATTGCTCTCATCCTGCTCGATACCACCAAAACCAAAGTTGAATGAGAAGGAACCAGAACTTGCAATGGAGTGTGCTGGACTCGGTTGATCGTTCACAGAAGATGCAGGACTTGGAGGCGGATGATGATCATTCGTCACGCAGCTATCTTCGGAATTTGTGGAATGTTTTATTGCAGGATTTGAAATTGAAGTTTCCTCAATTCTGCATATGGAAGTAAAATCTGTCATTAATTTGGTGAGTGGGGTCATTTTGGGATCAGGACATCCTAAAACCATCCTGGAAACAAAAATTTTAAAGCTACCAAGTTCTTTTCTGCAAGTACAAACCGTCTAGATCATGGATTATATAAGCTTTCTTATCATACCAGATTTCAATTCTGGTAAAGTAAAAGCAAAAAAGTGTTTCAACTCATGTGGACCGGGTCTATAAGGATCAGGCTGCAAATCTATGATACGTGGTGTATAAAAAACACGCGGCAATATACTATGTATATATAAATTTATTTTTATTTTTGTGTCATATGAGCAACACTTAGTAAAACACGGATTATAAATTTAATGCATAGGTCGAACTATTGAACGATAACTAATCATTTTTTGAATTATTATAGAAAAAGCATCGCCAACAGATGGAAACATCAGGAATCCGAAGATTTTTACTAAACAATCCGCCGTATATTCCGTGAAAACATGTTGAAAATGGAAAGACATATCTTGAAACTAAAGACGAAGAAGAGTTTTTTTTTTTTTTTTTTTTCCCTTCTTCTCTGAAAAGAAAAAAGTTAAAGTCCTTACACTCTTTAGACTTTACCTTACCTTTTTTTGTTATTGAATTCAAATTTGAAGTGCCCAAAACTCTAGACTGTTCCCTCCTAGTCCTTGGCATGAATGTTACACTTCTTTGCCTTTAAAACCTTTTTCCTGAACTTCAGGATCCAGTTTGTTTTCAGATTTGGCATTGCTCAATTCAATATATAGAAGAAATTAAGGTTGTTTTAAAATACAATTATCGGATATAAAATTTGGTGCTGCATTAAGAGAATGAAACATGCAACATGTTTTTTTTTTTTTAATTAAGGTCTAATGAGTGATTGTTGAGACGTGGGATTATATTTTATAAATTTTGTTATAAGTCGTACCAAATTATTAAATTTGACTGGGACAAGATAGGATTTGTTACGTTCATGCCCTCTAACTTTGGACTTTTCGAGTTGTGAATGTGATAAGCATTATGAATATTTTGATTCTGAATGTTTGCATGAGGAATATTAAATTGTTTGAAGATTCATCGATCCTTACCACATTTCACATTCAAATTCCACGTACCAAATCAAATTTCTATGGTTAAAAATATTATAGCTTGAAAACTGAGCAAGATGCAAAATAATAAGTTTAACAGTGGGAATGAAATTTTAATATTTACCAATAACCCTAGGTTTTGTTGCGGAAGAAGGCAATAGCTTAATAAAAGTGGCGAGGCGTAGTTGGTTTGAGAGATGATAGGGCACATTGGGGCTGGGATGTCCGGACTCCTACGGAAGTTAGCACTGATTATTCTTTTACAAAATCTATAGCAGCAGCTAAAAGTATGTGAAAACCACGTATTGCTTATATATAAATTATAAATATACACCCAATTTGACAAGTTTAAGCAATCGAATTAAATCAGTTGGTTGTAGATTTAAAACATATCATTATTGGAGAAACAAATCCTCATTTGGAAAACCAAACATTTCACTCAGAATGATTTCTCGTTCAACAATCTGCATAAAAAAAAAAAAAGGAAACATATTGATTCACACCTCAACTTTATGCCTTTGTATAATTATACACCTAAAGTTTTCAATTATGAATTTGCACATATGATTGCATGTTTAGTTGGTGGGAGCTTCTACAATCCTATCAATGAGACTGTCCGTCAACAATCTAATCGTTAAAATAAATATAGCAAATGAAATATTAACTATTTTAATGATTTGATCAAGGTTGTGTATGGTGTGAGCTGTTGGATAGTAATGGGATCAATCCCATCAAAATTAATGGTGGAACTGTAGAATTTTCCTTAGTTACTACCGCTTGTAACTTGTCTCTTTTTGCTTTGTATTAATGATGTGAATTTTTTGATTACATGTCAATATAACTTGACATTAGTATAAAATACAAAATAAAACATTAAATGTGTCATATTGTGATTGGTCACATATGATGATAGAGATAACAATAGTTAATAGAAAAAGATGAGATATAAACGATAACAAGTAAAAAGCTAATTACATATATAAATTGACAATTGAAAATTTCAGTTTTGTAAGTACAAAAAGGCGTAAAGTTGAGGTATAAACCATGAATTGACCAAAATAATTAAACAAATATTAATTGTATAAAATTAATTATATAAATATTATTGTAGCATCGCAGCTTTAAGATGTGATAATAAACACCCAAGAATGTTGCATATTAGAAGTGCAACACTAGTGTAAATTATAATTGGTATGTCTGTCACGCCCTAAAGAGTACCATAAACATGATAGCTGTCATACATAACATTGAAGCCTATGAATGACTTCCTTAGTCATGTGAAGGTTTTCATATTATGGACAAGACATACGTCACAATAAAGGAAACACAAGAGGAATGGTACAATTCAAGAAAATAACAAAATATTTGCTTACAACAGAACTAAATATAGTCGAACTTAAACATTCATAGATTACAATGTCTTAGGGGCATACCCTCACTAAATCATCAAATTCGCTATATAGTACAGTCATTTACAAAGCCTTTAGAAATAATAAAGTATTACATGTTCGTCATTAAAGGTTTCTAAAAGAAGCTTCATTCTATACTCTCAAGTCTTTCGTTAATGCTCTAAAAGTTCACTAGTGATTACGTTGGGCATTTTCTCTTTCGGATAAAGCCATAATCTTTCTTGTTTCATTAAAATCTATATGGGTGTAAGCTATGACATGCTTAGTGTAATATTTTCTCATCATTCGTATCAACAATCATAAACAAACAAGGTCATTAAATTCAAACATATTCTATGCATGTTATGCAACAAACATATAATCACACAAGTATATATAGTTATCGGGAACCTATATATAGAACGGATTTACACCCTCCGTGATAAGGGTTGTGAATGCTTTGGCAGGTCCCTATGACCTCCTCTACTAGTCCTCGAGCACTTGTTCACAACGAATGATACGATGCGACTCCTCCGTAAGGTCTATTCTTGAATGTTTCATACCCATTCTTGAAGTAGAATTGCATTCGAATTTGTCAATCCATCCGATTGCTTGCATAGGTATATTAGTCTTTTGAATGTGACTCCACAATATGCGATACGTGAAGCCAAACCTTATTAAGATTTGCTAGGAGGCAACCAGACAATTTAACAAGCATCAAGCAATTGTACATATAAGTATTCAAAAGTACATAGATAAACAATTCTAGATTGGGATACACTTAACATTTACTTTATCATGTAAGCATAATAATACATACATAATGTATGAATTCCCCATACATATCTATTTTTATCTTTTCTTCGCATGCTAGTGCCACTATTTCTACAAGCATAAATAAGATAATGAAATCATAAGGAAAAACTCACTCATCCATAGTACAATCCGCTCAACCGAAATAATCTTCGGGAAAGGGGGCTTCAAAGTCCTCTTCACCTATATAAAAGAAATACCTATAATGAGTATTTCGTAATGGTTTTCAAACTTTATTTATTCTATTCGTGACATTTTCCTGGTTTTGAAAGTTTCAAATTAAAACGGCCATAATTTCTTTATTTTAACTTTAAATTTCACATATGAGTAGTCGTTTTCTATCTAATTCAGATGCTCTATTCATTTCTAAGATTATTATGAACATATAAGGTCAGTTGGATTTCAAAATTGCAAGATATAGATTGTGTCTAGACCATTCCAGTTATGATTTCTAACATCTTTGCAATTTTTTTCTCATCTATACTTTCTAAGACATGCCTATAATTTATTTGCTAGACTTAAAACACATTAGGGACTTAAAGATGGTTCAAAATACAAGCATGATCCTAGTGATGTTGTGCAAAATAAAAATCCTTTTCAAAACAATTTTCATGGAAAGTAGAAAAGTTAAGTTTACGGAAAATAACTCTTGCACTTTTAATGAAATCTCAAATCCTAGATTTTTATAAATATGAAACTTAAGTAAAAATCATGATTTTATATTTAGTTTGAACCCTTGAATATTTTATACTTATAATGGGACTTTATATAACAAATTATTTTTAAAATTTGAACTTTATATGCTATGAAGAGAATAACCTAAGTTGTATTTTCTTTGAAATTTTCTTGAGTTATTTAAGAGAAATTTAGGTAAATAGCTTGTTCAAAATTTTCTTTCTTGATGAAAAGGGTTTTCATATGTATATGAGAAAAGAATTTCAAGTTGTAAAATTTTTATTATGTAGCATCATGGCATCTATAAAAAAAAAAAAAAGGAGGTTCATTTTGTTTCAAAATTTGTTTTTACTTGAATGAGTCCTAAGGCTTTGAAAAATAAATTTAGACAATTATTCGCATAATCAAACAATTATCAACATGAAAATTTGAAGGTTTCTTTATCAACATCTCTATGAACATCTATGTATATGAACTTCACTTGTTAATTTTTTAATTTTAGCAAGATCAAATAAAAATAAGAAATAAACAAGATCATGAATGAAAATATAAGGAAATCAAAATAGAATTGTGGAAGTCTTAGATTATGGTCAAGGCTTCCCATGACTTGAAAATAATCCAGTCGCCATGCGTAGTAAATAAAAACAAAGTGTAAAGAAAATTAGAAGGCTTAGATTTTTATCGAGGCTTATCGAGAGTTGAAATATTTTCAATCTCATAAGTAAAAATCAAGATAGATGATAAAAAGCATGAGAGTCTTAGATTGTGTCAAGGCTTTCCAAGACTTGGGTTATTCCAGCCTCTTTCAAACTTGATTTATTAATTAGTCTAAGACTAGAAATTGACTAGGCTTATAAGCAAATAAATAAATGGACTACATAAATAATAAATAAGTGCATGAAACAAAAAAGTTAATTTAGTGAGTATTAGGGTCTAAGAAATATAAATGCATACATATACATATTTACGTATAGAAAGTTAGATTAGTAACAAAACATACTATAAACATGGCATGAACAATATGGCTCTTTACATTTCCAATTCTCTAGCATATACATCATGGGGTTTTGTTATGGAATATGCATAAAAACATACATACATGGTTATACACATAACATAGAAAATATGTATTAGAGTGTTTACCTAAATAATTTGCAAAAGAATGTGTGTATGTGAGAAAAAGAAGAAAGGAGAAACTTTGGAGAGAAAATGAGAGAGTATTGAGAGTGTAAGAGTAGTAATGTAAAGTGAAAAATGAGAGGAGGAGTAGATATTTATAGAGGAAAAATTTTATAAGTTAAATTATAAAAAGATAATGAAAAAAAAAAAAGAAATTAGAGAGAAGGAGAGGGTGTGGCAGCTGTAGGTGCCATTTACAAGGGAGAAAGGGGAAAGAGAGAGACAGAGAGAGAGAGGAGAGAGAAAGTAAAGAAGAAGTTATTGGAAAAGTAAAGTATAAAGTAAAATATATTAAAAATATGTAAGAAAATTTATGAATGGTATAAGAGTTGTAAGAATGTGTAAGAAAAAATAGAGTATGGTGAATAGTAGTGAATAGTAAATGAATAGTAGATAAGACAAATAAATTACTAGTAGAGATAAAAATATACATATAAAAGCTATAATTGATGTTTTTAGGTGCTAACAAAATTTTATTTGATATTTTTATGGACATCTTAATATTATTCTAGCATTAATCATTTTTCAGAATATTTTATCTCCTTTTGCTTGTCGGTATCCCGATACGAAAATTGATCTCATAAAGGCTCGAAATAATTAAAGTTTTGGCGAATTTGATCACTTTAGTGCATATACTATATATTTGGTTCATAATTCGAGTTTATCTCATTTTTATAATTTATTCCATATTTTAGGGTTTTGGAAGCTTTTTTTATCAAGTTTAGAGTTTCAAGGTTTATGGTTGACTTAGTTTGACTTGAGAGTTATGGTTTCTTTTTTACTCTAGGGTTTTACCTAAAAGATTACCATAATATTCTAGGGATTTACAATTATAGGAAATTAATTATTATTAGATATTATTTGGATATACTGTTTGATTTGCGTGTTAGAGATCAAATAAATGAATTATTTAGCATAGAGTTTCCGAATAGAACGATTATCAGATTTTTATTTTGTTTTCAAAGGTACCCATTTTCTCATGGTTCGGTATTTAGGGTTTTCTATTATGATCAGACTCATTAGACTTTTAGGATTATGTAACTTATCTGACATTGTCTAAGGTTTCCTGGACTTGTGATTAGTTTAGCTCGATTATAGGCTTTTCTTGGTTTTAAGGCGAATTGGATTGATAACGTTATAATATGTGAAATTGTATCTATGGTGATACGTTTTTACTAAATTGCTTACCTTTAGGGTCTTGGGCTTTGTTCAAATCATCTAATATCCTAAGGTTACAATTCCATTATCTGACCCTGTTTGAGGTTTCTAAAGTTCAGTTTTAATTTGGGTTGGTTTTTAGGGTTCTAGTTTCGGTATTAACTCTATGGTTCTCATCTATGAGTATAAAAAAAAATCTAAGGGCTTCCAACCTACCCCTCTTAAAGAAAGTTTTGTCTTCAAAACTTGATACGCGTACTTGATTTGTCGAACAAGTGAGAGTACTTGTGTTATATCTTGTTAGCATTCCTTGTATGGGAGATTCATTATACTTGCATTTGTTTGGCATTTATAAACTTCTTCCTTACATGTACAACATTATATTGTTTGATGACAGGGTTGGTGTAGGTACTTTAGTCCTTTCGGTATGTTTTTTCACAAGGTTTGTCTTGACATTAGTTCTTATAACTTGTTTATTGAATTTGCATGATTAGGCAATCATCCTTATATTCTCATGTTCAAGGACCTTGGTACTCTACTTTTCTTTTTATTCACATATTTGTTCCTCTTATTCAAATCGATACTTGAAACTCTTGTGGTCAATGTGGATCTCGTGTTTCTATTTGTAGGGATGGTGCCTTTCCATTACCGCATCATACTTTAGGCCAGGCGAATTATTGTTCATTAGGCTTTTGGGTATTACTTATGATGTTAGGTCACGAATCGTCATCTTGTACGCATTCCAACTCATCCCTCAACAAATGGTATTCCTTATTTCATCCTATTGAAGAATTACACTAGCTTTTAGCAATCATGATAGTCGCTTCTTTAACATGTTCAACAAGATTTAGGATCATTAGGTTGGGGATTTAATCACTGGTTCTGTTTTGGTATTAGCTTGAAAACGCATTTAGTTTCCTTTTTCCAAGGGTAGTCTAAGCAAATTGCCTAATGAAAAAATTGGAAAGCTTGTTTACTACTAATATATTTTCTAACTTAGGTTTCTCCTTTTCGCCTTTCAATGCTATATGCGACTCACTTCTTTCATTAAGTTTTTTTCATTAGATAACAACTTGAAAGAATTTGGCTCGAGCATACCTCAACATTATTGATTCTCTCGTGAAAGTGGCAATCTTCTAAACTCATCCTTGAAGATTACATCGGTTGTTATTTTTATACCAATGCTAATTGTCAAGGTGATTATGGGAAATTTTGTCTTCTTAATCATGTTGTTGGAGGTAAAAGAAGGGGTGTTTTGTAGTCAACAAGATAGATGCGGTTTGATCTAGCTCCTAGGATCGATTTTATAGTAATCACTACTTTGATGATGGTACATTTACCCATTATATGCTAAGCTATTAATTATAATGCTACTTTCCATCACTTATGCTTTTGATGTCACCAACAAATGAGTTATCCTCTAGGTTTCAACATTATGTATGTTAGGTTCTCTTTAAAGAGGTTTTGATGAGAACAAAAGTAAAATGATTACTAATGAGTTTATCAAGTGTGTAAATTTTTAATAAAGAAGATGAAAATGAATAGTATCAGGTTACCCAAAAGGATCTCCAGAGACTGTGATTGAAGAACTGAAAAGTTTAATACAACCTAGAGGGAACTCCAGAGAGTGTTAGTATATTAGACTAATGATCACAAATCAAGCATAGATTATTAACAACTTACTTTAAATCGAGTTTTATCGTGTTTTCAAGGCCTAGCTCCAAAAGATGAATACATTTGGGTAATGTATTCATATGTTCCACTAGGTAGGAACACAATCCATGGGGATTATATCAAGATAATCAAATTTGTCAAGATTTTTACATAAATGAAGATTTCTGCAGATTTTAAATTAAATAGATGTTGCTACAATATTTTCAGTTTTATGAAGACTTTAACTACCTTTTATGATCTGCTCAAGAAGACTTGAAGATATGAAGATTAGATTCAATGCTTATCAAGATGGTCAAGTTAACGTTAAAGAACTTGAAGATAAACATGACTTGAACTTTCTTATTCATGGGATATCAAGAGGACTGTTGAAGATTGTTTCACATAAGTTTTTAGGATAGATTTACACGAATTTTTTCAAGATAAGCCAAGGATATTTTTGGAGATAAGCATCAAGCATCAGTTGTTACGTTTAAATTTGAATTCAAAATTCAAAAATCAATTCTAAGATAATGAAGTGTGTAGAAGGCTAATATAATTATATAATAAATATTTGGATTTGACTCTTAGGCTAAGTGACGGGCCTGAAGAGTCCAATTCATATTATGGGATGACTTATGGGAGATCTGGCATGGTAGGCTTAGAGTAAGGATCGTTAGACCAACCTGTCCACTCTCAACATTTCTCAGAAAAGCTCATGCACTTAAAAGAGGCTCTCATGGGCTTAAACTCAATATAAGCCATGGAAGGATCCATTAGTAGAATGACTCATATGAGCCGTTGACATACTTTGTGATCTAACGGATGCTGTCAACAACCAAACTCTATAAATACTTCAGGAGTTCTCATCATTGAACAAGATTGGAGACATCCAGAGAAACGTCGTCGTGCTACCAGAGTATAATCAAAAGGATCCAATAAGAATCAAAACAAAAAACGTACTGCCTCTCTCTAAGAACTGGGGGGTTGATGTTGTACAGCTCCTCCACCTGTCACACGTGCGTTTGAGCTATCTAAGATTGCTTACCCCTCCTCCCTACCATCTCTTCATAAGTCATCCTTACGTGTCATTGCCAAATCACTTGTTTGAAGACACGTGTAGTATGAGCCAAATGCTGCACACACGTGATCACTGCAACCTAATCCCCTTCACAACAAAGTGCAAGATATCATCTTAGAAGACTTCTCCAACAACCTGCAACAAATATTTTAAATGTTAAAGACCAGGAGCTCATATAGCAAAAGGTTTCCCTTCAACATAAAAAAATAAGAGAGAGAAAGAATATGTTGCAAAAAAGAAAAAAATTAGACGTTACTCTTTTTGGCAAACTTTGAAATGATATTGCGCAATTATCTCTTTACTACAACTTTATTGATTTGGGTTCTTTTTTCTAATTAGTGGAGGAACTATAGAGTGTCATTCCTTTAATTTGTATTACAAGTAGAAGCTCTATAGTCAATGTTAGCTAAGTTGAAGCTAAGTAGGCTAGGTAGAGTTGAATTATAAATTACTTGTAAACAAGTTTTGATTAGATTAGTGGAACAAACCCGTATGGATGACGGGGTCCCCGGCTTGAAGCTAAAAGAGTAGACTAACACAAGATGGAATCACTATATATTGTTGACTTAGCTTTTCTTCCCTACACTTCTAATTCCTTGTAATTTCTATTTCGTTTTAATTGCTTAAATTGTTCTCACAAATTAACTCAAAGGGGATTTAATTTTTAAAGGCCTAAAAGTTCATATTTTTAGTTATAATCAATTCAACCCACTTTCTTGATTATAAAAGTGGGACTAACAATTGGTATCAAAGAAGGACTCTTTTTATCAAATTGAGTGATCTAAACAACATAGTTGAGAATAATGTTGCAGTCAATCATGCTCCTTTCTTTGATGGTTCAAATTTTCCTTATCGGAAAATGTGCATGGAGACATATATAAAGGCTAATGATTATGAATATTGGCAGATGATATCCATTGGTGATTATGTGATTCGCATTAATGGAGATTCAACACTCACTGAGGAAGAAAAGAAACAAATTGAAAAGAATAACAAAGCCAAGAACCTGCTACTAACTACTATTACAGCATTAGAGTTTTATTTAATCTCATCTTATGTAACTGTTACGAAAATATAGAATACCTTGTGTGGTACCTATGAAGGAACCAACACCACCAAGAAGACTAAAATTAATGCTCTTGTTCAAAAATATGAATTGTTTAAATTTAAATCTGATGAATCAGTGAATTATGCTTTTAACAAGTTTACTACCATTACCAATGAGCTTGCATCACTTGGGAAGAAGATTGTTGATCCAGATTTGGTAAGAAAGATGCTAAGGATCTTATCACATTCATGGGATGCTAAAAAGACTACCATTGAGGAAGCTTAAGATGTAAACAAGTTAACACTTGGTCATCTAAGGGAGAAGCTCATGACGTATGAATCCCATATCAAAACAACATAAGAATCTGAGAGCAGCACCAAAGGAATAGCTTTCAAAGCTAAAGAAATTTTCAAGGAGCAATCTAGCTTAAAATTTGCTAGTGATGACAATGCAGATATGTTACTGCGAGAATGAAGACTCAACCATCTGTTGAAGAAGAAAAGAGGTAAGAAATTTACTACTTATAAAAAGACTGATTATAAGAACAATGATGTAGGTAAAACATATAGAGAAAAGGAGAAAAAAGAGATTCAATGTTATGAGTGCAAAATTCGAGACATATTAAGTATAAATGGCTAATACTCATAAAAAAATTGGAGAAATTCAAGAATAAAAACATACCATTACTTGCTATTTGGAGTGAACTAAATCACACAGAGTGAGTTATAAACTATAAGTGAAGATGAAGAGGAGACAAATCTATGTCTCATGGCCACATCTTAGGTAAATTTGACTATGAAGATGAACTATCTAGAAGTGATGTTTATGCTGAGATGAAAAAGCTTTTAAAAATATTTAAAAATTAATACTAGAATATCAAAGCTATATATAGAAAATAAAGCACTTAATTGAGAAAGAAGCTCTTAGTCAAACAAATACATTATTAACTTATCAAAATGCTACTTTGAAAAATGATAATGAAGCTTTGCATGTTGATATGGAGAAAATGAGAAAAGAAAAGAATACACTTAAGAAAGAAACTGGTGTTTTGAAAGTTAGAATAAATGATCTATCAAATTTAATAAAGCATACATTTAACAAGTTTAATGAAAGTGATAAAAAGTTGAATATGCTTATATCTTCACGAAGATCAAGCCATGAAAAATATAGTTAAGGTTATAATCATGGATCTACATCAAGTGCAAATAAGAAAGCAGTATTTGTTAAGGGTAACTAAATTGCTAATGCTTAACTTGCTGTTGAAAAGAAAAATGAGGCAAATATAAATACAAAACCTATAAGTTATCCTAGAAGGTACAACAGAAGGTATTCTAGAAGGAATTATTCATCCAAAGGGTACTACAGAACAAATACTACTTGGTATTATCAAAGATATCAAAGGACAAATAGGCACAAAGAAGTAAAGAACAGGTAGATGTTAATCATCTATATTATTGTTTTTTCTATAACAAATTAGGACATATAAAGAAATTTCGCTACTATAAGAAAAATAAATTGAGTCATACTCAAGTAAATGTTATTGATAATCTAAGGTTAAATTTCAAAGGACTCAAGTTAGTCTGGGTTTGTAAAAAAGTATTGTTATTAATTTAGGTACTTGAGACTATGTGTAAATGGATGTGAACTTAATAAGTGAGTACCTCAAATGGTAAACAAAAAATGTGACTCTCATGAACAAAAGGAATAACTAATTATTTGGTATTAATGTTTCATCTCCCTCGAATGTTTTGATCATTTGCTCTTTATGATCTTAAACAAATTCACTTGAAATATGTTGTTTTGGTTAATATAAAATTAGTGTTGGTATCATATTAAGGGAAAGCATAGTTTCTAAAAGAAATTTATAAAAGGGGGAGAAGATAAAAGAAAACGAATATGATTTTTTTTTTCATCATTAGATTTAAGGAAAATTACTTTGGAAAGATAATTAATTATTCTTTTGAAATAAAAGAGATAGGGGGGGGGGGGGGTGGTGGGGGGGGTTTCATATAAAAATAAGTAAATAGAAAAAATATGTTGAAATTATTTTTCTCTGCAATTTTTTTTAATGTCTATGTTAAAAGTATAAAATTCTACGCTATATGACAAAATTCTGCACTATTTATGCAACAATACAGCAAAATTCTATTTTTACTACAATTTTGGTAATAATTCTACAATTTTTTGCGTTTTCCACAATTCATTGTGCAAATTTTGCAATTTATTACGCAAGTTTTGCAACTTTATGCATTTTTTGCAAATTTTTTCAAAAAAAAAAATTATACATTACTACTGCAAAAATTTGCATTATTACTTACGTAAAATTCTCTTATTCTAAGAAATTTATGTACAAAAATGTTAATATTTGGACTATTATACATACTTGAATAGTGTGTTTATCTTTTGAATTAATGAAATTCATATTTGGTCATATCTTCTTTTTTGAATTTGTATTGTGTTGATAACAAAAAGAGGGAGAAAATAATTTTTGTTTGATAAAGGTTTTGTTTTCATAAAAAGAGAGAAAATGTTAGGTTCTCTTCAAATGGGTTTTAATGATAACAAAAGTAAAAAGATTACAAATGAGTTTATCAACTGTGTAGATTTTTAACAAAGAAGATGAAAAATGAATAGTGCCAAGTTACCCATAAGGATGTCCAGAGACTATGTTGGAAGAATAGAACTAGTTTAATACAACTCAGAGGGCACTCTATAGAGTGTAAGTATATCAGACTAATGATCACGAATCAAGCACAAATTGTTCATAGCTTACTTCAAATTAGGTTTTAAAATATTTTCAAAGCCTAACTCCAAAAGATGAATACATTTGGGTAATGTATTCATATGTTCAACTAAGTAGGAACATAATCCATGGGGATTAAATCAAGATCATCAAATTTGTCAAGCTTTTTACATAAACAAGTTTTTTGCATATTTTAAATTAAATAGATGTTGCTTCAATTTTATGCCAGTTTAATAAAAACTTTAACTACCTTAGATGATCCAATCAAGAAAACTTAAAGATATAAAGATTAGCGACAATCCTTATCAAGATGGTCAAGTTAACATTAAAGAACTTGAAGATAAACGTGACTTGAACCTTCCTATTTTCATTGGATGCCAAGAGGATTGTTGAAGGTTAGTTCACTCAAGTTTTGGGATAGATTTACATGAATTTTTTCAAGATAAACTAGGGACAATTTTGAAGATAAGCATCAAACATCAATTGTTACATTCAAATTTGAATTCAAAATTCAAAAATCAATTCTAAGATAATGAAGTATAAGATATCATTTGAGAATATCTTAGAAGACTTATCCAACAGCTGGCAACAAATATTTTGAACATTAAAGACCAAGAGCTTATATATCAAAAGGCTTCCTTTCAACAAAAAGATAAAGGAGAGAAAGAATACGTTGTAACAGAACAAAAAATTAGACACTGCTCTTTTTTGCTAACTTTGAACTAATATTGTGCAATTATCTCTTTTATGCAACTTTATTGATTTGGTTCCTTTATTTGATTGGTGGAGAAACTGTAGAGTGTCCTTCCTTTGATTTGTATTACAAGTAGAAGCTCTATAGTCAGTATTAGCTAATGTAAAGCTAGGGAGGCTAAGTAGAGTTGAATTATAAACTACTTATAAACAATTTTTAATTATGATTAATGGAACACACCCGTGTGGATGATGGAGTCCCCAATTTGAAGATGGAAGAGTGGACTAACACACAAGATGGAACCACTATATATTACTGACTTAGCTTTTCTTCCTTACTCTTTTAATTCATTGCAATTTCTATTTCGTTTTAATTGCTTAATTGTTCTCATGAATTAACTCAAAGGGGATTTAATTTTTAAAGGCATAAAAATTTAGATTTTTAGTTATAATCAATTCAACCCTCGTTATTGATTATAAAAGTGGGACCAACAATTTAAAGGTACTTGAACAACTAAAGGTATAATACTAACATGATATTGTGTTGTAGTCATGGCTATTATCTCTCTCCAATGCAGCTTATTTGACTTGTTTATCGTTGGCTTCCTCACAAACCCATTATCCCTGCTGGTTGTACACATACTTTTAGGAGTGATTCTTGATTCTATTGTCACTATTGTTTCTTTTCTTGCTAGGGTTCATTCCTCCCCTAAATTAGTGTGATGATTTGATAGGTAGGTTTTGCCTTTTGGGGCATACTTCAATAAAGCGTCCTGGTTGCTTGCAGAAGTAACAAATGGTGGTACCTCTCTTTGGGCACTTGGAAATCTTTTGTCTTGGGTCTCCACAGAAGCAGCACTTGAACTGCAACTTTTAGCATTTATTAGGATAGTGTTCTCCCTTGCACTTCCAATATCATCTGTCTAATTCTACTATGTTCTCATTTCCACTTGAGCTATTTGAATTCTTGAGTTTCTTGGACTTGAAGCTTGGGTGTGATCCATCAAAGAAATCCTTTCTAGATGTCAAAACCTTCCTTTTTGTTGTCTTTCTCTTTCTAGCATTCTCTATGATCTGTGCTCTTTTCACTAATTCTCGAAAAATTCTGATGTTAAGCTCCTCTAGTTTGGCTCGTAAGTCTTCATTTAGTCCTCCTAAGAACACTTGTCTCTTGAGTTCTTCACTATGCTTGTATGATTCTGGGGCTTATTGTAACAATCTACTAAATTCAGTCCCGTATCACTCGATGCTATGATCTTCTTGAGAGATGCGCAGGAAATCCACACTGTATTGGACTCCTAAGCTTCTCAGGAAAAAAGTTCTCTAGGAATTCATGCTTAAATATCTCCCACGTGATTAGTGGTAGCAGCTCTCTACTCTTGGATTCTCACCATACTCTTGCGTTGAATGTTAGCATATATGTACTATAAGCGAGCCCAATGTGATGTGGTACTTCAAAAGCACAAAAGGATTGTTTTATTTGTGCTAGCCAATCTTTTACCTCATCAAGTTTTCCAAAAACGCCATCAAAGTATGGGTTGCACTTTATGAAGTTAGGCAAGGTACTCCGATAAGGTATGGGTGTTGATGATAGTGGTGGTGCCGTTGCAACTAGTAGTGTTTGATTTTTTGGTATGGCTTCTCGTGTCATGCCCCAAGGATACCCTAGTAGTAGCATACAATCCACTATGTATACTATTACTAGTTATACCTTTAGAGATTACATATTTTCAAACAAACAAAATTGATACTGGCGGTACCGTTGCAACTAGTAGTGTTTGATTTTTTGGTATGGCATCTCATGTCATGCCCCAAGGGTACCCTAGTAGTAGCATACAATCCACTATGTATACTATTACTAGTTATACCTTCAGAGATTACATATTTTTAAACAAACAGAATCTTTTAGTTGCATCAGTAAAAAATGACAAATACATGTAAGCTATAATTTAGTAAAATAACTAACATCACAAGTCTTAAATATTATGATATTACAAACCGCATCTCTATTCCATAAGTCTTTACATACATTAAATGATATTTTAGATACTAACTATTTTATAATTAGGAAATAAAATAAATAACTTATCTCGAATGTCCTAGTTCCTTCCAACTTCTAAATCTTACTGGAGTCATGCTCTAAAAGGTCTTTAGGAGTGTGAGCGAAACCACTAGCTTAGTGAATAACCAGATATATTACACATCAAGCAAGTTCATTAATAATCATATGTAATATAACAATCAAATAAATGCTCAAAATATGAGTCCAGAAGATCTAGAATCCAAATAGATAAGAGATTTACACCCTCTCATTAAGGTTGAAGAACAATTACTTAATGACCCACCTGCCTATGAGAAACTAAGTATACAGGAAAATCAACGATTTCTCATTGTAGATTATCACTTTAATCTAGAGGTATTTTAACTGATCATTTCCTACATCAATCCATAGAAACTCTCGAAGTATTAGTAATTTCAAAACGATATCATGGGCGGTGCCTTTTTTTGCCACTTAGTTCGCGTGGAACTGATGGAACAAAGATAATCCTTAGTAGAACTGTAAATCTTTTGTATATAAAAACCAAGTATTAATAAAGAATCCAAATACTAATATGTAGCAGGCTGTCATACTTTTAAAATATATAATAAGGCAATTCGTGTAATGCATGCTTGTTTTAATTATATAGCCAACATTTCTTAATTAGGCTTAAGGTGATCATACATTACACACAAACATATTCTGTGCTTTTGTCAAGTCATTAGACAATTTGTATTATCACTTTGATAATCTTAGTTTTTGCATTACATATGCCACTAGTTATAAACACAAATAATGTAATAGATATAAGTTACTCACTTGCTCATGATGATAAGTCGTAATAGTCTTTAAGAAAATCTATGAACTGATTAGTATCACTTATTGGATGAGTAAATATTCACTAATAAGATATTTATATCTGTACAAATAAATCCTATTGGTTGTCTAAGTGTTGTAAAACCATTTTTTTTTTGTCTTTTCTAAATCTATATTATCTTTTCTAAGTTATTACTGACCGATAATTAATAGTTTTAATATATTGTATTTTTATCAGGTAATTATAGAGTTTGTATTCAATATTTTTTTATTATCATTATTATTTTTATATCGCTCTTTAGTTTGACCACCTTATGGTAATTAGTATTTATTTTCTATTATCTATTTTCATTGTGTTTCTCCTTATCTCATTTTATGTTATTATCTGTTATTTATGGGAATCAATTTATTCTTAATTATAACTTATTTACATTTTCCATTCTTATATACTTACTTATGTAGGATAATTATCATATTCTAATCTTTTTGTTTAATATAACAAAAGTGTTTCTTATTTGTAATAGCTACCAAAATTTAGCAATTAACAAATATTTAAACATACTAATATTAAATTATTTATATTTATTTATTAAATTTTATCTTCTGTTTTTTCAATATATATATTATACTGTCACTGACGAAATAGATTTTGTCTAAGGAAAAATTTTGCACGAACGCTGACATTAACATTGGAGGTGTTGATCCTTAGGCTATTAGCATTCACACCTAATAAAATTTTACGTAGCTTCATTCCAGTATAAGTCGGCTCAAAATCCGCTAGCCTATCCCATGTGTGCCGCCGACCTTGGCCATGTATACCGCCGATGTAAGGCCGGTGTAGGCACTATTTATCATATTCTTCGTTTTTCTCTAGTTCATATTCCATTTTCTTTATACTATACATGTATTATACTAGTGTTTTAACTATTTTTTAGTATTTTGCATTATCCTTAACTATTATTTGTGATATACTAATACATATAACATCTCATGATCATCATAACTTATGATTTCCTAGCTTCTATTCATATCATGATGCTTAAATAGAGTTTTAGAGTTGGATATTACCTTGTTGGAGCTGTTATAGTGATGTTTAATCCTTCCCCAAACTTGATACGAACCTATGTTAATAGAAACATTGTTTAAGCTAATGTTTAATATATAAACTAACTTAAAACGAATTTTCTTACCTTGCTTAATCATTTCCTATGATTGTGTTGTGTCTTGTTGAAGCTTGTTCTATGGAGCTAAGTTTTGTGCATGTTCTGTGTTGTTGTTTTTGCTGTTATTATGGGTTGTTTTTGTGTTGTGTTAATGCTTTGTTTTGTAGCTAATTATTGTGTGTTTTTTATAGGCAAGGAGCAGGAATATCAGCCAAGAAGGAGCAAATTTTTCCATTGAAATTCCCACTTGTTTTATCATGATTTCTAATGCATTAAATGAGATGCATATTTAGGTAAATTTTAGTGATTTATTGAACTCATTATCTTGACTTTGTTAACTAAATTTGACCCATTTGCTTACAGAATTGGGATGGGAGATTTAGGCAAATTTTCAACCACAAATTATATACCATTTCCACCAAATTGCATATTTATAATTTTAATTAATTAATTATATTAGTTTTGGGATAGTTTACCAAGATAAACGGGTATATTTATATAAGTTATTTAGGAATTGTGTATTTAGAAATTTATTTAAAACTTCTACAAATTTTTTAGATTATCTTTAAGTTCAAATTTGAGTTTAAAGTTTATGCGATTAATTATTTTTAAGGTTTTATCTTGCACGATTAGGGTTCTCTAAGTTTAATAGGTCAATTTCTGTTTCAGTTTCTAAGAGATTATGAATTCTCTAACTAGAGCAATGGTGTAATCCAAATATTTATTTGGAGTTTAGATTGTTAGTTATACATCTGTTTATGTTCCTATTATGTATTTGTAACCCTAACGGTTCATTTTTAAATTATCGTTTTCTAATTATAAGCTTTATTGGTTATTTCCTTTTTAATGCACTTCAAATCTTACCTTAATTATTTCTACATTTGAGTTTTCGATACCTATTATGAAATCTTGTCTTTCAGAGAACTTTGTTTTAGAGTTTGAAGTTATAAATAGGTTCATTACTATTTCGTAGTTTTATTCTAGGATCTTTACTAAGTTCTACATTGACCTTCTATTTTTATATTTCCATTTCTATTTTTTTTTTTACCAAAATGAAAATTCCTGGGGTTTACATCTCGTGTATATGTAGCAAGTGCAGGTGTTGCTACATTACGAGTTTGTTGCATGAAATTCCTTAATATGTAGGCAAGTTGCCGACAGCAACTATGTAAGCCTCGGCTTTCTTTGTAAACCAAGCTGGACTTCGAGAACCAAATCGGAAACCAAAACCCTAAACCGGAGTAGCTAAGGTTAGAAAGAAATCTAAAAACCTTAAGTCCGGTTTCACCAAGAATAAAACTATAGAACTCCCGAGAGCAAAATAATCTAGATTATAGTTCTAAAGACTATATCAAAACATAAAAAGATTAGTTTTTGGGAAATTATCTATTTCAAACCCGATAGGGATCCATTCTGGAAAACTGGGCCTTGGGACTCGAAATTAGAAAAATATTTCGGAATACTCTTTAAGACTAGAATTTAATAAGGAATTCAAAAATATATTTGTTATAATTTTTCAGTTTATAAAAATTATAGTTATAGCCTTTTTATCGTATTTTCTAATTTAATTGTCTAATCTAGTATTCATTACTATTCACAAGTATAAGCCCATATCCTACTCACACTCATAAGCCATACCCCTACTCTTATATCATTAAAATCTAACCTTACCTCATTACATCATATTCCTTATATTTACTTTTCCAACACATTTTATTATACAAATTAGTTTGAAAAATTGTACAAAATTCATTCTCTCTCCTTCTTCTCTCCTTATGGTCGGTGCACCCCCTCCCATCTCCCTCTCATTATCCTATTTTTCTTCTTTTATTTTATGTATACAAAACCCTAATAACCCTCACTATACATACTCTTTTATGTCTTTCATTCTCTTTCTTCATTTCACTTTTGCAAAAAAATTTCGAACTCTCCCTCTTCCTCTCTTGTTGCCGTAAGTCCCCCACCCTATTACATACTCACACACATTTTTTTTTCTTCAACTTCTCTTGCTTACAAAGTTTAATAGGTATGGATCTAAACTTTACTACCACAAAAACATGTAATGGTAAGATCATTCATGTGTGGATTCATAAAAATCTCCATAAGCTTCATGCTAGGGATATGAAACCACTAGAACATGATGATCAAGCCATTACAAGTAGTGGATCTTACGTTTATAACTCATATTTTTGTCTTGATCGTAATGTATGTTCATATAGTGATGACTTCATGTAGGAATCTTGCTACGAGATTATTATCAAAGTAGTATACTTCATTTCATGCATCTAACATGATCATTACACCTAGATCTAGCTTCTAAACATCTATTCTTTTGCATGATATTAGAGATCTCATGTATTTATTATGTTTAAGATGAATAAATGGTCATAGAGATTTTTTTCTCATGTAAATAATTTTTTTGTTATTTCTAAAAGTTAGGATATTTATGAAGAGGAGCCAAAAAGCTCAAGAACAATTTTGGTTTCATCAAAACAAACTTTTGTAAATTCAGACGAAAAAGATTTGTATTTTGAAAACCTATTTTTCAACTCCAAAACATGATTTTTATGTGAAAAATAAAGAGATTATGGAATATGTATCAATAAGAGATGATTTTAATAAGTTAATGGTAGATCTACTAAGAGACATTTATCCAACAAGAAATATTTACAAAATAGAAAATTTGGATCGTAGAAGAGTTACATGAAATTTGTAACTAGGAAAAGAGGATATGTAAATGAAAGTTTTATTAAGGAAATAAAGTCCTTAGGGATAGGAATAATGGGCCTTAAATTTTAAAGTATCAAATAAGTTTTCTTAAAGAAATCACTTAAAAACCATTTTTACAAAATTCGGATCTAAGAATAGCTAATATTCAAACACTTGTTTACAAAGTGAAAAATGAGGATTTTTGTTGAAAAATGTAGACCTTAAGGAATAAATATGATAAAGACTTAGTTTTAGCAAGAATAAATAAATTTTCTTAAGGAGAATATCTAAAACAAGTGTAATTTGTCAAGAACACAAAACTAGTCTTGTTAAGTTAAGTACTCATAAGATCTTGCAAAGTAGAAGTTTCTAAAAATATTCTCTAATAGAATATCATCAAGAACATACATATAGGAAGCTCATAACATACCGTTCATGATGTTAATTTGTTAATATTGCATGGATATTTGGTATGGATAGTAGAAATATCATAATTCCTCACAAAAACAATTTCGAAAATGGATGTTCGGATACTGACCAGAACTGTTTGAATTTTTCGAGACTTAAAATTTTTCAAAATTAAAATATTGTATTAGAATTAGATAGATCTTTCGAAATAGATAGGAATTGGTAAATAATTTGCGAAATTCTGAGTTAAAATGACCAAGTTGTGGCCGTTTTAAGTTGAAATTTCCACTAATGACGAGAATTATGAACTTAATAGTTTTTATAAAATAAAATGGATTAGATATAAGTTGAAATACTCATTTGGATATTTCTTTCGTTTAGGTTACTTGGATTGCGAGGATTCGTTACCACTGGATTATTATTACTAAGAGACCGGCGACTAATGATCGAGTGAGTATTACTTCCTAATTTCATTTCTTGCTTGTGTTTGTATCAATTAGTTACACTAGATTATGAGGCAAAAGATAAAATGGAATTGCATTATGGGAATTATGGGGGATTATGTATGCTTGTTGATGAGTTGAGAAATTGTATTAAGAATATTGGAATCGGGTGATTAACTTATGCTTGTTTAGAGTATTATAGGATTGATTGTCTGCGAAATTGTTGATCACCTAGAAATTGGTATAAATAATTATCCAGATTGATAATAACATGGACATAATCTCTTCACGTTGGGGATGGAGCATTAGCATATGTTGGTTACCCGTGATCCTTAAACGGCTAAAAGTTGGTTGATCGTGATCCGTAAATAACATAAATGAGTTGGTTGATCGTGATCCATAAACAACATAAGTTAGTTACCCATGATCCATAAACGACACATTAATTCAACGATAGTACCGTAGTATTCGTTAATCTGCTAACCCCGAATAGAAGGCGTAAATCCATTCACATATGATTTTCGGCCGATCATATGATTGTTTGTTCATGTTGTTGATGCATTTCATATGGTTGAATAAATAACTTGATTGAATGATTTGTTACAAATGTCTTTATGGAAGTATTCACTTACTAAGCTAGTGTCGCTTACGCCCCCACAGCTTTTTCTTATTGCAGTTTCCGTGTATATGGTTAAGGCCAAGACATCCTTCTGAGCAAGTACAAGAATTAAGAGTTTCCGTTAGAAGTTTGTGTTCGATTTTGTATAGACTTCCATAGAAAACCCAATGTTTTCTAGATGACTATAAAAACCACTTTTTAATTTGATATTCTCTTGCGGGGAATGCTCCTATAACTTTTGTAATTAATTATGTGGACTCATAGTTTATATTCTGATGCTTATCGTATGTCAAATTAAACTATTTATCTCCATCAATTCATGTATTCTATTGTCATAAAGGTACACAATGCGTCTGTACGAGACTTTAGAACGGTTGTGGTGGAAATTCCTAAGTCTTATATAACATGCGATAGACTATTACGTTTAGACTACCCTATAAGGCATGACAAACTAAAACTTCTCCTTGTTGGTTTGGTTGTTGAGGTACTTCTTGGTTTTCAAGTTCTATAAGGGATGTAAGTGTAAATCCCCAAATTTTTACGATTGGTTAAGCTAAAACCCTAATCCGAAGGTCAACCGGAAACCCTAAAGTCAACAAAACCCTAGTTAGACGTAATAAGTTTAAGTCCAACGATCCCATGTATGTAACCCTAAGTAAGTTAGTAAGAGATTAGTATGTAGAATAGTTCATAATAATATAAAAAAGCTTAAAAATATCATATTAGTAAAACTGCAATTCGTTTTGAATCCAAACAGATATAGTTTCCAAAAAGTGTGTCTTGGAGCTCGGAATGGTAAAAATGTTTCGGATATACCGTTAGACTCATAAAAATATAAGGTTTTCAAAAATATCAGTTTTATAATTTTTCGGTAAGTAAAAATATCATATATCGTATCTATACGCGTATTTTTCTTACTACCAGTACTTTATTAGTCACATCTACTTTACATTACACTATTCTACATTATTCATTTATCTATACTTTTTCTAACACCTACTCTTACACTCTATGCACCTATTATTTTTACTTTTTACCTTTCCTGTAACTTTATATCACATCTACCTTACTTATTATTATATTTAATTAACAAAAATACAAAAAAATAAAACTCTCAACTCTCTCTCTCAATGAGGCCAGCACCCTCTCTCTCCTCCCTCTTCAGAATTCTTTTTCAATTTTTCTTTTATTTAAATCACTTAAATTCACTTCTCATTTTCCTATAAATTCCCCCTCCCCCTTTCATTTCTTTCACACTTCATCTACCCATAAATTCACTACCAAAACTCTCCAAAATTCTTCTCTCAAAACTCTCTCTAAATACTCTCTCCAAATTCTCCCAAAACACTTTCAAACTTCCTTCTACATACACAAAACTCATTCACACATACTACTCCAAATCCTCTTTAGGTAAAACTTCTTCTCTTATTTCTTTCTACCATGTACATACAAACCTTGTGAGTTTCTAAACATGTTTTATGGAAACTACACCATGTTCATGTATTGTTCTTGTTCATGAAAATCAATTTCTTTACTTTTATGTTGTTATTATGTTTTGCACATATTTTGTTACTATTATATTAACTTCTGATATATATCTAATTAAATATAATTATGTACCTATATATATAATCTTTAGAGCATATAAGCTCATTTGTTATTTGTTTAGTTTCAAGTTATGCAATTTATTTATTTCATGTTGTTTTAAGATTAAGACTAGTCTCTAGTTTAGAGTTGTCCTTAGTAAGTCAAAACAATTTTCTTTTCTTTTCGAGACTAATCCATTTCTTAGTCCGAAGCCTTGATTTAAAGCTAAGACTCTCAATACTTGACTTATATTATTTTGCTATTTTGTTATTATAATTTATCTTGTTATTATTTTCATATTAAAGCCAAATAAAGAGTGTTGTCTAAACCACCAAGTTTAAACTATACTTTTTACAAAAGAGATCTTTGTCACCAAAGGAGAGTTCTAAAGGAAATTTAGTGTTTCCAAATTTATAAAAGAGATCTATTTTTTTCAAAGCCTAAGGAAAAACTCATTATAATTTAGAAAATATCATTACTTTGAAAGGCTTTTTCTAAAACTATAACCTTAGAAGTAATAGAGTTGTTTTCTAAAAATAAGGAAGACGATTCTTAGTTATGAAAATGTTTTCCTCAAAAACATAATATAAAAAGGAAATGCAAGTTTTCAAACTAAAGTTTAAAAAGTTCAAAGTAATAGTCAAAGAAAATACATAGAAAACTAATAGGAAAAGTGACACTAATATTGAAAGTTTCGCAATGGAAAAATAAAGAAATTTATTTTTATTAAAAAGTCATTAAGGAAAATAGTAAGATAAACATAAAATATTCTTTGAAAATAGAAGAATCAAAATATTCATTTCAAATGATTTACAAAAAGGATTTCTTATAAACTATGATTTTCTAAACTTTTGACTAATATTGTTTTTACTAAAGAATTTTTGGTTGGACAACAAACACTTGAGCATGGATGAAATATGAGCTATATATATATAAAAAGGAATTTCTCAACTATATAGATAACTAAGTATTTATCTAAACAATTTTTGGATGATTTGATGTTTGAAACGAATGCTTTTGGGATAGGAAATTTCATGGTAAATCTGATCACCACTGTTTCTGAGCTCAAATGACCTAGTTTTATGAAAATATTTTTGGAAACAGATAGAGCTTTTCGATTAGGTAGAAATAGTATATTATATGCGCGATTCCGAGTTAAAATGACCAAGTTATGGCCATTTTAAGTTGAAATTACCTTCTATACGAAATTTGATGATCTTATAACATAGTTTTGACAAAGTACAATAGACTCAACAATAAATACTCATTATGGGTATTCTTCCTGATTAGGTAATCCCGAGTAAGAGTATCCGTACCCAGAGGATTACTTTGATTAGTTGATTGACCGATCAACTCATCTCTAAGAAGAAAAGGATCATCATGGCAACGTGAGTTTATTTCCTTAATTACTTTATTTGATTATGCTTGTAGTTTAGTTGCACTAGAATTAAGGAAAGACAAATTGATATATATGTAAATTGTTGAAAGAATTCTAAGAATATCGAGGCGGAAATTGATTGTAAGTAATCATTTGTTTTAATATAAAACTTGATATGTTTGAAATTCTATGATCACCATAAATTGACATTAATTGTGCTATGATATTTTAACTAAATTGGTTCATGCATATCATATAGTGGGTCACATTGCAAGGACCACTAATCTTGCGGGGAAAGGTTAGTGGTACGGTTGTAAGGCCATAAACAATGCTTATCAGCTCTAAGCTAGAAGCATGATACAAAAAGAAATGCTTAGTGACGTTATATTCAAAGCAAAATACTAGGACGATGCTTATCAGCTCTAAGCTAGAAGCATAATAACAAGGAACAATGCTTAACGGCCATCGGTTCGAAGTATAATCTTATTAGCCTCCCTAAAACCCTAAATGGAGGGCATAATCCATTCAACATATAGTTTCCAGAAAACTATATATCTTGCTTGCCTACGTATTTGTTGCATCCCACTTGAATGCCTAAAAACTTGCTTGATTTTGCTACTCAAGTATTTATCTTTGGAAATAATTCTCACTAAGTCTGTTAGCTTATACCCCCTATAGATATCTTTTTTCATTTAGCTATTTGTGATTGAGACCACGTGGATCTTGCAGCCAGGTATTCCCTTTTTGGTTAAGGAATTTTTAGATGAAGTTTAGCATTAGTTTAGATGTAGACTTCATAGAAAATTTTTGTAAGAGATTATAGTTATTTTGGCGAGGGAATGCCCTAAGACTTGTAAGATAATTATTATGAATGAATGAATATTATAATTTTCCTTTCTTAATTTGTTATTGTATCTTCTTAAGCTTCATATTTCAAAGTATGGTCTCTAAATTTGTGAGAGCATGCCTTACACTTAATATCGAAGTTTTTAGGAATGACTAAGGTTGACATGCTTAAACTTTAATATTGAGTGTGGCGGATTGTTATGTTTAGGATACTCTTTGGGGCGTGACAGTAAGGGTTTCGTATTACGTATAGTTGCATCTTTTATGTGATCTATGGTTTTATTAAGTTTGTGTGAGATTTTCAAATTTTATTAAGTTTTAAGCATTTAGGAAAAATTCAAGAAAAAAATCATGATATAAGCACCAAATAAGGAAACATATATAAAAAGTATTGAAATTCATTGAAATTATGGAAATGAAAAAGAATTTCATTTCATTAAGAAAATATATAATATTTAGTAGTACAAAAACGAAAAAGGAAAATATGCAAATATACAATCACAACTTTGTCCCATTGGGTTCCTAATAGTTAAGCTCCCTTAACATTTCTTCTTTCCAAACTACAATGATCAACAAAAAGGTTCAAAAAAGAATCATTATAACATCTTCGATCTAACATCAAAAGATAATAGACATAACAACATTTCCTAACATTCCACAAAAGCTCCAACTTCCGTTTTTATCCTTTGCTTCGTTATTGGTGTCTTTAAGAACTTCTTTTTCTCTTATGTTGTAAGTCACTATTATAGGAGCTTCAGATGGAATTCCATCTCGAAAGGATGATCTTTTTTAGAGGATGCAATTTTGGTTAGTCAACGGGTTCTGCTGCTTCAAGTGCTTATTATTAAAGCGACCCGACTTCTTACACATGTGGCAAATCATCGTCCTAACAAGTGTATTTGGGTACTTATTAGCATGATGTCCTTTCTTGGTGTAGACAAAGCACTTAGGACTGCAAATTCTATGGTTGGGGTTCCCACAAAGGTAATACTTATGCTGTAAACGTATGCACCTTTTGGGTAATGTCCTCCTTTACAATTCCAACATTTGACGTCACATGCTATAGTCTTGTCCTTCTTAGTGGAAGGTTCAAGCAGCTTATGTCTCTTAGCCTTAGGTTCTGGACTAGTCGCCAAAAAGGGTGTTCATGCTATTAGTGTTGTTCCGAGTAGCAAAGGTAAGTGTAAGTGTCGTGGGTGCTTATTGTATAAATGCTCCCAACATATCTTCTATGTGTCTTATAGCAGCTAGGACCTCTTTAGATTGATCTTGTAGTGGGGGTGATCCTTGTTTTTGTTGCTTTAGTGGCAACAGATTGTTATATGTCTTCCTCAGGTATTTTCCCAAACAATTGTAGTACGATACATTAGATATCGCTTATTTGATTGTGTCATGCACCTTTGTTACTCGAGATCAAAAAGAGGTGAGGGACGGGGGAAAGCAAAGCACTTCATCCAATGCTTTTATTTTGTTTGTTGTTATTTATGTGAAGGCATATGGAAGGGTACTGCTTATCTAATGGTCTTCAACGATAAGGAGGTGCCATATTACTTCTATCCAATTGTCTTAGTCACGTGAAAGCTTCCATATTATGCATAAGGCATACATCACAATAAAGTAAACACCAAAGACGTAGTACAATTCAAAAAAATAACAAGATATTTGCATGCAATAGAACTAAATATAGTCGAACTTAAACATTCATAGATTACAATGTCTTAGGGGCATACCCGTGGTAAAACCTCAAATTCGCCATATATTATAGTCTTTATAAAGTCTTTAGAAATAATAAAGTATTACATGTTTATCATTAAAGGTTTCCAAAACAAGCTTCATTCTATGCTTTTAAGTTTTCCGTTAAGACCCCGAAAATCCACTAGTAATTACCTTGGGCATCGTGTCGTTCGATAAAGCCACAAGTAATCTTGTTTCATCAAAATCTATATGGGTGTAAGCTACAACATACTTAATGAGATATTTTCCCATCATTCATACCAACAATCATAGACAAACAAGGTTATTGAATTCAAACATATGCAATGCAACAAACACATAAGCGCACAAGTATATATGGTTATCCGGAATCCATATATAGAATAGATTTACACCCTTCGTGATGGGTTTGGGAATTCTTTGGCAGGTCCCTATAACCTCCTCTACTAGTCCCCGGGCACTTACCCACAATAATTGGTATGGTACAGCTCTTCCGTAAGACTATATTCCCGAATGTTTTACACTTCATGCTTGGAAAAGGATTGCGTTCAAATTCGTCAATCCATCCGATCACTTGCATAGGAGTAGTAGTCTTCTGAAAGTGACTCGAAGTAAACATTTCTTTTTCTTAAGCCAAACCTTATTAAGGTTCATTAGGGGGCGACCAGACAATTTAATAGCATCAAGCAATCATACATATAAGTATTCAAAAGCACTTAGACAAACAATTCGAGGTTGCAATATGCTTAACATTTACTTTGTCACGCAAGTATAATAATATATACATAACCCATAAATTCCCCATACATATCCATTTTTATTTTTTCTTAGCATACTTGTGCCACTATTTTTACAAGCATAAATAAGGTAGCGAAATCATAAGGAAAAACTCACTTGTCCATAGTGTAATCTGCTCAATTGAAATAATCTTCAAGAAAGGGGGCTCCAAAGTCCGCGTCACCTATATAAAAGAAATACTTGGAATGAGTGTTTCATATTAGTTTTACTAAATTTTCTAACTTTATGCATTCCATTCGTGACATTTTCCTAGTTATGAAAGTTCTAACTTAAAATGACCATAACTTGTTTATTTTAACTCCAAATTTTACATATGAGTAGTTGTTTTCTATTTACTTTAGATGCTCTAGCCATTTCTAAGCTTATTTCGAACATTTAAGGTCATTTGGGTTTCGAATTACATGGTACAGATTGTGTCTAAACATTTCAGTTTTGATTTCCAACATCTTTGTAATTTTTATCTCATCTAGACTTTCTAGGACATGCCTATAATATATTCTTAGACTTAAAACACATTAAGAACTTAAAGATGGTTCAAAATACAAGCATGATCCTAGTGATGTTGTGCAAAATAGAAATTTTTTTCAAAACAATTTTAATGGAAAGTAGAAAGTTAAGTTTATGGAAAATAACTCTTATACTTTTAATAAAATCTCAAATCCTAGATTTTTGTTAATATAAAACTTAACTAAAAATCATGGTTTTATATTTAGTTTGAATCCTTGAATTTTTCATACTTAATGGGACTTTATTTAACTAATTATTTTCAAAACATGAACTTTATATGTTGGTGAAGAAAATATCTTAAGTTGTATTTTCTTTAAAATTTCTTAAGTTGTTTAAGAAAAATTTAGGTAAATGGCTTGTCCAAAATTTTCTTTCTTGATGAAAACCGTTTTCATTTGTTTTTAAAAAAAGAATTTCAAGTTGTAAAATTTTTCTCTAATTATTACATAGAGTTACGAATCAGGATCAAAGGTCATCAGGAGAGATTAAGACATTTCCAATTGAGTAGGATAAAAAATGCCAGCTATAGGACGTGGGAGAGATTAAGACATTTCCAATCGAATAGGATCAAAACCGCTAGCTATAGGAGTTCAAAACCATCAGCTTTGAAGATTGCCATCCAATGCCACCAGTGTACCCTACTTACACCGACAACTTTATATCAGCCTTGAACATGCACAAAATTGAAATTTCTAAAGCCATTGCCAAGGCCACTAGCGTATATAGTCAAGGCAGCCGACCTTTGTAGTTAAGTTACCAGCTTATATTTTACTAAATTTTTTTTCCTTTTATGTTTTTAGGGTTTCTTTGTATATTTTTATATAGTCTTTATTCCTTTTTTTTTAAGACAGAAGTTTTTAGACAATTGTTGAATACAATTATCTTGAGAGATTTTCTCCAAAGTGAGGGCTTTCCTTGTTCTTGTGATAAGAACTTGTTATCTCGTTTGTTCTTAAGATAAAAACAATTCCTTTGATAACTTTGGTTCTAATTAATAGGTGTAATTAAAGTCATGCTTTGTTTAGATTTGGATTTGGTTTCAATTGGCGGGTTCAATTAGAGTCGAATTCGTTTTTTTATCCATTTCAAGATGATTCTTGGATGAGATTTTCATTGTTGATCAATTAGATCTTAGGTTTTCAATACCTAGGGTTTGTAGGATCATATTAGTTACGACATTTAAAGAAAAAAAAAAAGGCTGATTGTGTCAAAATTTGCTTTTGCTTGAATGAATCCTAAGACTTTAAAAATAGATTTAGAAAATTATTCTCATAATCAAAGGATTATCAGCATTAAAATTTGAAGGGTTTTTTTTTTTATCAACATCACTATGAACATCTACATACATGAACTACAGTTTTTAGTTTTTTTTTAATTGTAGCATGACCAAATAGTAATAAGAAATAAACACGATTATGAATGAAAATATAAGGAAATCAAAATAGAATTATAGAAGTCTTAGATTATGATTGAGACTTTCCAGGACTTGAAATAATTTAGTCCCCATACATAATAAATAAAAGCAAAGCGTAAAGAAAATCAGAAGTCTTAGATTTTTGTCAAGGCTTCTCGAGACTTGAAATATTTCACGTCTCATAAATAAAAATCGAGATAGATGATAAAAAGCATGGGAGTTTTAGATTGTGTCAAGACTCCTCAAGACTCGAATTATTCCAATCTCCTTTAGACTTGTTTTATTAACCAATCTAAGACTAGAAATTGGTTAGTCTTATAAGAAAATAAATAAATAGAGTATATAAATAAATTAGTAAATGAAATAAATAAAGTTAAGTTAGTGAGCATTAGGCTCTAAGAAATATAAATGCATACATATACATATTTTCATATAGAAAGTTAGATTAGTAATAAAACATAACATAAATATGAACATAAATATAAGATGAATAATATGTTATCTTTGTATTTCCATTCCTTAGCATATGCATCATGGGGTTTTGTTATGGAATATGCATAAAAACACACATATATGGTTATACACATAACATAGGGAATATGTTTTGGAGTGTTTACCTAAATAACTTGCAAAAGAGATACGTGTGTGAGAAAAAGAGGGAGAGGAGAAAACTTTAGAGAGAAAATAAGGGAGTTTTGAGAGTGTAAAAGTTGTAATGTAAAGTGAAAAATGAAAAGAGCAGTGAAGGTATTTGTAAATTAAAAATCTTATGAACTAAAGTATGAAAAGATAATGGAAAATAAAAAGAAATGAGAGAGAAGGAGAGGAGGCAACAGCTACAGGTGCCATTTACAAGGGAGAGAGAGGGAGAGAGAGTAAAAAAGAAGTTATGTGAAAAGCAAAGTATAAAGTAGATTATATTAGACGTGTGTAAGAAAAGTTATGGATGGTGTAAGAGTTGTAACAATAGGTGTAACAAAAAATAGAGTAGCTGAATAATACTGAATAGCACATAAATAGTAGACAAGATAAATAAATTACCGATAGAGATAAAAATATGCGTACAAAATCTATAATTGATTTTTTAAGCATCGTTAAATTTTTATCTGATATTTTATAGATATCTTAATATTATTCTAGTATAAATCGTTTGTAGAATATTTTGTATTGTTTTGCTTTTTGGTGTTCTAATACGAAAACTAATCTCGTAAAGGCTTGAAACGATCAAAGTTTTGGTGAATCTGATCACTTAGGGCATATACTATATTTGCGGTTCATAATTTAAGTTTATCTCATTTTTATAATTTATTCCATATTTTAGGGTTTTAGAAGCTTGTCTGATCGAGTTTAGAGTTTCTAAGGTTTAATGTTGACTCGGTTTGACTTTAGGATTCTGGTTCCATTTTCAACTCTAGAGTTTTACCTAAATAGATGAATTGTTTAGCCTAGAGTTTCCACATTGAACGATTATCGGATTTTTGTTTTGTTTTCAAAGGTACTCGTTTTCCTATGGTTTGGTGTTTAGGATTTTCTATTCTCATTATACTCATTAGACATTTAGGGTTATTCGACTTATCTAGCATTATTTAGGGTTTCTTGGACTTGTGATTGGTTCATCTCGATTCTTAGGTTTTCTTGGTTTTAAGGTTGAACTGGATCGATTAGGTTATAGTATGCGAAATTATTTTGACGGTGATACGTTTTTACTAAATTAGTTACCTTCAAGGTATTGGATTTTGTTCAAATAATCTAATATCCTAAGGTTACAGTTTCATTATCTAACCTCGTCTAAGGTTTCTGAGGTTCAATTTTAACTTAGGTTGGTTTTTAGGGTTCCAGTTTCAGTATTAACTCTATGGTTCTCATCTATGAGTATTGAAAAATCTAGGACTTACAGTTATAACATGTGATACTCGTTTGTATCACATATATTACATATGATATCCTTACTATGTCTTGCTGACGATATGCGACACTTCTATAAAATAGTGTATTGCATTTTCAAAATGCAATATAATATTGGTTTTTTGGTTTTTTTTTTTTTTTTACAATTTTTATTTTAGTATTTTCACTTTAAAAGAATTATAAACATGAATGCTGCCCATTTTACTCATATATAATTAAGTTATCTATCTTACCAGCTCACATATGAAAACAAGTTTTAACGATATAAATATTTTAAATTTTGCGAAATTCATTCAAGATGTAGTGATAATTAAAGCTAGGTGGATAAAATGTGGGTCAAGTATAAAGTTCTATCTATACTCTATCTTGTAAAGTATATTGTCTTAAATTTGGTATCTAAAACCTACCTTGTTGCATCTTAGAACCACCCATACCTAGAACCCTATAAGGTTATCTCATAGAATTCATCAATTTTTTTTTTCCTTTCTTTCCTATATAAGTAGTATATACAGTTTTAAGTAGAATGAAAGATTTCTTTACTTTCATATAATCACTGTACCAAATCACCTATGGAAAGGCAATAAAATGTAATTTTCTAATATCACAAATTCTTTCCTATGTAGCTATTATTCATATAATATTAGAAATGTAAAATATACAGGAAAGTTAAAACCTAGCAAACATTTGTGAAAAATATTAATATGATATCAAACAAAAACAAGAAACTTGTAGCATTTTTTAATAAATTATTAAAAACTTTGGAGGCACTTTTGTATTCAATAACCTCAAAAAGATAACCGACTTTTCTACATATATTATATTGTAAAACACCATACTACAATAATTGTAGGAAATGATGATGCGAAGTGGTTAGATAACTAGGTAGTAGTTTAAGAATTTTAATATATATGGGCTTGTAATCTTTTAAAGCAATAACTACAGCTAAAAAATAACAGTATTACCAATTATTTATTAATATCGTTTAATAATTTTTTATAAGGTAAATAATGGATACTCTAGAATGTATACTCTATATATACTAGCATAAAGACTCCAAGGTGGGTATACTAGAATATTAATTTTTTATAGAGTAAAAATTAATAAATAAGTTTTTATTTATTAATATCATTTAATAATTTTTTACAGGGTCAATTTATATTTATAAATTTATACTATAGTATGGATATATCTATGGGTATACAACTCTTTATGATATAATTACTATGTTTTCAAAAGAAGTAATTATTTAAATAATTAACTCAAGTATGTATTTTTATGTTGTACGAATTTCTTTGTACACAACGTTTTTGCTAAATGACCAATTTCCTCATTGACTTATGGCGTGAAAAGTGAATCATGAAACCATAAAAAGTCATCATCTAATTTAGAAAGAAGAGACTTTTACACTAACATAGAGATTATGGTTTCCCACTTATTTGGTTATTTTCTGTGCACCTACAAAACATATGATCTAATCTAAGGCCAATGAGAAAAAAAGGAGGCAATTACGATGTGGGAAATAAATTGAGAGAAAAAGATTAACACAAAAATTCTAATAAACTTTTTTTAATTACACTTTGATCCTTTTAACCCAGCCAGATCAATTGGGTCATGGTCTAACTGCCCAAGTCGACTGGGTCAATTTGGGTCAATGTTAATCTGGGCTAAATGCATGGATCGACCTACTATCATGGTTGGTTCTAATTCAACCAGGTCGAACCCTATATATGAATTATTGGGCTTCCACATACATGATTT
This sequence comes from Combretum micranthum, assembly GCA_024138025.1. Taxonomy (NCBI): domain Eukaryota; kingdom Viridiplantae; phylum Streptophyta; class Magnoliopsida; order Myrtales; family Combretaceae; genus Combretum; species Combretum micranthum. The sequence continues at coordinate 476,946 of JAMXBD010000641.1, forward strand.
GGAGTCTTATTCTTTTTTTTTTTTTTTTCAAATAATACTTGAAGAAAGCCCATTGTCAGGGAAGAGTCTAGCATGTGCAAAGAGAAGATTCAAGAGGGATATAAATAGAACATTCGTCGTATTTTTTATTAGGAACATGAGAGAAGGAGAGAAACAATAGCCGAATCATTTTTTTTTTTTTTTTTTTTTTGCAAGGATATAAACTCTAAGCTTAACTTACACTAGGTGTTTTAGCTCTTCAGATCATTAAGCAATGACCGAAAGATCGGGATGACGGGTTTGAAAACTCTTTTGAAGATTTATTTTCTAGGTGTTTTCTAAACTCTTGTTCTTATAATTGTTACTAAATAGCTTGGTTAAAACTTGAGATTTGTTGTATGGAGTTTATTACATTTGTCAGGTTGTGATGATGATTTTGATGGATTGTTATATGTGACTTGCTTTGATGTTGACTTTGAGTATATAGGTATTTGATTATTATTGTCCATCCTCTATTTTCTTGTTGCTTGATCACAACTGCAAATAGATTCGAAATTTTTAACTCTAAAGGGATTGGATGGGTTTAAATGAAAATGGAATGAGTTTTTGAAAAGCTTCGTTATAAGGATATGTACATTTTGATAAAGCTCAGAAACTCATGCTCTTAATGTAGCTAGAAACATTGATTAAGGTCATGGGGAAATGTTGAATCCATAATTCCAATTAGAATAGTAATTTTGGTGTGAGCAAATTACTGTTTAATGGATAATTATAGATAAATCACCTTCGTGAGATGATCTATATTATAATTAGAACTTTGCAACTCTAGGAAATGAGAAAGTTCTTGTGAGTTTAGTCAAATCCCAAATAGTCAATTTGTTATCAATTTAGGGCATGCTAGATAATTCATATGAGAAAAGCTTGCATTTTATTTGTAATTCCAAGACCCTTTTGTGTTACTATGGCATATGGTTGAGTGCTTATTCTATTTTATTTTATTTTTTTCAGTTCCTAATACAAATATTGATTTTCCTAGCTTAGAGTTAGTACATATAATCTAGTAATTAGTTACAAGCTTCCAATAGAAATGTTTCGATTCTCACCAATAATGTTTGTTATTGCATACACACTCGATATATTAGCCGTTAAATATTAATACTTGTAAAAAGAGTTTAAAAATAAGCATATAACGTTTTTTTAGAAAGAAAATTCAAAATACCGTATTTCTTAAATATGTATCTTGAAAAAAGAACCGCCTTCAATACAAATAAAACCTTAAACGAAGGTACATACTGTATGTACATCTTCTTCGTAAATTAAATCCTAACACTTAATAGCGATGGAGGAGAGTGTTTTTACGTGATTGGGCTAGGAGTATACCGAAGGCACATGTCTTCAATTAAGGTGTTGTATATATATATTGAGAAGCGGCATGTACAAAATGCGCCTTCAATTCAAGGTTAACATGCACCTTCTTTATAAAATTGATTCACATACCAATACTACATTTGTTACATGTGCCTGCAACACTTATTATGGGATTAAATTTTAAAGTTGTATTTTAATAAAAAAATTCCTATATTTTTATACAAAACCAAGACTCTTATGCCGACCTTAAAATAGTTAACTCTTCTTTTCTCTTCCCCCCCTTTACATTTAATATAATCCATATCATGACAACTATATTCTATTGCAACATATGGGATAATTAAAGACAAGTTTTAAAGCCTGAAATTATCATATTGTATGTATTATGAATGAACTAATAAACCAGAATACACTAATTAAATATAAGAATAATATAATACATCAAAAGAACAAAAAAATAAAAATAAACCTATTTTTATTATTGCCATTAAAGTAAATATTAAACCGTCACTGCAAATATCTGCAATCTTTTTCAGTTAAACAAGTTTTAAATTTGTTTTTTCATGACAAAAATTGAAAAACTCCAAAAACAAAAGGGGAAAAGAAAAAGAGAAAAAAGGAAGAAAGGAAAAAAAAACTAGTCAACACCATCAATCTTTTTTCCTTTGCATGACCTTTCATAAACCATTATCTTCCTTAACCTACAAATAAAAAGCAAATATATTAGTAAAATATCCAGCAAATATGCATTATCTCATTTAAGTCAAATTGAGAAGCATCAAATATATGCACGGGCAAATGTGGAAGTTGGTACTCCAACATCACATCAAAAATCAATTTAATACCTAAACTATAAAATTATCAATTTAATATTTGAGATTAATTTTACTACTTTATTGATATCGTTTATTCTATTTGTAGATATGAAAAACAAAAGGCATATAATTAATTTTTACAACTTCTCATCACACCATGTAGCACTTAAAAGCTGCTTTTTCCATCTTTGAAAAGAAAACAAACAGTATTAGTAAAGTAGTGAAAATAATCATGAAAAGTTTGATTGAATATTATACTGGTCACATATTAAATTGATTTTTGGACAAATGTCAAATTGGATCCTGAACCTTGCACAAAAAATTCAATTTGATATCTAAACTTTGATGCGTCAATTAAATTTTCAATCAAACTTTTTATGTTTATTTTTCCTACCTTCTAAATATTGTTTTCTATGTTTGGCGACGTCGAAGAGAGAACATTTCATTGAATTTTTAACTCAATTCTCTCAACACCATTTATTATTGATAGATTGTCTCTTTTATATTAGAAACAAAGCAAACATTGTTAGTAAGATTATAAAAATAGTCATAAAAAGTTTACTTAGATATTAAATTGACTGCTTTAAAGTTTAGATTTTAAATTGAATTCTATAAAAAGTTTGGGTACCAAATTTGACATTTTCCTCTAAATTTCTGTGCAAAATTTAGTACCAAATGTGACCTTTTCCCATGTATGCACCCATAGAACAGCTAATCAAGCTATATTAAGCTAATTACATCCATCCCAAGTAATCAATCAAAACACAACCCTATGAAGGTGTATCCACCTCAATAACATTCCCATCCAACACAATTCATTGAATGGTTTGAGCCAGAAAGTTAAAAGTAACGAGTGGAATCTTAAAACTAAACTTTTCAGAAAGTTAAGTCAGAATCTCAAATTGGGAAATGTGGTAATAAAATTTGCCCCTCCCACTGCACGGAGCGTAGGTCTGAAGCTCCTCCACAGCTGAGAACCTGATGGTAACATTCATTGGCATATTTCCCTCGGCAAGACGACTCCACAGGTTATGGTCACGTTCTCAATCTTCCTTATGAGGATGAGCTCTTAAAAGAAAGTTACTCCTGATATAAGCCAAAGAGTATTTGCAGCAGACTCACAATCTCATCTTCCTGTTGGTACTATTTGTATAAAAATTATAAGAGCCAGAATAGATATAGTGAGATTAAACTTTAATCCTGAGTTGTGAGTATGAAGTTTATCATCGTAGTATCAGATAACAGAGTGCTGGATACAATATGTTAGGTATTTATTCCCACCATTTACTTGACCAGTCCACAAATGAGGAAAGCATTAACCAAAGAATATAAAAACCATACAAAATCTAGTAAGCTTAAACTTTTAGATCATATAATTGCAAATATAAAATTTATCAATATCAAATCCAATAATTTGCAGATGAACTACTAAAGGCCACCAGATCCTAATGCCACAAATCCAGTTATGGATATCTGTAATTATGTATGCATTCAAAGAATAACACAGCTTCTTGGATAGTAAAATATAATGTAAGACCTACCCAGATGTTATACACACCTGAAGAATGGTCTAAAATGCTGTATTTAGTTTATAATCTGTTCCACTACTGCTGCAATAGAATATCAAATTCAAAATATGACCGATCCAACTGCTGCCAAAGAACTAGCTAGTCTGTAAAAATATGCTTGCAGATGATCATTCTAGATATATCAAATAGCAGTTAAATGAAATGTGGTCCAATAACGTAACTATTTAGCGGAAGATGAACAGCAGAAACTTTTGAAAGAGGCAAAATGCAAAGATATGAGAAAACTCTCGATTTTTGGTTTATTCCATGAAATCTAATCTTACTCGTCTTGTCTTATCTTTAGTAAAGCATAAGGACAATATTCCATAGCTCCTCAACCTTTAGAATTCCAATCAGAAGTCGGAGGATAGAATCAATACACGCCATTTTTAAATCCTCATCAAACTCTTACTAGAATTAGAGACAATAGAACTTCACCGAACGAACAAAAAATATAGCCTCTATGAGAATAGCATTCCAAAGTTTCTTAATATCACAAATACCCATTTTGAGAAATACAGAAATAAAATGACAAGAGATATATTATTTGATTTAGAGTTCACATTATAATTAAAATCTAAACTTATGGGTAGACTCTAGAAAAAAGAAGGAAACTATAAAAGGCCATACTGAATGCAACAAAGCCTCTATTAAGCCCTATGAATGCATTGTATAATAAGTTTTCAGATTAAAGGGCTTGTTGCCCCTGCATCTTTCACCAACATAAAATACATTGCAAGAAAACTAATTGGGTACAAAGGATGAGCTTGTGAAAGCTGAAATTAATGGACATTTTAAGCACAACTGTAATGATGAACTCATAGGACTTTTATTTGAGAATTATAAACAGAAAAAAACAGATTAAAAGAAAATGGGGGGAAGAGAGAGAGAGAGAGAGAGAGAGAGAGAGAGAGGAAGTTCAGACCCATCGACTGACATGAGTCTCGTCTGGTTCACAAATATTACCCTCTGGTTTATTTGCAAATTTCTTTTATTTTTTCTATTTTTAAGTAATCGAGGGCGATGACGTCAGAACTCCAAGCTATGGTAAGTAGCTAGGCTGCTGGGCATCTTTTTACTTACTTGTTGAGTCACTAGTTTGCCTCATTTGTAAAGTGTATCAATAATACACCTCCTTACCATTCTTCCAACAGGTCCAATTGAGAAGGGAACAAGGGATGACTAGGTAGTTTGTCTTTTGTTTAAGTGTCACCTATTCCAAGTTCTATGTTGATTTAATTCACCAGGTGTCAAATTGTTATCATGGTCAGGACCCTTTTGACATTAGACTGATTTAATTTCATTGTGTAGTTTCCATCATTGAAATAACAATGTCACAAATCACATCTGGCAATACACTTTAGTTAAACCCATTTTTGGTTATTATAACATGTGATTTACGTAAGATATACTAAAGTAAAATTCCAAATGGAGCCACCTCCTTCCTGAGACATGAGCATGCTTCCATTAGAATAATTTTCAGTTTAAATTTGTTTGCACTTTTTTAAATTGAAGGCACATTTACCTATATTTATTAATTGTCTATACACACAGAAGCACACTACATTCGATACACATTTAGTAAATATCCATATAATTTACATGAAAGTTTACTTTATGTTATTGAATTTGTCTCAAGGGTTTTTGTTACATCTGGACTCGAACTATGAGTTCCCAATATATATAAATTATATCTCTAAACTTATATCAAAACTTTTATAAGCTTCAGTTAGAGAAATGAACTTTACGCGGTCACTTCATCTAAATCTTTTGTGCTTCTCATGTCTTAAAGTTCGAACTAAAATTGAGGCGCACATTGATATAGGCCTAAATAAGTTGCTTGTAAAATTGGTATCATAAATCCCACTAAGAAACATGTGATATCACCAATAACATAACTGTAATGCCTAATTGGATTTAATGCTTTCTTAAATACAATCCTGAAGTATATTGGCACATTTATAAGATACTGATACTGATAATTATATGATTCAAGCAACAGAATAAACAGGATAATTAGAAATCCATTGTACCAAAAGAGATTCTACAAGACCAAATTTTGCATTTACCATAGTGACTCTTTTCTTTTTTGGAGGGGTTATTCATCAAAAACAACAAAAAAAAAAAAAAAAAAAAATTGCTTTTGTTGTTATTGTAGCGCAATACTAACATGATTTTTTCATCTTTTATTAAGAATAATACAGTAGTATAACCCTAAGCAAAATATAAAGTTTCACGACCTTTACCTTTAGTCTTATTACAGCATCAACTGCCAGGCGCCAGCTGTGCAAAACGTTCCTGGTCTTGATGATAATTTGGAACGTAACGTAGTCATCACAATATTCAACAAGTTCACCTTGAGTTTCTCTGCATGAGTCATGGATCATGAATGAGCCAATAGAATTAAAGAACAAAATGCATAAGAAGTTTAAGGAAAAAAGTGCTGAAACTTTATATTTCAAGTAATGATATAGCAATATAGGGACAAGTTGTAATATATACAAGTGCTCATATAAATCAATCATATTATTTTCACCATGAATGAGGAACTGATGTAAAAAGAAGCATGAAGCCTTTTTTTCCATTTTTTTAATCTCCAACTGCAACGGTGCAATATGTGCATATGTGGGTGCCATCAGCATACCTAGAAATTAAAATCACAGGCACATCATATTTAATGTCCATACCACAAATTCTTTCTAGGTACAAACAAAAGATGAAGCCTTTTTTTTCCCTTTTTTCCTTGGTCAATTGATATAATTGGATACCTTTTTCTTTCTTCCCCCTTTTGCCACCAATAAACAAGCGATGCTACCAGTTTCATTGCTTCCACACACACCCCCCCACCACCCATCCCCCCGCCCCTCCCCCCCCAACACCAACCACAAAACACCACCCCCAGAAAAAAAAAAAAAAAAAGGAGGGGGGGTGGTGTTGGAGGGAAGAAACCCAATCCTCCCAGTGATTTAGTTTCATCATAATTCAACTATCCTTATAGTCATCATACAAGCAAAAAGAAAACACGGGTGTCAATTAATTTCTTCTTCTGCCATGAATAATGCTTGGGCATATATAATGTAGTTATCCCTCTTCTCCAGGGATTATATTGTAGTGTTAAAGATCAAGATAAGTATTTTCACATGAACTAATATAGATATTTAATTTATAAAAAATAAAAATAAAAAAAGAAGAAGAAGCAGAAAATGAATAGAAGGGTGAAATTTACATAGGATAGGTTTCTGAAGTGGCATGTGAACAGATAGATTATTGAATAGGAAATGTTCACGTGAATCTAATTTTCACTACGGTATCCCCAAATTTCAATATATGTTAAGTTGCACTGAACAAGTAAAGGGGAAATATGCTTCAAATTTTTCATAAAACCTTTTCCTTGGAAAAGTAAGTGGAAATCTTTGACAGCAAAGAGAAAGAATAATGGGTAAGATATCAAACGTCTTGCAAATAGACATATGAGGACCTGTGAGAGGATTGTCAGTTGTTTTCTCCATGGAAGTTATCAAGCAGAAAATTTTAGTTTATGGGAGAGGCAAGATGATCCTTCTTGTCTATAAAAAGATCATCTATGAAATTCAAATAAATGAAGCCCCTATCAATTTACTTTCTGAAACTCACATGTCCTCATTCGATTTAAAATGTGAGTGGACTCCTAAATTGACCTCCTATTGAAACATCTGGGAGGTAAGTTGATAGCAAGCATGATGTCCTTAGAATATACATAGAGCATTTCAATATCTGCATAGGTGAAGTTTTAAGAAAAACAAGAATGAAAGAGAGCTCAGGGACAAGAGCAAGTCAAAAAAACCCAAATGGTAATTATTACTCCTTGTTTACTTGGATATTCGAAATTTTCTATAACTTGATTCTCATTCACTCCAAAAATTAAAATGTTTTGCCAAGCTCAGCCTAGTAACAGCATCAGTGCACATCCTTTTTTTTTTGTCACTGCAGTAAAAAGGCTCTTTGGATTTAAGGATACTATAAGCAAACTTCTTAGTCGGAGAAGAGACAAAAATTTAATTATCTAATTGTTTTACTTAATATTTCCACCACTTGTACTATGAAACAATCTTAAGGATGGAAGCAGTAGACATACTGATGCCTTATTTGGTAGATTCCATGAAAGTGCCATTTTTACTAATTGTTTTGATGAGGTATGGCAAGGATGAATAGTTAATATTAAGAAAGTTGAATCTATTGTACTTTGAGTACTATGATTTTTTTTTTTTTTTTTCCTTTTGAGGGTGCGTGGGTGGGTGGGGGAACCCATCAAACAAAACAATGACAAGAACTTGCTAGGAGACCTAAGCAAACAATCCAAGCACCAAGAAAAAACGAAAAGATACAAGAATCAGTTCCTATATGCTCTATGAGATTTTAATATCTAGTGGAAGCAAGGAATTAAAACCTCAAAGAATTTTTTTTTTTTTTTTTTTTGGAGATAAATAACCCTCAAAGATATTGAAATGTATAAGATTAGATTTCTGAATCCCTACTTAAAACTAGTGAAAATGCCCACTCCATGAATTCCAATTTCATGGAACCAACTAGACTTGGCATAAAGCATTTTACAAAGAAACACCTGGCTTATCCCATGTATTTTTTTTTCGGCTTACCCCATGTATTGGAAGCTTCATCTTCTTGGGCTTTAAAGATGGTATTCATGTAGCATGTGCACCACTGAAGCACAAAATGCAAATTGAATATAGAAGACACTAGAAGATACTTCTACCAGTAATCTTTGATGATGCTGGCAACTAGAGTTTATAAATTTTGGCATCATAGTTCGAAAACCAAAGAGAACATGTTATATATTACCATATCAAAAAAATAGCAATTAAGTATATATTGACACAGACTATATAATACTGTATCACATAGAAACCTAAGATATATATATACACATTCCTAATGTGCACTAAAAATATCAATCAAGAGCATACATAGTAACTCAGTGAAAAACCCGGACACTGCTAGATTATTGGCTTTTCAAAGAAGAATGGCATCTAAAAGCTTCCATATCTCAGGGACACAATGCATTAGCACACATAATTTTCTCAAGGAATCCAATCCCCACAAATGCTTCTTCTGAAATAGTTAAACATCCAATCAGGAATGCTGCTAATATTCAATGGAGTTTATTCTGCTACAAAAGAATGAAGGTAATTCACAAGTCCAAGAAAAATGCAGTCCAATTACTGCCCAAAGAACATTGTGTTTGAAAATAAGCAGCTACTAAAAAGTAGCAGCAGAGAAGCTGGTTTGAGTTTTGAATAGTTTGACGGTAAGGCCACACTGAACTGCAGTTTATCAAGTACTTCACCACAACTTGAATAAAACTAATGAGGATATAATCTTACAAGTACACTCCAAGTGTTTCAACTGTACATCTAGCCCCTTCTTAGACCTGCACAATCTACTGATTCTGCACTCATGCTTGATGAAAGTAGAAGCTCATTTATAAGTAGCAAAATTAGCTTAATCCTAGTTTCTTTTCTTTAAAAAATAAAATTAAACAAATAAATAAAATGCCCAAATTTCCTAACCAAGCAAATAAGTTGATCCCAAGTGTCGACTAAGCTATATTACTGGGAATTCATGCAAATTTAGTATATTCAGTGGCCCAAGGGAACCAAGTGTACAATAACAAGAACTTGGGATGGTCCTAACAATTCCAAAAGTTTATAGAAGATAATAGGCAACTAAATAATAAAATGTAATAGCAAGAACAAAAAAATATATGTTTACTAATCACCCCAAAATTTCTTTACCTTTGAACCTATGGCAGTGGTACTGAAGCTGGAACTTGTGGGAAGTTATTTGGATCAAAATCCAAGTTACGAAATCTTATGCTCCTGGCTGAGTGAAAAAGGGTCATGAATGCATTTAATAAAAATTTTCAACTGTTTCGCTAAACAAATAGACCCATTGCTCACTCAACACAGAGATATTCAACTCTTAAGCGAGTGATTGGTCAGTGTTACTGACACGTTTTGATACTCCACTCAGTTTCTGCATTACAAATAGGAACATTAACAACTAACAGAAATCACCTTATACCTCATCAAATTTTCCCAGCAGAGAGAGTTTCAATCCCTTATGTACCATTTCCTGGTAAATTCGAAGACCCTCTCTTCTCTCTCCTCTTTCAACATAACTTTTAATTAGCATTTCATAGAGCCTCTCTTTGTCAGCAAGCAAAGGATCACCATCTATCATTCTTAGGTATTTCTCAGCTTCTTTCAATTTTCCACATAGGCAGAGGCTCCTGACTATTGATGATGAAACCAAAGACCCGCAAGGCAATTTTTTGTACATCATTTCATAATAAAGCTTCAATACTTCTTCACTTTCAAGCTTTCTTCCATAGCCTGATATAAGAGCAGAATATGTGGCTTCATTTGGTGAAAAACCATTCTCAAGTAAAAGAGTCAACATCTCATTGGCCTGCTTGACATCCCCTATCTCACAAAAACTTTCCACCAATTTGTTGAAAGCTGAACAGGCTGGTACAAGACTACAGTCCATCATTTTCTTGCAAGTACTCAAACTCTCTTGAAGTCTCCCTACTTTAGCCCAACCGTCGATGAGAAGATTGAAAGTCTCATCATAAGGCTTTATACCCATGTTTTCCATTTCTTGCATCAACGATTTGCTTCTTCAACATGTCCATCTCTACAATATCCTCTTATAAGAGCAGTATACACAAAAGAATTTGCATTATGGCCTCTCTTGACCATTTCTTCATGAATATGACATGCTGACTCTACATCCCCAGACTTTACCTTGCATTGAACAATCATAGAATAAGCAACACTATCAAGAATCATATTTCTTTGAAGCATCCTCTTCAACAACGCTATACCAACATCAAATCTTTCTTCTTGTATAATTCTATAAATTAAACTGACATGAACAACCATTGAAGGAGAACATCTTTTCCCACTAATCCTGTGCAATATGTCCACAAAAGCTTGTAGTTTCCCCTCCTTGCATAGTGCACTGATTAAAATTCTAATAGATGTCTCACTGGGATATGTTCTCTTCTGGATCATATGCTCATAAATCCTCCAGACAAGTGGATACTGCTCGGATTTCTGAGCCACATTAAGTAAAGTATTGAAAGTTGTTAAACATAGAGAAAATCCATGATTTTCCACATAGCAGCAAATGCTAAAGCCAGTCTCAGGTAACCTCAGCTTAGCATAAGCTTGTATTAGTAAATCAAATATTAATGTGCTTGTGGAAATTGTCTTATAGCAATGAAGTAGGGAATTTACAACTGCAAGCTTTGGAGATTTTCCAGCATCACGCCTCAAAATTGATTCAAGCAGCACTTTGGCATCCTTCAGAAGCTGTGCCCTGACTAAAATACTAATTATGATGCAATATGATGGGATTTTATGCTCGAACTTTTTCTCTTTGGCCGACCAATGAAAAAATCCCAAAGCGCATTTTGCATCAGATGGCTCCTTCAATTTAAGCAACACGTTCTCAACAAACAAATCATCTAACACCAGATGATCAAACTTTCGGTTAAGGGCATCCCAATTTAGGCCACGTCTGAGTGAATTGCACATTGTATCGACCAAGATGTCGCTCTTTGCTTGTGAATTAGCATGAAACAGTGCAGCTTTTTCCAATTTCGGATTGAGAACATAGAGATATTTGGAAAAATTAATGGACAAAAAATTACGAGTTGGGATGGCAAGCCGCAGCATAACTACAAACTTGAGACCAAAGTGAATTTACTAGATCTTCACAAACATCTGCATTGATACCATGGAAATTTTTTCCATAAGCAAGATATCGTAGGATCATTGGAGGTCAATTATCATAAACGACGAAATGGTCGTGTCCAAATCAAAGTAAACATGGTCTAAAATTTCAAACCCTACTAGTAGATTACCAAAAAATAACATCTAGATAGACATTGTAAAAAGAATAACAAAAGAAGCCACACCAGTAGGCACCGAAATTTAAGATAAAAACTACATATTAATATGGCAACTAACTCAAGGTCATCTGGGTTTTGAATCTAGAATCAATTTAGAGGAGGAAGATGAGTGAGCACTTTTTCGCATATATCAGCGGTGAAAAGAGAGGAGATACGCCTGGAGACTGTTGAATTATATGTTACCAATTTCCTGTTTCTACGGATTGTTTGTAGGCGGATAGAAGTCTTTTATGTCATAGCTTTTGGTCTTGATCTTGCACTCTACTTTTTAGTACAGCTTGGTTGAAAGAAACCGCGGTTCTTACTAGTTCAGTTTGGGTTTTTGGGATCGGACCTATAATGATTTTCCCATTTAAATTTGGGGAAAAGGAATAGAATATTACTTGTTTAAAATAAAATTACAAAAATATCATCGAAAAAAAATATTTTTGATTTTAGACAACATGGTCTCGTCTCTTGAAGAGACGAGATCATTAGTAGTAACGAGGTCAGTCTCCATCTATACAAACAACACTTTATTACTTAAGAAACCAAAAAATTACATATAAAACTTGTCAAATACAAATATAAACAGCTATACAAGCCATTAACCATCATCCACCATGGCTAAACAACTAAAAAATTGTAATATTCCGAAACCCAATCCAAACACAACACAGTTATAACACCAATCCGTCTAAACACACATTCTCAATCCCAATCATTCAATCACAAAAGTATTGTGATACTTTCTCAACACAGTACAATCAAAATATGGGAATTTGTAGACTCATAATACATAATATGAAATGAAATAAAATGAAATGCTAATTGATTGTTCTCATAAGAAAATAAGAAAATCTATCCTCTACTACTACTGTTGCTGTGTGTCCCGCCTCCCTCGTTCTCGGCCTCTATCCCGCCTCACGTACGTCTTGGGTAACGGGGTACGCAGATAAGGATGCCACGTAGATTGATCAATTTCTGTAACTGCAGTAGCCTCATCTCTAGTAGCAGCACTGTACTGATGGAATGGGACAACGTCTGGCTCAACCTGTGTGAGGCCCTCTCCCATATCATGTGATGGCGATGGTCGCCTCTTCTGTGGAGTCAGGAGGGTATGGAACTCAGTGTATGATGGGTCTGGCATGGGGGTGTCCCCCATATCGTAAGATGTGGATGACGGGCCAGCCTCATCATGAATGAGCTAGGAAGGACCAGGCTCATCAAGTGAAGGTAGATCAGATGGCTTAGGCTCATCTCTGATCCGTATACCTAGTGCACGAGCTCGCCCCCGACCTTATCCCTGTCCCCGCCCACGCCTTTCTCTAGGAGGACAGCAACATCCTGTAACGTCACAGATCACTCTCCCGTGGTCATGTGGAATGTATGTGTCTCTAGGCACCACCTCTCGACCAAAGCTGTAAGGAGATACTAATCTAGCTGAATGAAAGGCATCTGGGCTACCCCTATGAACCTTGCCAAAGACAGAAATGGCACAGTCGCTCGTCAACCTCTGTAGGTATGCCAGCTGGTCGCCTAAGCCTCGCCTCTCTGCGACGACAATGCAATACCTCATGTTCCTACAGTAAAGTGAACATATTTATTAAAAATCAATATCATCTCAACCATCAAATCTGCAATCACTGAAATACATAAATAAACTGACCTGCCCATCCCAGGCTAGAATCGACCTATGTACAAGCTGCTAGGTGAGCAATGAGCTATCGATCGGGCTTAGATCCATCTGTCAAGGAAAAATAAATAGATATTGTTATTGTTGACATATGTGGATTAAAAACAAGCATAACAAACATACATTCAATCATGACTCATTAGTGCAGTAATAAAAACATATGAAAATAAAGAATTATCACTACAACTCGACTGCCCCGCAACTACTCTACCCACCGATCCCACATTTGGACAACTCCTTTTGTTATGGCCTTGCTGCCCACAACAATCGCATGAATAACCTCAGGGGCCCTTTCGAATATCCATCTCATTCTGAAATCGTTTCTCTCCTAGGCCGACCCCTTTTTCTGATAAGTCCTGGTATAGGGTGCCACTTTGGTAAGTCCAAACGAGTCCAATTTGCCTTATTGACTGCAGGGATGAAGGAACGACCATACACTCTTAGCTGGTGGTCTCACCTGTACCACTGTCCTACGTAGGCAACACAATCCATGTGCATTATACCCATTACTGCCATTGCATGTGAGCATGGAATTCTGTATGTCTGTCACTTGTTACACGTACATCTACATGCTCTTAACTCCACTTTTTGTATATGGTTCCCCTTCTGACCATACATTGTTGGACGTGATACAGTTATAACCTTATATATCCATTCTTGGTAGTCGAAACATATAACTCTATGGGAACTGGATATGTTGTTCCATCTCTCAAACTTCTTTGCAGCATATTCTGTGAGCAACTTACCCATACTCATGGCATCGCTGGCTTCACGCCTTTGCTCGTTAAATATGAAGTTGCAATTATAAAAGGTTTTCTTTACCAATGCTACCATAGGTAAGCACCTGGCATCTTTTATAACTGAATTGTAGCTCTCTGCCATGTTTATTGTACCTTGGCCAAATCTAACACCTTCATCATAAGATAAAGTCCACATACATGGAGGTACCTCGCGAAAATATCGTGCTGTCCAAGGATTGCTTTGAAGTACTGCATTAAAGTATCCATGGAACTTTCGACTCCGGGCTTGATAGGAAGCTCTTTTTATTATTTCCTTGCATTCCTTGCTTTTGGCCTTCGAATTAAAGTTGCTGGCAACATGCCAGATACACTAGCGCCAAAGCCACCACACCGCATTCTCACCTTCGACCGCATTCCTAATACCGGCATGCTGGTCTGATATCAAGCAAATGTTGGATCGGTCTTTGATGACGTGTTCCAACACTTTTGCAAGGAACCAACTCCATGTTTCCGCCTTCTCCTCATCTACAAGAGCATACGCCAATGGGACTACATGATTTGCCCCATCTACTGCCACTGCAATAAGCAATTTGTTCTTGTACTTGCCATACAGGAAGGTACCATCAACTGTGATCACAGGTCTGCAATGATTTAACGTATATAACTTAGTCAGTGAATATCAATCAGCTAAAACAAAATTTAACCATGATTACAATACCTACCTGTAGTATTGGAACGCCTCAATGCAATGACCAAATGCCTAAAAAAGCTTATCTAGGAATACGTGGCCGCGGTATTTGAATCTTGAGTTTGCTACTCAACCTTTGTTCCTAGATTTGCCTCAATAATTGCATTAAGTAGATGCGAAAGCTCTACATGAGATGCCTCCCAACTTCCATACACCTGCTCAATGGCCTTTCTCTTTACCTCATGAATTCTCTTGATATGAACATTATACCTGAACTATTTTAATATATTCGTTTGGAGCTCCTTCGCCCTCACGTCTGGAGAATTGTAAATCTCCAATATGATGGCCCTGGACAAGCTGGTGGAGTCCAACTGAGAATGATCCTATCTAGTGATTTCATCTAAGTAGGTGTGAGGTTCTTTATATTTAGTGATGTGAAACCACCCACCATGTTTCTTATAACTGCCTCTGAGTCTCCACTTACAACCTCTGTTATGGATATCAGTACATTTCACTGCCCATCCTCATGGTTCCGAATCCACTACCTTGAAATTATAATGGTTCGTTATGTGCCACATTTTAACTGCCTGTATGAGATGATTTTTTGTCTCAAAATGCATCTCAACCTTGAATTCATCACTAAAGGTCCAATTCCTAACACTCATTTCCTACTCATTATCATATGCTGCGTAAGCACTACCAACTTCAACATTGAAAAACGGAACTGGCGCTGAGCTCCCTACTGCATCAACGTCGGTAAGAGCAATGAAACGGTCCAGTTATCTCCCCTTTGTTGAACCTCGGGCAAAGCATATTGTTGTCGAAAAAATTCAACATTATCATTTTCATCATCATCATAGTCGTCACTGGATTCACTTGCCGATGAGTCTTGCACAGCATCCATATCATCAGCACCTACCGATGTAGGTCCACAAAATTCAAAGTTACCTATTTCCACTTGTGCACTGCCTATTGTCTAAGCTGGAGTAGAGTTTGAGTCTACCAACCCTTGGCTCCCAATATTTCTATCAATGCCCATTTTCCCTGCAGGTGCCTATGACAATTCAGTTTCCAATATCTACACATAAACAGCTACTGAGCCTTCTGTGTACACCAACATCTCTTGTGCTGCATCATCATCGATCACTGGAATAATATCATAACGTAGCGTCCTATCTCTAATAGATACCCTATGATATAGCTCCACCTAATGTGTACACCTATTTACCTTTAGTCTATTGCAAATAATCTCCACTATCTACTCATATGTTGAATTTCTACTAATACTGATCATAGCAACCGGCCGCTTATCATAACCAAAACCATCATCCCTTTACACAATATTACCATGAGCGTACAGTATGAACTTCGCCTGATCCATTTCCTTACAAATCCCACCATCTTATCAAAATTAGCTTCAATGCATCAAATTTGCAAAATAACACTTATGAATTGCATTCCTCGTAATATTTAACATAATTCCTAAAGCTACAGCTCCACTTTCAAAGTTCAAATTTAATTTTCTAAGCTATTCTGCTTTCTTACAAATATAAGATTTTTTTCATCATAAATTTCCATGCCATACCAAAGCTAAAATACTGAATACACCCCGTTAACGACAATAGAAGTTATTTTTATTTTTTTCCAGACTAAATTTCCTAAAATAATTATCCAACAACAACTACTTAGGACAGTATTTTTTCTTATGCAAATATTATACATATATATATCTATGCAACATACAAGAAGAAAAAAAAAAACCGTCGGCATTGGAATCACACAACAATAATATTCTAACAACACATACAATCGACATTCAACAATGTAGCATGATTGATTGAAAAAAAAATACAAAAAAAAGTGGAAATCCAACCTCAATGTTTGCCGTCAGTGGTTTCGCACAAAATCTCTTACTTTTGATCCTCCTACCCATGAAATTGCAATATAATCACCTTGGGAGCTCCGACATTGCTAAATGAGGGAATCAATCGGAAGAACTAGGGGTGGATTTGAGGATTTCTGACGAAGGGGGGGAAATGGGGGAAGAATATTAATTAGGGTTTTGGACGAAGGGGGAAATGGAGAAGAAGAAGATGGCACGCAGTGTTAAAATTCCGTTGATCTCGTCTCTTTAAGAGACAAGGTTACTCACTAATGACCTCGTCTCTTGGAGAGACGAGGTCAAACACTTATGACCTCGTCTCTTGAAGAGATGAGACCATGTTGCCTAAAATCGGAAATATTTTCTTCCCTACAGCATTTTTGTAATTTTATTTTTAAAAAGTAATATTTTATTCCTTTTCCCTTTAAATTTAATAATATATAAAAAATGTATGATGCATCATGATATGTGTGCTAAAATATAATATGATGGCGGTTGCTTCCTGGAATTTAATAGAGGCCGAATAAGAATATACGTTGGGCTTGGATTGTTGTGATAAGCAGGTTATAAAATAGGAACATACTTGTGACACACTGGACCAACAAGTCAGTAGTCATGACAACAAGCTCATAGACTAAGCATATGTGATGAGTTGAGTATAACATTGCTATTCTAATAAAGAAAAAGTGGTATATATAATCGATTGATCTTGCCATTGCAAATGCGATGGGATTATGGATGAGTGGGCGAGTAGGTAGTTGACAGCGGTTATAAAAGACACGGGATAGGCCCACTACTCCATTATTATGTGTGTCGAATTTGACCTAATGATTAGTGCCAAGCAATGTATAAGGTAGGGCCGACAAGATGCCAAGGGCAGTGGTTGGGTGCTAACTGTAGATAATGCGCACATCTGGGAGAAGGCATCTGTTGTAGTCATGGCAGTTAGCGCCAAGGTCCATTCAAATGGTTTGATTCATGTGTAGGCTAGACTTGGCTCGAGTGGCCCATTTTCCAATTTGGATCATCAACAATGGTAAAATTAAATTTGAACTAGAAAATAATATAGAATTGTTCACATATATCAAAATATAGTATGATAATGAAGAGAGAGAGAGAAAAAGAATGTCGGGAGAGAAAAGTGGAAAGAGAGAGATAACTGTAAAACGTAAAGTGCAATTACTTAATTAAAAAAAAAAAACATTAGAAGAGAGAGGAAATATGATGTGATTGTAGTTATTTTACCTCATATTTAAATTTTGGAGTTGAATAATTTGGTATTCACCTAATAGTAATAGAGATTATAGACAATGACATATATAATTATATAATATGTCCCTTCTTGTCGTTATTCATCATGTCTAACCACAATTGTAAATTTATCTTGCATGTGCCCAACAATTTGTTGAAGCAAGGGAGTCACATACCAATTAAAATATATCTAATATATATACCCATGTAGAATTTTTGTTTGTGAAAACTATTTAAAAAAGAAAATTATAATCTTTTAGAAAAAAGAAAAGTTCTTATTCTTTTAAATAAATAACGTTCAATCTAATAAATCCATAAATCCACTATTTGATATTTAATTTTGTATAAAGAAATATAATCATCATACTAGAAATGTGCTCATATCAATAGAGGATCAATTGGAAAAATAAAGCCTAAATTAATGGAAACTTTAATTTTTTGTGATTTATATTCTCAAAAAGCTACCCCATTTGTGTTTAAGATTGTAAAAAGAAGTCAACAAAAAAAAAATCGTGAAAAGAAAATTATATTTATGAAAGGAAAATCTAAAGATTCAAATCCTAAAACTTGCATGGCACCATCGAGTATAAAACCAAACAAAAACAAAAACCAATTCCACTATGATAATGTTAGATAACCATGCCCATATCCATATTTATGTCCTGTTGTAATCTCTCCATATGTACCTATGTTGCTGCACTCTTTCTCTAAACCACTACTACCACTACTATAGGTTCTCCCCCTTATTTCTTCTTTAGTTTCCTCAACTTTTTCACTTCCAACACCAAAATTAGACCCAAAATCATCAGTGGATTAGAATTGCAGAAACCCTTTTAAGGTTGAGCCAAGTGCTCTCCTTTTTCTTCTTCTCCCTCCTTTAACTTTAGGCTTATAAGTGCATGGCAAAGCCTCATTGATTAGACAAGGCTTGGCAGCTTTTGATTTCTTTTTCTTTGAAAATTCTCCTGCAACCAATTAGACCTGTTGGTTCAGCTGGTTCCTTGAATCAATTTCAGAACCAAAAGGTCAGGATCAACAAGTCTACCGATTTTAGAGGTTAAGCCACTAGTAGGTCCTTTCCCAATTCCAAACCTCCATGGTCGATCTGGTTCTCAGTTTCGAAAATGCCGATAGCTATTTAGGTCATTAAAAAACAGTTAGTAGGAATTATGATAATATTAAAAATCCAAAAAGTATACAATAATATTTTAAATAGGCATATATGCTAAAAATGCATAAATAAAGAAAAATAATTTTTTATAGTTGCCCTAAAGGTACCTACATAAGTGCCATTTAAGATCAAACTGCCATTTTTTTTATAAAACTTTAGTGTGTGGATGAATTTAAGTTTTCAAAAACAATCAAATTTATGTGTTTTTTTTTTTTATTAAGGTGAGATTTATCATTAGTTTAAAAGCAATGGGCTTTTAGGTAAATGACCTGTAATTTAAACTTGCTAAACAAGACATAATCAATAGCATATCAGGTGATTATCCAGTGCAACCACTCTTAAGCGTAAGTCAATGTTGGTCTAAGATAGAAGGATAATGAACATTTGTCTTCAATTATAATGTTAGTATTTATAAAAGGATGGCTCTTTTAGACATCAACACTATGAAGAACATAAGATAGTAGGGAGTTATAAGCTATTACATTGAACATAGGATTTGAGTCATGGGGGTTGTTCCAATCATGTCTATAGTGGAGAAAATAGGAGTTACATTGGGAACTTTTTGAGTGTCTAGCCTAGAGAATCAATCCATTGTGTCAAGAGGCCAAACTTAACCTTTAAAGGCTTTTAATGAGTTGGGCAAGTTTATAATTGAGCCTAGTAGGTCGGGCTTAGTCATAAATGAGTCAATCTGGGCTTAAGGAGCTCATTGTCATAAATTAACCATTAACATTGCCCCTTGGTACTCTTATTGTTCATGAATCGGCAATGGGAGTGAGTTTCAAAAATATGGCCGTTTAAGCAAAGTTTGAGATGGTTAAGGGAGTTTCCAACACAAGAATTCTATTTAGTGTTGTTCGCCTGTGAGATGTCATCAACGACTGATTAAATCAAGGGTAATTGATTAGTCGAAGTCTTGACAAACGAAGTTAATTAACATAGTGAAATCATACTAAATAAAATTCTATTTCTCTAAATATAGTAATGAGCAAGCACTTCATAAATGCATAAGAGAGAACTAGCTGTCAAGGTAGGTATAGCCCATGTCAATCCTTATGGGGCCAATCTAAGTTAATCTAATTCGACGGACTAGATGCTTATTCAATTATAATCTGAGTGATATACTATGGTATTCGTGTAATTAATAATTGTTTTGTCTAAAGCATATCAAAGAAGTTACCGAACCAAAAAGTTCACACATGATTTTGATGAGGCAAAATGATAGGAATCAAAGTTCGCTTGCATCGATAACTCGAGCTAAAGTTAGAAGATTCATGAACTTAGCTTAACATATCATTATTAATGAGCCAAATGAAGATGAGTTGGATTATTTTGTGGGTAAATTATATTAAAAGGTCTCAATGTTTGAGAGTAAGTTTATTTGAGGTCTCAACATTTTGAGTGGTTCAAGAAAGGTCTCGATGTTTAGAGAAGCGAGTCAATTAACATCTCCTATGACATGTGACAATAGGTGAAATATTTAGTTAAAACTTAGAAGACCCATCACATCATGACATGTGTCAATAGAGACCTCAATTGACCCACTTCTTTCAATGTTGGAACCTCTTTTGAACCACTCAAAACATTGAAACCTTAGATAAACTTATCCTAAACGTTGGGACCTTTCGATGTAATTTACTCGTATTTTGTGGATATGCGGTACACTTTGATAATAAGCATGATGTAGTAAGGTTAAGTGTGGAGAAAAGACTCAACTTGAAGGGAAATTCATCAAAATTACGTATCACGACCGTAACAAAGACAATTATTGAAGTAGATCAAGAGAAACAAGCTACAATGGAGATTAACACCCTTATCCTGCCCGTGATCCCATCAGTGATAGCGATCACTATCCTCAATCACAAAACGAATTCTCAATTTAAGTTCATTACGGGTGAAATAGCATGATTTCACACTCCATTTCTAGAGTTTATTTTTAATTTTCTATTTTATTTGTTAAACTTTTTATGCTCCATATTTGCCCTTACTCAACTTGTGAGAGTATATAAGAGTTAATAGGATAATGTCAGAGCAAGTTTTTGCCATTTCAAACATTGTATTGTCTTTTGTAACCAATTCCTTTAAGTAATATTGAGATTTTTCTTCTTAAGATTATTCTTTATTTTTTTTAATCGTGTGTAATATCGATTGATCGAAACAACTAGTTTTATTCTTTCTTTGATGTATCATATCAAAAGATTGATCGTTCATGTTGTTTTCTTTTTAGTTTTCCATAAATTATAAAAACCCTAAATTATACTACAAACCCTTATATTGTAATATAACGCTAGATCTGTAAAACACACATATTCTCTAATCTGTATCACAAAACTATAAATCAAATTAACAT
The DNA here is from genome assembly GCA_024138025.1 of Combretum micranthum. Lineage (NCBI taxonomy): Eukaryota > Viridiplantae > Streptophyta > Magnoliopsida > Myrtales > Combretaceae > Combretum > Combretum micranthum. Next base: position 498,408 of record JAMXBD010000641.1, read on the forward strand.
TGTCCCAAACTAAATTGGGATATTTTTAGTAAACTATCTATAATTGTAACTTTAGGACTTAAACCAAACCAATTTGATGCTCTTAAGTTATCAAATGAATGAAATTGTCTTACAAGAGTTGCTTAGCCTTATTGTTGTATTTTTGCAGTTTTTTATGCATAATGTGAAAGTACACCAGAGTATACTCGCGGCCGCGGGGGGGGGGGGGGGGGGGGGGGGGGGGGGGGGGGGGGGGGGGGGGGGGGGGGGGGGGGGGGGGGGGGGGGGGGGGGGGGGGGGGGGGGGGGGGGGGGGGGGGGGGGGGTCTGTGTAGGGTTGGGTAGGTGGTGTAGGTTAGGGGGCGTGAATTGAGTATAATGACTATTTTATCGATTTTAGAAATCTTAATGTAAATGAGCAAATTTAGCACTAATGACAATAATAAAAATAATAATAATATGTTAGAAATGTATTTATATTTTGGCTGTTGGAAATTTTACCCTAAAATTCACCTTTGCATTTACTACTCCAACAATTATTTTTCTGCAGATTCTATCCGGATGCCATATAGCTACTAGGGTGTGCACAGTATGGTTCAGTTTGGTTTGCACCTTGTACTGAACCAAACCATGTTTTTACGATTTGGTATTTCTTTTAAATTCGAACCTAACCATACGATTAGGGTTCGTCATTTTTTCGAATCGAAAAAAATGGTTTGATACAGTTCGGTTTGTGGTTCGAACCATTTTTATTCATAAAATAAAAAATATAATTTATCAAAAACTTCAATTACATATTTATTATCATTAATGCAAATATAAACAACAATATTTAAAATTAATCATTTACCAAATAAACATGTAAAACTTATAGGAAGGAGGGATTTCATCTATTATAAAATTATAATCATGACTAGTTTTATTTTTTTTAATTATTTTGAATTATAATATTATACTAGACTTTATCCAAATATAAGACACAAAATTTAGTTTTTATGTGCCTCTAACTAACATATTATCAATTACATAACTCAATAAGTAACTAAATAATAGAATTGTAAGATAAAGGGAATTTTTTTTTTTTTTCATAAGTTAGAATACTAGATGCTAAAATCTAAGATCTATCTTATTTGTGGAACACATAACAATTAAAACATAATATGATAAATCTAATTTTATTCTCATGAATGATACATATTTAAGTCACAAATTTTAAAACACTTAATTTTTTAATGAAACAATTAAAAGTAAAAATAATATGTTTAATTTTAAAAAAACATATGTAAAATGGTTCGATCGGTTCGATTCGAACCATACAGTTCAGTTCAAGGTCTTGAACTGAACCACGAACCGTTTTCCCTTCACTGAATGGAACTGTTTCAAAAAAGAACAGAAATTTCAGTTTGGTTCGGTTCGATCTGGTGCAGTTCACGGTTCGATCTTTTTTTACACAGCCCTAGTAGCTACCATCTAAATGCCATGTCATGTTTGCAGCATCCACACCATGTCTAGAAGACATCAAAAGAAAAACAACATATCGTCCAGACACTACCTAAAAAAAGAACACATACAAGGCTCTCAGCATAAATTATTTTTGTTTAGTGTCCAAACACTATGCCTTAGTGTATGGCCATTGTTCCACTGTCACATGATTAGTTCTATTTTGATCATGTGACTTCAAGGTGGAATTTGGACACCATTTCATTAGAGCATAATATTGAAGAAATGGGAGAGATAAAATCAATAGCATATTTATTTTGTCAAAAACTTACTTAAGGATATCAAAAAAGCAATCTTAATTTTAGATGGATTTCACAAAAATTGATCTTTCAAAACAAATTTGTCCTAATTTTCAATTAAATTTTCAATATTTGTCTCATCAAAATGAGGTGTGAACCCTTGGATTCAACACAGTAGTCCAAATCAATTTGTAATGATCCAGACCTATGCAAAGTTTGCTATTCCTTTTTTTGTAGATATTTAACAAGTTCGAACTAGTAGAAAGTGGTACAAACCACTTGATGCTTCCAAAATGCCAGTGGTCCAGATCACACATAAGGAGTCCAAACCACTTAAAACATCTTCAAGGAGCAGAGCTAAGTTACAAGTTGGAATAAATTGCAAGGAGTTCGAACCGTTTGGAGCATATAATGTTTGCATGATGCAAAGTACTCTAAGTAGTCCAGATCGTTGTGCTTTTACTAGTCGTTATAGTGCATTTAATGCAAGATTTTCTTTAGGGGATTTAAGCTCAGCGTCCAAATATTGAAGACCCAAATAAAGGAGCTTATAGACAAATTATATAGCCAACTTTTGAGCTTTCATTTCAATTTAACAAAGATATTAAGTGCTATTAGATTTTATCAACTTGTACATCATTTGCTTAAAGTTTAGTGACTAGAAATTTCTCTAGCTAATCATTATAAAGCACTAGAGTTAAATTTGTTGAATGAAATACTTGATGTAGCATTTTTATTACTATGATTAATTGATTAATAAAGTGTGTGTAGAGTCTTCATCGGAAACATTAGGTAACGATAGAGACTAGGAGGTGGACTGACTCCGCAATAAAAATCTAGGCTTGATATTCTTACTCTCTCTCTTTTTAATTTTAGCACTTTAACTTTGTTGTAGTTGTCATTCATCTAATTCTTGCATTTTCAATATTTGATAAAATTTTAAAATTTGACAAACTTGCATTAACACTCAATCCACACTATCCTCTTGAGTATTTGGCTAGTGCATTTATTATTTTCAAAAGTTTTGTCATTCTAAATTTGAGAGCAGTAAAGAGTCCTCAACTACATGTTAGACATTTCTTGGATGTTTTAACACCGTATCTGTACTCTATCAAAGTTGCGACGTGCAGTGGCATTAATTTTTACCCATTGGATTTAGATAGTGGTCGATTTGAATGCTATGGACAAGTGTCCATTTTGCTTCTCGATAATTGTAATGTCAATCCAAAACTCTACTGTTTAAATAACTATGCGAGTACAATTGTTTGCATCTACGTCCCTTCACTATTATTTGAAATTCTTCAAAGTTCCTCATTACATTCTTAGATCGATTCCTTTCAAGATTGCAGGTTAAAGTAGCAACAATTCATCACACATTGAATCAAATTCTTCTAAGTATGCTACCTTTAATAAGGCTACCCGCCCATCTACTATGACATTGGGAAGAGTCGTTTAGGAGGGAGCTATAAAGAGAGCGAAGCGACACAACATCCCTTCGATGATTAGTTATTTGGTTTGGAGAATGTTGAAGACGTATACTCGACGATTGAAGGAATACAACCACATATCTATGCAATGGCTAATATAGAAGCAAAAGATTTGATAGATGTTTTTAATGGCATTTTCCAAGTGATGTTGCTTTTGGTTTGAGCCATGTGGCAAGTGAGGACTAGATCCATAGTTGTCAAAATCGTGAGTCAAATATATGATTCTCATAAATCTAAATTATCCTATTCATTTAGAAGCTTGATCGATAAATACTTTGTTAATAATCTTTTAATTTAGCATTTATTGTCTTTATTTGTTAATCTTAGGTCTACAATCAAATTGAGGTTGTTCCCATTTCTATTAGAAACAAGATAAAACAATGCCTAAGCAGTTTGCCTAGGATTTTAATTACAACATGGCATCAGTTGGCAGAGCTTTTTACGTGGACATATTTTCCACCATCAAGAACAGTCTAGTTGAGAGCAAACATCCCATCTTCTACCAGATTGAGTCGAAGATGTTGTATGAGCCATAGGAGAGATGGAAGGAGTTGCTTTGCAAGTGCCCTCACCCATGGTTTGCCTGAATGGACACAGATGAGAACATTCTACATTGGGTTAAACTATCTAACTAGGCAACTTATTAACGCTGCTACTGATGGTAGTCTTACTTACGAGACTTCAGAGAAGAGTATGCAATTAATAAAGGATATAAGAAACAACCATTATTAGTGGTCTTTTGTGAGATCCAAGGATAAAAAGCAAGCTGATGTTTTTGAGATTGATGTGGTGACACTTCGGTTTGAAAAGTGGAAATGATATCCAAAATGATAAATGGACTATCAATATCTTAAGGTAATCAAATGGCTTGCATGGATGTAAACTTTGTTGGAGGTTCGGGCTGCACTTGTGAACAAGTAGATTTTATGGGAAAAGCAATTAGGTTAAAATATGTTCCTTTCAACAATACCTACAATTTAATGGAGGAGTCATCCAAATTTTCAATGGAACGACAATAATTCCTATAATGCGAATATAGTTAAACAAACTGATAATGTGGGTTTTGAGAAATTTATGAAGAAAAAAAATACTTCACAAGATTTTGGGATTTCCAACATTTAAATTGAATTTCGGTTAGAGTCAAGTGATTGAAAAATTAATTAGTGTATGTACTATTAATTGTAGATATGCTTGTAAATCCAAATTGATGATGGATTTAGTATTTTTGAATCAATTAAGCACCAACACTTGTGAAAGATCCACTTGATTTTTGAAGACTAGTTGGCATTGGTGTGCTTAGCTTAGTTTTTCATTGATGATCAATTGTATTGCAGAAACGTTTGACATTGGGTTTTGTCAGTTCTTTTTGTTGAATTTCGTCCTGGTCCATTAATGTTTTAGCAGCTCTGTTGGTTTTGTTACCATTCAGTCGGTAGATGTGGCAACAAGCTCAGGCCCTGTGCTTTGCAACTTATATCACTACCTGCTTGTTCTTACTTAGATTCGATGGCGTTTGGAGATTTGACTGTTGTAGAGTCGTTGTTTAACACTTGGCTCAAATTTGAATCGCTCAATAGTCGATCGATGCTTGTTTTGCTACTATTCAGATATGTTGTCAAGTGTTATGTTGGATAGCTACTCAACATTTTGCTGGTTTTGGCTGCTTATGACTCGGTTGCTGTTGGCTCATGCTGGTGCAACTACTGCTAGGCCCTTAGAATTAGTGCAACTGCTTGGAACTTGTCGCTATAATATGTTGTACTTGGCCTTTGCTACAATGAACTCAATCATTCTATGCTTAGAAAAATGTCAAAGATGTCGTTGAGACATGTGCATTGCAGGGGTGCTCAATTTTTAGACTTATGGATTGTTGTGAAGTTCAAACGGAGATTTCTTGTTGCACTTGATTCCAATCATATCAGTTGCTACTACTAACTGGAAGGGTACTCACTCTCGGTCTTGTGGGCACTCCAAATTCATTGTATTGCCACTTCTGACATCTTCAACATTTGGATGCTCTAAGTTGCTATCACAAACGCTCAATAGAACTTTATAGGTGCATCATTAGATTTGGATAGACACTAAGTTCAAAGCTCAGCTGAATGTTATGGTGCCGCCTTCAATCAGCTCAACTGATTTCTGTGGAGTACAACAACTAATAGATCTGATCATGGTCTGTCATTTAGAGAGCTCGACATGACCCTTTGATCTACTCAGAGTTTATTAAACCATTCGACAAGCTTGCTTTGTGTGGACTTGAAGTTAAGGGACTTAGTAGCTCAATGTTCTACACTTGGTATCTTTGGTTGCAATTTTCTACAAAACTCCTTACATGATAGCTATTTTGTGTGTCAAAGTTCACAAGACTCTATTAAACATTTAATTACTAAAGCTATTTATGATATACAAAAATAAGTATAGGATTTCAACATTCCACTATTTGATAGGATCGTAGAGAATCGGTATACCTGCCGAATAGTCATAGATAGCTTACATTCATATCAACCTAAACAACAATGGAAATCTTATTCATGGTTTAGAATTGGTGTCTGCATCTTTGAATTAACTCTTCACGTGCCAACGATAACTATCTTGAGGTAAGATGCCTTTCATTCACACCAATCTTATTCAGTCCTGCTCTTATGAAGTTACTTGCAAAATAATCTATTGAGGGGTAAGCAAAACCTCGGCTTAGTAAGATTAAAGTGAAATTTCCTCAATATTGCCTCAAGCACAAGCAATTTATCAAGCATATGATATGCATGAACAATTATATGCAATGCAAACATCGCACGCGGTCTTCTGGTAATCAACGTGAAGTCTAGGATTTAACCCCCATTAACCTAGAGCTTGGGGAATTCGTAATTCTGTCAACATCCAGTCATCTAACTTAAATTCGCTTATCACAAGTTCCACAACGGCCTTAAGTGTCCAAGCCGGGTGGCTTACGATTGGACTCGAGATGATGGTTTGACATGGTTTCATAGACCACGACTCCCCCATATCATTTAGTTCATTCTATGAAAACAGAATTTAACTTAACTTAATTTTTCCTCACAGAGGCCTTAAGTGCTCAATCCGAGGTAGCTCAAATTAAATGAAGTAGATATATCCATCACTTAAATTTTCCTGTTATTCCATCATCGGATGGTGATGACATAGAAATGCAATGCATGTCCTTATTTTAATTATAACCTAATAATCAATAATAAATTTTGGGTGATCAACCATTACGCATTCCACTCCATGCAAATAAGATATTGGTTAAAAAAAACAACAACAATTCACACAAGAACCAATTTAAGCAATTCATGGACTGATATCAGTATCTTATCATGCTTCAGGTCTTTTGCATATATTTCTCAGACTTAGATCCATATTCTTAGTTTAAAGCTTAATTCCAAGTCTTAAAGTGCTTAATTAAGTTAATAGAATGAGTTAAGTGGATAACGGAAGTAGTAGTAAGAATTCCTCAAGAACCGGAAATTTATGACATACGCAACAAGTTATACAACTTGTGTAGATGGCTATTTGATAGTAGAAGTGTTTTACATGGCTTGGAGATATTAGAAACATATTCCAAAGGCTCTACACGGTCATTTATACATGGCCATGCTCAAGGTGGGGTAGACTAGTTTAGCATCCATTTTCTTTTATTTCATTCATTTTTGTACATATACGACCAACATACACAGGCCATGTACGATGGTCGTGCAAAGCCTCATTTATGTAAAAAAAAAAACACATTGATTAAATTACACATGCATGACCTTCATACACGACCCTTTGTGTGGGGGGACACACTTTATGTCCATAATGCCTCGATTAACCAAGAAATAGTACACAACCATGTAGGATGGTCATGTAGGATGACTTTCACTTCAAACTCACTTTGGACGCTCCAATTTATATTCCCAAGTCTTGTAACACCTTTATAAGTCTTTCTAACTTAAATATTACCACTAACACAACATAGAATAATAATACAACAGTAGTAGCACACACAATCAAGCAGTAAATCATCAGAAATCCCACTCACCTTAATTGTATTATGAATTTTGTCGATATAATCCTTGAATGGATTTGTTTATTCACTATTCTTTCCTAGAACATATACAAAGAGGTTCTCTAAGCTCAGTAAACTCAAATATATAAGTTAGGATAGAATATTAATAATGAAATTCGAGAATCTTACAAAGTTGTTATATTTTACGGCTTTATTGATTTCTCTGTCACGTTGCCATGGGGTTGGATATAACCTTACAGAGTCTAATCTTGAATTGGAGAGTGAATTGCTACAATCATAATGCAACTTGTAGATTTAGAAATGGAGGTGTATTTTGTGAGTTCTTGAGGTTTAAGGTTTACGATGACATTCTTCATAAGTTTCTAGGGTTGAAGAAACTTAAAATGAAAGGAAAAAGATAAAGAAGAGGAGAAAAGGAAAGGAAGCAGTCGCATCAATTAAGGTGTGTGTGTGTGTGTATATATGTATATGTGAGGTGGTTAAAAAACATATTGGATAATTTTCCAATACGGGTCTGATTTATACGCCGTATGGTATCTTATTGTAACATGTATCTAACATACATCCTATAATATTTTTAGGCTGGAACAGATGTGCTTGCTAATTTGGATATCCTATTCACAACAATATACACAGAATTTTCAATTGAAGCTCCTAAAATTTTGACTTTATTATATTCTAAGGTTTGATATAAAATTTAGGGGTTTTGGTTCAAGAATTAAGGTTTATGGGTTTAGTTATTAAGGTTTTGAGTATGTTTGAGTTCAATCATTACTCGAGTTGCTAATCAGTTATTAAATCCTATATTCCATATGGGGTAAATTTACAAGGCATCATAGATATTATCTAGATATGATGAAGTTCTTAGCAATTTTTAACTTAGAATTTAAATGAGAATTTGAAGACTTAATCATCCTAGTCTTTGAGACATATTTGGAGCTGAATGTTTGAAGGACCAAATATGATAGACGAGCTTCGATGAATTTAAATTTTGTAATTGATTAAATTACTAAAATAACACAACTTAAACATGCTCATGTTTAAACTCTTGTTTACACTTGTGTTTTTCTTTGTCACATTTACCCTAGCCATAAATAGTGTTATAATCATATAGAAGAAAGAGAGAATAAATGAATAATTATTATTTGAGAAGAAGTTTTGTTAAGGAATCTACTAGGGGAAATATTGTTGTGAAAATAGATTCAAAGATTTAATCTTATTATCTATTCTCTTTATTTATCTATTTAATGGAGTATGAATTTGTGTATGTGGACTTGTGTAACCCTAGATTACTTTGTAAAGTATTATTTGATTGAAAGGGTTAACGAAGTTTTCATGCTTCTGTTAATTTGTTCTTTCATTGGACTTACTTTATTTAAAGTGTTAATACGATTTATCAATATTATATATAGTCTATCGTATTTCATACTAAATTTGTGTAACTAAATAGGGGGCATGCAATCTCAAGTATAGGACATAGCATAATGTTGTCGATGTAATATGAAACCTAATAAAGGAATTCATATATCATAAATTATTAATTAGCAGGTATGTTAAATAATGAAATTAATGCAATATAAATAATTAATTATAAAAGTTCTAGTTGATGAATAGAGCAAAAGTAGTTTTGGATCTACAGATCTCTACTCTACCATAGTAAACAATAGGAATTTTGGCATCCAAAAACTTGATAATGATTTTAAGTTTATTTTCTATAAATTTTACATAGTAAATTCTATGGAAGCAATGTTTGAATACATACATATAGACAATTCCATGGCGTATATATCAACTTTACGCTTCTTTGCAATTATACAACCAATGTTTGAAATTGTTAATTTTTACACCCAATTAGATGTTCAATTATTGCCAGTTCTACCTAATCTATTTTAGTTAACTATCATTGTCTTCTATTATTATTGAGTGAATCTAATCTATTCATGTCAAAACAATAGAACCCAAAGTACGATAGTTATTTTCACACTTAATTCTCCCCTTTAATTGTCTATAATAAAAATTGTTCCTGCTCTTTTATTATTATTATTTTTTTGTATTGCATCATACACTAGTCTTTATTATCACAAATATCCAATCACAATGTAAAACTTGTAATATATTATTTTATATTTTATATTGATTCCAAATTATATGCCATAAAAAAGAAAAATCTACGTCATCAATGAATGGCAGGGAAAAAAAGGAAAAAAAAAAACACACACGCACACACGCACACACACATTATAACTCAAACACTAGTAAAAATACAAGCAAAATAAAACCTTCTCCTCTTTACCCAAACACTGAATCCTCCAATTACTGTCTTAATCACTACTGCCGAAGGCAAATTCTCTTCAAATGGTCATGACCTCACTAAGTCGAATCCTTATAGCTTCATCTTTGTCTTTCATGTTATCCATATTATGAGACCTAGTTCATGCCTAATCTCTCTCCCCATCCCAACCATCATCATCATCATTCTCTACCAAGTTCACCTTGCCTTCGTGCACAGTTACATCCTCATGAGGAAAGATCGAGAGAATTCATACTTGTGTAAGCTTGATTTTGGGTTAGTAATTTTAGCATGCTTTGATACCTTGATTAAGAATAAGAGAGGTGGTTCTAAGAGCAAAGAGATTGAAGGTATAGTGTGTAGTAGAGATTTAGGGTTTGTGTAGGTTAGCTTTTCTTTGCAATGGAAAGACTTAGAATAAAGGGGAAGAAGGTTTTAGTTTGCCTATAACAATACTAGTGTTTGGTTTTAATGTGTGTGTTGTATTCATTTTTTTTTTTTTCACTACTCTATATTACTAAGTGGAATTTTTTTTATCACACTCTAAATAGGGTTTAGAGCATCAATAGTTCTGCCACGTATAACATTTAAGAGTTATAAGCAAAGGCAACCATTAATTGAATGAGTTTTTAACCAATTTTAGTTTTAGAAATCCTTAAGTTTTATAAGTAATAGTAAATAATCTTTCAGTAATACATCAGAAACCTCACAATGCAAATATTATACACTTAGAATAAAAATAACAATGCAATATGCAATCTATCTAATGTCCAGTTTGTCTTGCCTCTCACTAACATCCAATCCATAGCTCATGCAAACATAGCATCCCGATCAAGTCATCTTTGTAGCCTACCAAAGAAGGGAATGAGTCGAAGCCTAGTACAACAACAACATAAGATGCATGATATGATTACAAGCACTTACTCTAATGCAAATGTAACAATCAACCATTTAAATCTTTAATTTAGGTATAGTAAAATAATAGTGAGGCACTCATACTCCGGTAATACATTGTAAGAATCTGCGGGTCTTGAGTGGCAACAATTATTTAGGGGGTTGATATAAGTAGCTCAGATACCTATATCTACCTAAAGGAAATTTTAAGTAAGTAGCATTGTCATGACCTAATGGGGCCTAATAGGATTGTCTTGAAGTAATCATATCACGTGTGTTGATGTGAGCTATCAAATTAGAAGACAAATGAAAATATGGATTTTAAAAAGGAAAATATATATACACACACATAGAAACTTTAGTTATTAAGTAAAATTTTGAAATTAATGTTAATGATTTTAAACTTTAATGAGATTTTGACCATTACTAATCCCTTGAAAATGGTTATATGAATGTGAAAGCGAATTGACCAGTAAGCGTAATGGATCGAATCAAGCAGTAGAATGATGAGATGAGTATCGTTCCTACGATGAATAATTAAGTATTAAACTTGTGTGAGTTCCAAATAATATTTAGGCAAAAATTTTAAGTCAAATAGCTTACTAAAACTAATTTATCTACTTTCTACTCGTTGCTAAATTATTCAGATATTGCTAAATCATAGAAACTTACATTTATCTAGAGTGGGAACTTAGATCAAATCTGAATCTTGCTAATCAAGTTGAAATCGAGTTATATTAACAATAAGTACTCATGAATATTCAGGTGAAACTATCAAGATTAAAACCTCTTTTTGAAGTTCTTAAAAATCTTTTTAACCTTAAAACAACCCGGTAGCTTTTGCTACTCAAATTATCAAAGGACTCTATCTTACAATTAAGAATCTTCGACTCATTAATTGTGTAATGCATTAAATCAATTTTCTCCTAATTCCTTAGCGATAAATCAACTTAAAAACATTGAATTTATCTCAAAGATAATTTCTAAATCAGATAAAATCTCTTAGCTCGTGCATTTTGATCTCAAATCTCAATTTACAAATTCCCTTGAACCTGACTTCTCTCCCGAGTTATAAAACTTCTTATGAATCTAATTCCTTCCAGTATTTGATTCATACTAGGAATTCAACAAGAATATCACATGGTTCTAACAATCATATAACATGATTTCACCGATCCTTTTAGCAAATTACATACTTAATTAAATTCCTACCATAAAAACTTAGCACGTCATGGTAACAACTATAAATAACAAATAAGTAACTAAATCTAAACTCAAAATGAACACGATATAAGATAATTACTCTGCATGAAACATATAAACCAGAAGTAATTGAGAAACCTGACCATTAAATGCGTTCACAAGGCTTTGAAATCACTACACATTACATTTAAGAGCAAATCTCTATGCTAAAATACAAGATCTATGATTTTGTAAAGAAATTGTCTATTTCATGCCCTCTAAAACTGTTATGCACCAACCCCCTTTCTTTTTCCTTTTCTTTCTTATCTCTTTTTCAAATCCTTCTTTAAAATACAGAACAAGCATGTGAATTTGTGAACTGCCCAAAAATACACCGGTAGTTAGATATTCTATTCGACGGTGTTGCAATGTGTGTTAAGGAATTTTAAACTGTGAAGGTCGAATACTGTGTAAACATCGATAGCATTGCATCCACAATTGTCGGCGTATCTTCAATTTGCAAAAGCAGTTGTTCCAAACAACGAACGCTGGCAGCGTTTGATGGTGCAAGAGATTTTGATTCTGTGATGCTCAAGACCGCCATGAACGCCGACGGCGTTGAATGTTGATTTGTTGGCATTCATTGAAATTCTGCGTCCTTGCTAATTTCTCCTTTCAATGCTAGCAATGTTGCTTCTTTTATGAACCGATGTTGCTTCATTTTGACAACTTTGCTCTAAGCTTCATGTTTCTTGTCCCAAGTCTTCAGTGACCTAAATAGACACAATTTAACAAATCAAAGTACCAATTCTTCTAGTTTCAATAAAAGTTTGCAAAGATTATAATCCAATTGAGAGATGGAAACTGTATAAAATTTGAATTTATCAACTTTTCCACACTTCAACTTTTGCTTGTCCTAAAGCAAAATAATAAAACTCAAAATTGATATCTGAATTACAAAGTATAATTCTTTTCTTAACCTTCATGACTTGCAATTACAGTGCCTACTACTCTAACCTTACTATTCATATGTCATTAGATTACTTTAATCAAAATTTAATAGCAAATCCAAGCTAAACAAAGTTTAATGCTTGTGTGTAGCAAAAGATTTTTCAGTCTAAAAGTAAACATACAGTCAAAACAAGAAAAACAACCATTCAAACTTCTCCAGACATTTAACTAAGATACTATCCTAGCAACATAAAATGAAAGCATATGGTATCAACTTTTTCCCTAGATTTCTCCTTTTTCAAAGTCTTTTTAATTTTCATTTTGCATTTATTATCCTTTTATCTCCAACAAGCATTTCTTAAGCCTTCAAGAGGATTCTTTAGACGGGTTTTAGTCCGCTTCTTTTCAGCTTAAATCTCTTTTATTTTTCAAAGTTCATGAATTGAAATTTTGCCTTTCCTCACTTCTCATTATAGTGAGTTCATTGAGTTGACACATCTCGGGCTCATCACCCAAGTGGCTAGGTTTTAAGATACCCCTTCGAACTCTTCCTCACTCTAACATTCAAGCCAGATACTTATGACTCACTTACCAGAGGTAGTGGAGTAAAGGCTTTGCTTTTTTTCATTCTAAATGTCCAATAAATTCAAGACCTTCTTATAAAGGATCACTAAGTTAAAAGTTTCATCTACCTCTTTCACTTAATATTAAAAAGACTATATAAGAGCTAAATTTTCCTAGAAGTGAACCTGTTATTTTTCACAGAAAGACTCAATCTACTTTCAAACTTCTAATTCCTAGGCTAAACATAAGATAAATTTGTTTCTTAAAAATTTATCTACTTAATTTTAACTAAGTAAACCAATCACATCAGTAGGTGAATTAGGCATCCAAGCAAAGTCCTTGTACAAATTCAGATTTTTTTCTGTTTTTTTTTTTTTTTACACCATCTATCATGCTTTTAAGGACAAAAGTTCCAAGTGTGGGCCTAAAAAATAACTTTAGATGTCCAAAAATATTCAACAGACTAATATAGACAATATATACATATGAAGTTATGATACATTTCCATCTCATGTTTTTAATCCCTTCCCCCACACTAAATCAAATGATGTCCTCAATGTTTGTCATGCTTAAAACCAGAAAGGATTGAAAAACATAAACAAGAGAATTGATACTTTCCTGACTCAAATTCTAGAGTCACAATTTGAAGTTTGAGCTAACTTTGTTAAAGAGTTAGCTTTATCAAAAAGCCCTGTATCCAAAAACAAAAGGAAAAAAAAAACAAAAATATACCAAATTTACTATAGAAATATGTACAGATCAATCAAAGTTCAACGAGTCTACTAATTGGGTGTTCAAATAAGTACATGCCAAAAGAAATAAGAGAGAAAGAAACAACACAAATGGAAAGCTAGCAGGGACTCTAGCTTTCTGTCTCTGTACTGGTACTGTTCTCTCAAGTTGTGTCATACTTCATCTCAGCAGCTGCTGCCGGATTTAAACAAGAGAAAGCTGACTTAAACATGTTAAACAATGAGATTCTGAACGTTTTGTTTTTCTTCCTCTCCTGTTGGAATTCCTCCTTTAATTGCTTCATATCAAATTCCAGTTTATCAAGGGTATATCCAGTTGATGAAGATGGAGGATGTGTAGGTTGTATAGAGGATGAGGTGGATGGTCTCTCAGTGGGTGGCACTTCATGCTGAAGCTCAGGAGCTTCAATTTCTTCCACCTATGGTACTCCCCTAGCCACTTTCACTAATCCCCAGGACCTAAAAGGGGCAAATGAAATTCTTTTGCTAGGAATGGGTTCATCATCTCCAGGCTCTTGAAATATACCCATCCCTTTAAGCAACTTTGTGATGTACCTTCCACATAATATAAGTTTCGTTCATGTGTCCACTGCATGCCTCAACAAAAATTTTGCCACTTCAATGCCAAAATCTATTTTGTAACTTGAAATCAAACTATACATGTGAAAGATATCAAAGGTCATCACTTTACTGTGACTAGTTTTCTTGTAAGTTAGAGTATGGGCAATGATGTGATGGAGAAGTTTGTGTTTAATGTAGGTAAAAGTTGAATTCAGAGATTTAGAAGGAACATAATGATCCTTCTTTAGGTTGATCAACTCAAACCAATAATTCTCCACTGTCACATCATCTGGCCAACCAGTTGGCAAATATGAATTTTCACTCTCATTTTCATAATACCCTAACAACACTACAATTCTTCTAGGGGCACATTCTTCACTTCTCCATAAACTTGGAAAGTGATTTTTGGCAACTTATCATCCTCATCAGTTTCAAATTTCATTGTGGAAGGGAACTCAATAGTCAAATCTTTATATGCTGGTTCTCTCATGTCAAATACCTTAAACCATCTTTTATCCTCCACCATGTTCTAGATGGTTTCGTGCATTCCATATTATTCTAAGACACTCCATTCTAAGTATTGACTATTCATGAATTCCATCTCCATGAATTTCTCTTTTCTTTCCCGAGAATCTGGTTAAATAGAAAGCACGTTTTTAGTCTGCGATCTAGAGGAAGATGGTTTAGAGTTCTTCTGCTTCTTTCTTTGTTGTTGTTGTTTCAGTGCCATACCTGTACAACAACATTCAATTAAGGAATAATTGAATAATCCATACATGGTAAACAATCTAAACATTTCAACATATCTCAACACTTGACAACTTGAACAATTTAACAATACTCTTCAATAGTTGGGTTTTTTACTGTTTAACTATATGCCTAAGTCATGTTATAGAATATGCATTCCAAGTACTATCAAGTTTGGGCATATCAAACAAGAACAGTTGGTGCACATAGCATCACAATTCAACACTTGCAATTTGGAGGTATACACTGGCATCCTAGAGTTAAACGTTAGGGACAAGTGATTCAAACTACATGGGAAAGAGTTTTACGAATATTGAAGCTTCAAAATCATTTTATCTCATCAACTCTTACCATTTTCAATAAAATTACGTTTTTGACGTGAATCAACATGTTTAATTCCCTAACTTGCAAAATTCGAATATTGAGACACAATCAAGTTGATCTAACAACATGAAAACATGAGTTTTTCATTTCTAAGGTCATTAAAATCAAAAGCCCCAAATTCGAATTGAACATAAACCCTAAGGAATTGGATGTCAAGAACACACAATAATCAAAAACTTACTCTAACTATGTATAAAACCACATGCATGTACAAACCAATAGTACCCAACTTCATGATCACTCCATAATTCAATCAAACAAAACTTAAACCCACATCTCCTCTTCTTCGCGTTTTTCAGCTCACTTCCACCATGAACAGCAAAACAATTGATGAAAATAAAAGATAGAGTAGAGGAGACTCACTTGTATCTTGAATGAGTATAACATACTAACACATAGCAAGTGAATAGATTGAGAGAAAGTGATGAAATGCGAGATAAAGAGTCTTGACAGTGTAAGAGAGTAAGAGAGTAGAGAGAGTTTTGAATGTGCGAGAGAGAATAAGAGAGAGAATGATAAATAAAATTGTAGGACAAAACCTGTTTAAATGTGCTGATAAAGCTTACGCCGGTAATCCAAACATATACGCCGATGGCATGGATTTTCCAATTGTTGGCATTCGTTGTTCTGCAATTTAAACAGACAATTTTACACCGCCAAAAAAATTTAGCGGTGTTGACATGTCCAGTAGCCAGCATTAAGAATTTAGCTACTGATGTCTTCTACACCAGATGAAACACCGACGGCATAAGGAATCCATTTGCAAGTGTTAATCATTCGAACTTCTACACATCCTTTCTAATAAACAGTGTTAAATTTCTCAAATGCCAGCGTTAGCATTTTTGGTACTGACCTCATCAATGCTGGCATGAACACTAGTGGTGTTCACTTCCCCAGTGCTGGTGTTGAGTGATCTGCAATTCCTGCTGCAATTTTTCTCCTTATTCTCACTTTCTTACAGCAAATTCACTACTTCCAATTCCATTCATCTTAGCTCGATCTGTACAAACAATACACAACTATACAAGAGCACAAAAACACAAACCAAACCAACCTACTTACCTAAATCATCATGGGTTACCTCCCATGTAGTGCTTAGATTTAAAGTCGTTTAGCCTAACTTTCTTCATTCTCTTCACTGATTCTTGCTCCTCATGATAGTGATAGCACTATCATTGTTTTCCCCTTCATAATAGTGTTTGAGCGATTGGCCATTGACTTCGAAAGTTCGATTGTCCTTCGTCGTCAATTCTACTGCACCATAGGGAAAAACACGAGTAATAACAAAAGGTCCTGACCACCTGGACCTTAACTTACCTGGGAACAACTTGAGACGAGAGTTGTACAATAAAACTTGTTGGCCAGGCAAATGCTTTCTTTTCAAGATCTTTTTATCATGCCATCTTTTAGCTTTCTCTTTGTAAATCCGAGCACTTTCATATGATTCATTTCTCCATTCTTCCAATTGGTTCAATTGAAGCATTCTCTTTGCACTTTCATCTTTTATATCGAAATTAAGGAATTTAATGGCCCAATATGCCTTGTGCTCTAGTTCAACTGGTAGATAACAAGATTTACCACAAACCATTATAAGGGGACATTATAATAGGAGTTTTAAAAGCAGTTCTATAAGCCTATAATGCATCATCTAATTTCAAAGACCAATCTTTCCTTGATGCATCCATTGTTTTTTCCAAAATTCTTTTAATCTCCCTATTGGATGCCTCTACTTGTCTACTTGTTCGTGGATGATAGGGGATAGCTACTTTAGGCACAACACCATATTTAGACAAAAGTTTTTCAAATTGCTTGTTGCAAAAATGTGTACCCCCATCACTAATGATTGCTCTAAGCACCCCAAATTTGGTAAAGATGTTATTTTTCAGAAACTTAACAACTACTCGGGCATCATTTGTTTGTAAAGCAACTACTTCAACTCATTTAGAAACATAGTCAACAGCCACAAGTATGTATTTGTTAGAAAAAGATGAGGGAAAAGGACCCATGAAATCAATTGCCCACACATCAAAGAATTTTATTACCATAATATTATTCTGTAGCAATTCATGTCTCTTAGAAATGTTTCCAGTTCTTTGACATTAAGCACAAGTCATAATAAAATTCCAACAATCATTAAATAGATTAGGCCAGTAAAATCCACATGACAAAACTTTAGCCGTTGTCCTCTCTACTCCAAAATGACCTCCTACTTCTTTTGCATGACAATGCTGAAGTATGCTAAACTGTTCAGACTCAGGTACACAACATCTAATTACTTGGTCAGAACAACTTTTAAACAAAAATGGTTCATCCCAAAAATACCATTTCATATCATGAAGAAATTTCTTTCTTTGTTGATAGGATAAACCATATGGAATGATTTTCCTAACCAAATAATTGACTATATCAGCATACCAAGGTGATCTTTAAATTTCTACTGCATGTAATTATTCATTAGGGAATTTCTCATTTATTGGTAGATTTGACAAATCAGTTCCCAAACGGGATAAGTGCTTAGCGACCACATTATCCGTTCCCTTTTTATCTTTAATTTTCAAATAAAACTCTTGCAGTAGTAATATCCAACGAATTAACCTAGGTTTAGTGTCAACTTTCACAAACAAATACCCAAGAGCAGCATGGTTTGTATACACTATGATTTTAGAACCAATCAAGTAAGGCCTAAACTTATCACATGCAAAAATTACACTAAGAGCTCTTTCTCAGTGGTTGCATAATTTCTCTAGGCCTCATTAAGAGTTCTACTTGCATAGTATATGACATGAAATAACTTACCTCGTCTTTATCCTAACACTGCTCCAACAACATAATCGTCAGCATTGCACATCAGTTCAAAAGGAATCTCCCAATCTGGTACTATGCTCACCGGTGCAAAAATGAGCTTCTCTTTTAACAAGTTAAAGGCCTGCAAACACTTATCGTCAAAAGCAAAAGCAGCATCCTTTTCCAATAAATTTCACAAGGGTCTAGAAATTTTAGAGAAATCTTTAATAAATCCTGTAGAAGCCAGCATGTCCTAAGAAACTTCTAACTCCTTTTACAGATGTTGGTGGTGGCAACTTCGCTAAGACTTCTACCTTAGCTCTATCAACCTCGTTTCCCTTTTCAGATACTTTGTGACCCAAGACTATTCCTTCTCTGACCATGAAATGGCATTTTTCCCAATTTAAAATCAAATTGGTCTCTTTGCATCTTTTCAAAACACTAGCTATATTTTTCTAAACATGCATCAAATGACTTCCCAAAAACAAAAAAAAAATTGTCCATGAATATTTCAATAAAATTTTCTAGCATGTTAGAAAAAACAGCCATCATATACCTCTAAAAAGTAGCAGGTGTATTGTAAAGACCAAAAGGCATTCTTCTAAAGGCAAAAATGCCATAAGGACATGTAAAAGTGGTTTTTTCTTGGTCAACTAGTGCAATAGGAATTTGATTGTAACTAGTATAACCATCAAGAAAATAGTAAAATGCATGATCTGTAAGTTTTTCTACCATTTGATCAATAAAAGGGAGAGGGAAATGGTCTTTCTAGGTTACATCATTTAACTTTCTATAATCTATACATACTCTCAACCCTGTCACAGTTCTTGTAGGGATTAACTCATTTGAATCATTTCTAACAACAGTCATACCACCTTTTTTTGGTATAACATGCATAGGACTGATCCGCTTACTATCAGAGATAGGATAGATAATACCTGCATCCAGCAGTTTGAGTACTTCTTTCTTCATTACCTCCTTAAGAGTCAAGTTGAGTCTTCTCTGTGGTTGAACTATAGGTTTGCACTCAGCCTCCATCAAAATTTTGTGAGTATAAATCAAAGGACTAATTCCTTTGATGTCAGTAATTGTCCACCTAATCATTTCTTTATGCTCCCTTAGAACTTTCAAAAGCTTTTTCTCATGTTCACCTGTCAAATAAGATGACATAATAATGGGCAAAGTTTCATTAGTTCCTAGATAAGCATACTTCAGATGATCTAGCAATGGTTTCAACTCCAAAGCTGGAGGTTGTGTTAATGATGGAACTAGTTTCTTCTCGTTAGTGCCCAACTCCTCATAAAATCTTGCTTTTATTTTAGGCACTATCTTCACTCTTTCTTCTTCCTCCTCATCCTCACTCCAATTATCATACTCTCTCAAGACAAATTCCAATATATCCAATCCTACTTCTTCTTCAACAAATTCCATAATAAGCTCATCAATAGTATTAATTGTAAAATAGGCCTTATTATTATCAAATTGCTTCATAGCTTCATAAATGTTAAAAGTAACCTGTTCATCCATAACTCTCAATGTGAGCTTACCTTGCTCCACATCAATTAAAGCCTTACCTGTTGCAAGGAATGGTCTGTCGAGAATCATGGGGACCTCTCTATCTTCATCCATTTCCAGGACTATGAAGTCGACTGGAAATATAAACTTGTCCACCTTTACTAGGACATTCTCTACAATACCCCTAGGGTATTTGACACTCCTATCTACCAGCTGCAAGGTAACATGGGTTTCCTTACATTCTCCAAGTCCCAGTTTCCTAAATATAGAATAAGGAATTAAATTTATACTTGCACCAGAATCTATCAAAACTCTATTAAAATGAACATTTCCAATGGTACAAGGCATAGTAAAACTCCCTTGATCTCTTTGCTTTACAAGCAGGCTAGATAAGTTCCTCTGAAGAACCAGTGAACACTCTCCTGTAAGAACAACTGGTTCATTACCTTCAATCCTCCTTTTCTTAGAAAGAAATTCTTTTATAAACTTCACATAAGATGGCATCTCTTGAATAGCTTCCAAGAAAGGAATGTTGATCTGGAGATTCTTAAACACATCTAGGAATTTTGTAAATTTTTCATCCAACTTCTATTGTTTCAATCTTCCTGGAAAGGGAACCGAGGAACATAAGATTTCACTTCCTGTGATTTTTGAACTATTTCCTCAAGTTTCCTTTTTCTTTTGTCCTTTACTTGAATCTCCTCTTTTTCCTCAAGTTTTCTATAAGCAATTTCCACCTCTTTTTAAAATGACTGCATTCACAATCTTTGGATTTTCCTCGGTCTTACTAGGTAAGGATCCTGATGGTCTACTACTAATTTGTTGAGAAATCTGACCTATTTGCCCTTGAAGATCTCTAATGGTTGATTGTTGATTGTTAATCAACGTCTCCGTCTTTTGCATGAAATTCTTCATAAGATCTTCCATTGAAGAGTGATTCTATTGGTGTAGTTGAGTAGTGGTATAGTTGAGTGGTAGAGCATTCCTAACCGAACCTTGCTTCTGAAATTCAAGTGATGGTCTGAAAACATTATCGTCATTTCTCCATGAGAAATTTGGATGATTCGCCCATCCTAGATTGTAGGTATTTGAATAAGGTCCTTGGTTATTCCTTTCAAAATTCCTAACATAATTCATCTGCTCCCCACTTGATGATGCTGGTGAGTTACTGTGTGGACATTCATTGAAATGACATGGACTTGAACAAATCTCACAGCACAATACTTAATTAGGAGTAATATAATTTGAAGTGGTCAGTTTACTTACTTGAGTTGTAAGGGCTGAAATCTGTGCTGTCAACTGAGCATAGCTTCATTGTCTTGCACTGCTGCTACCTTGAACTTTGTCCTTTCACAACTCCAATTGTGTGCAGTAGATGCCATTTCCTCAATCAATGCACTAGCTTCATCATAACTCTTTCCCATTAGTACACGCTCTGATGCAGCATCTACTAAAGATCTTAATGTCTTATCCAACCTTAGATAGAAGATATCAATGAGGAGATTATCAAGCAGCCCATGATGAGGACACTTCCTAATTGCCTCCTTGTATCTTTCCCATGCCTCATACAAGGATTCACCATGGAATTTGGTGAAATTCGTTATCTCATTCCTTAACCTAGCTATCCTAGCAGATGGGAAAAATCTCCTTAGAAACTTATTTGACAAATCAGCTTACTTGATTATTGACTCCTGCAGTAATGAGTTAAACAACGCTAATGCTTTATCCCTTAGAGAAAAACCAAAAAGATGTAATCTTATAGCATCATCAGTTACACCATTCATCTTAATAGTGTTACAATACTGGAGGAACTTAGCTATGTGATCATCTAGCGTCTCATTTGGATATCCTTCAAACTAATGTGCTCGGCCATTTGTATAAGTCTAGGTTTTATCTCAAAATTGTTGGCCTGAATAGCTGGTCTTCTGATTGGGAAACCCGACACAATAGGTATTGTGTAATCCTGCGAAGCTCTAGCAGGAGCTTGAATTTGATTGTTACGATTTTCACCTTCTGCCATTTCTTCTTGTAGCTCTTGCTCTCTTCTTCTATTTCCTCTTCTCAACAAATGCAAGGTGCGCTCAATCCCAAGATCAATAGGTAAAAGTTCCAGAATTCTACTCCTTCGCATATAACTTGAAAAGAGAACAAAAAATACACAAAACCGTGAAATGTGCCTAAACTACTAATAGAACCATGGATTGTTTAGTAGTAATCAAATTGCCTGGCAACAGCACCAAAAACTTGATCCGTTGAAAATGTTTATATAAATGTGAAAGCAAATTGACCAGTAAGTGTATTGGATCGAGTCAAGTAGTAGAATGATGAGATAAGTATCATTCCCACGAGGAATAATTAAGTACTAAACTTGTGTGAGTTCCAAGTAACATTTAGGAAAAAAGTTTTTAAGTCAAATATCTTACTAAAACTAATTTATCTACCCTTTACTCGTTGTTTAATTATTTAGATATTGCTAAATCATAGAAACTTATATTTATCTAGAGTGGGAACTTATATCAAATCTGAATCTTGCTAATCAAGTTAAAATCGAGTTATATTAACAATAAGTACTCATGAATATTTAGGTGAAACTATCAAGATTAAAACCTCTTTTTGAAGTTCTTAAAAATCTTTTTAACCTTAAAACAACTTGGTAGCTTCCGCTACTCAAATTATCAAAGGAATCTATCTTACAATTAAGAATCTTTCGACTCATTAATTGTGTAATGCGTTAAATCAAGTTTCTCCTAATTCCTTAGCAAGAAATCAACTTAAAAACATTGAATTTATCTCAAAGATAATTTCTAAATCAGATAAAATCTCTCAGCTCGCGCATTTTGATCTCAAATCTCAATTTACAAATTCCCTTGAACCTGACTTCTCTCCCGAGTTATAAAACTTCTTATGAATCTAATTCCTTCTAGGTATTTGATTCATACTAGGAATTCAACAAGAATATCACATGGTTCTAACAATCATATAACATGATTTCACCGATCCTTTTAGCAAATTACATAATTAATTAAATTCCTACCATAAAAACTTAGCACATCATGGTAACAACTACAAATAACAAATCAGTAACTAAATCTAAACTCATAATGAACACGATATAAGATAATTACTCTGCATTAAACATATAAACCAGAAGTAATTGAGAAACCTGATCGTCAAATGCGTTCACAAGGCTTTGAAATCACTACACAATACATTTAAGAGCAAATCTCTATTCTAAAATACAAGATTTATGATTTTGTAAAGAAACTCTCTATTTCGTGCCCTCTAAAACTATTCTACACCAGCATCCTTTCTTTTTCCTTTTCTTTCTTATCTTTTTTCAAATCCTTCTTTAAAATACAGAACAAGCACATGAATTTGTCAATTGCCAAAAATACGTTGGCAATTACATATTCTATGCCCGCGGTGTTGCAATGTGGTGTTAAGGAATTTTAAACTGTGACGATCGAACATCGGTGGAAACATTGGCAGCGTTGCATTGACAGTTGCCGACATATCTTCAATTTGCAGAAGCAGCTGATTCCAAACAAATGACGGTATAAGACATTTTGATTTTGTGATGCTTAACATCATCATGGATGCCAGCGATGTTGAATGTTGATTTGTCGGCGTTCGTTGAAATTCTGCATCCTTGCTAATTTCTCCTTACAATGCTGGCAATGTTGCTTCTTTTATTAACCGCTTGCTTCATTTTGACCAACCTTGCTCTAAGCTTCATGTTTCTTTTCTCAAGTCCTCAATGACCTAAATAGACACAATTTAACAAATCAAAGTACCAATTCTTCTAATTTTGATAAAAATTTGCAAAGATTATAATCCAATTGAGAGATGAAAAGTGTATAAAATGTGTTATGATTCGGTATAGGAAAACAATAGCAAACAATCAAGCAATAAAATAAAGAACACATAAGAAATTTACGTGGAAAGCCCAAATCAGGAAAAACCATAGGCAGAGGAGGAGAAATCCACTATAATTGAAGTTGGAGTACAAAATTGAGAGAATGCAACTTAAGACTCTCAAAAACTCTCAAAGGAATTTCGTGTGTCTGATGTGTTGTAAAAACCCAAACAAAACACACATACATATATATATATGTGTATGTGTATAAAGATAACCAACATAACGGCTAAATTATGACCCTTAAATATATAATGAATGAATAATAAATGCCTAAATTATGATTGTTAAATGTATAATGAATGAATAATAAATGTATAGTCAAATATTCATTCATTAGCATTTAACTATGGAATTCGGTTATAGAAATCGGGTCACAAATTCTAATAATCTCTACCTTGACACGAATTCTGGAGTAACAAACACAAAATCCAATCTTCGACATAAAAACAAAATACTCTCCACCTCTTCCACAAAAATCTTAAAGGGCATCAATCAGCAATGGACATTAACTAAGTCCAAGCAATGCTCAAACTTAGCTAGAGGAAGGGCCTTTGTTAACATATCTGACGGATTATCTTCAGTACTAATTTTTCTTATAGTAATATCACCACGAGCTATGATATCACGAACAAAGTGATATCTAACATCAATATGTTTTGTCCTCTCATGAAACATTTGATCCTTGGATAGGTAGATCGCACTCTGACTGTCATAATTGACTTTAATCGTCTTTAGATCATCACTAAGTTCTCCAAATAATCCCTGCAACCAAATGGCTTCCTTAAGAGCTTCTGTAATAGCCATGTATTTGGCTTTAGTAGTGGATAGTGCTACTTTAGCTTGCAAAGTGGCTTTCCAACTGATAGCACAGCCACCAAGGGTAAAAATATACCAAGTGAGAGATCTTCGCTTGTCTAAATCTCCAGCGAAATCAAAATCCACAAAACCAACTAGTCCATCTCTAGCTCTACCAAATTGTAGATAAACTTTAGTAGTACCTCTCAAGTACCTGAAAATCCACTGAACTGCTTTCCAGTGATCCTTACTAGGATTTGCCATATATCTGCTAACCACACTTACAACGTGAGGTAAATCTGGGTGTGTACAAACCACGACATACATGAAAGATCCTACAACACTGGAATACGAAACTTTTGACAGATAATCAATTTCTTCATCTGACTTTGGAGATAAAGCAGAAGAAAGTTTGAAATGAGCTGCTAAAGGTGTACTCACAAGCTTAGAATTCATCATATTAGACCTGGAAAGAATCTTCTCAAAATACCCATTTTGACTCAGATGCAATGTACCTTTTGTTCTGTTTCTTATAATCTCCATACCAGTATCTTCTTTGCTATTCCTAAGTCTTTCATTTCAAACTCCCTGCTCAAATGAAGTTTAACTTTCTCAATCTCTCCTCTATCCTTTGCTGCTATCAGCATGTCATCAACGTACAAGAGCAAAATAAACAAAAGATCCATCCTTACATTTCTTGAAATATACACAACTGTCGAAATTACTTCTTCTAAAATCATGAGAAGTCATGAATGAATCAAACCTCTTATACCATTACCTTGGCGATTGCTTCAAGCCATATAAAGATTTCTTCAACATGCACACATGGTTCTCCTTTCCTAAGACCACAACGCCTTCAGGCTGTTGCATGTAAATTATTTCATTAAGCTCTCCATGTAGGAAAGCAGTCTTGACATCTAACTATTCCAACTCAAGATCTTGTAAAGCTACAATACCTAACAATGCTTTTATTGAACTATGTTTAACAATAGGAGAAAACACATTTGTGAAATCAATACCTGGTATCTGACTGTAGCCCTTTGCAATAAGTCTTGCCTTGTACGTGGGTTCTTCAACACCCGTGTTCCTTCTTTCTTCTTATAAACCCATTTACAACGAACAGTCTTCTTCCCTTTAAGAAGCTTCACCAAATCCTAAGTGCCATTTCTTTGAAGAGATTCAATTTCCTCCTGCATTGCAATTATCCACTTACCAGAATCAACACAATTCACAGCTTCTGTATAAGTAGATGGCTCAGAATTTGAATCAATATCTTCTGCAACATTAAGAGCATAGGTAACAAGATTTACCTCTGCATATCTCTAAGGAGGCCTCACTTCTCTCCTAGGTCTGTAACTAGCAATGGAATACCGTTCCTGTGGTTATGTAGAGACAGGACAACCTTGTGTCTGAAGCTTAGTCTAAGAAGTAGTCGCTGAAGTAGTACCTAAATCAATCTGAAACTCCACTTGTGTAGATGATTTCTGCTGGACTTCATCAGACAATGAGTTAGAAGACAAGTCATGTAACATGGATACTTCATAAAAAATAACATCCCTAATCAAAATGACTTTCTTCAGTTCAGAACACCATAACTTATATCCCTTGACACCAGGTTTAAAACCAAGGAATATGCACTTCAGAGACCTAGGCTCAAGCTTTCCATTATCAACACGAGGATATGAAGGATGGCAAAAAATTCTCAACTTTGAATAGTTAACAGGAGTACCTGACCATAACTCAAGTGGAGTCTTCTTCTCAATGGCTATTGATGGAGACCTATTAATCAAATAACATGTTGTCTAGGTAGCTTCTGCCCAAAATGACTTTGATAACTTTGCATTTGAAATCATATGCCTAACCTTCTCCATGATAGTTTTGTTCATCCATTCTGCTACCCTATTTTGTTGAGGTATTCCAGGGACTGTTAAATGTCTCCAAATTCCCTCTAACCTATGGATCATCAGAAGTAACAAGAAGATCCCTACTACTGTGGTCTTCAACAATATCAGCTTCACTCGACTTTTCTGGTTGTTTCCCCTTTTGATTTTCTACATCTCTCTTATTTTTGTTCTGTAGTTTGTAACACTCGGACTTTATGTGGCCTTTCTTCTTGCAATAGTTATAGGTTTTATTTCTATTTGTTGACTTTGATCTGCCTCTAGAATTTCCATAAGAATTGCGATCCTGACTCCTACCACGAGTAACTAAACCCTCATCTTTGGAGTCGGATACTATAACTAGATGTTTCATCTTCTTGAAAGATGCCAATGCATCATAAACCTCCTCCATGGTAAGAGTATCATGGCTATACAAGATTTGAATATGATAGAGGTAATGAACACAACAAAATTAAAGCCAAATCTTTCTCATCATACTTTACCTCCATAGATTCCAGATCTGATACAATCTCCTTAAACGTAGTCAAATGATCCTCTAACGACCCGCCTTCCATCAAACGATGTGAGTATAGTCACTGCTTTAGATGCAATTTACTGGTTAGACTTTTCATCATACACAACTACTCTAATTTCAACCATAATCCCGCAGCAGTTTTCTCCTTCAACACATCCTGTAAAATTTGATTGGACAGATGTAAATGAATTTGTGAAAAGGCTTCATGATCCTTGCGTTGTTTTTTTTCCTATGACCAAGATGCAGGCATTTTATCAAACCCTAGCAAGGCATCATCCAGATCCATCTGTGCGAGAACCACTCGCATCTTAACCTACCACAACAAAAATCTTGTGCTCCGATCCAATAAAGGAATATCATACTTGACAGTTGCCATTGTAGAGAAAACAAAAAATCAAAACTTGGCTCTACCACTTGTTATGATTTGATACGCTGAAAACAATAGCAACAATCAAGCAGTAAAATAAAGAACACGTAAGAATTTTATATGGAAAATCCAAATCGAGAAAAATCACGGGCAGAGGAGGAGAAATCCACTATGATGGAAGTTGGAGTACAAGATTGAGAGAATACAATTCAAAACTCTCAAAAACTCTCAAAAGAATTTCGTGTGTCTGGTATATTGTAAAAACCCAAACAAAACACACATATATGTGTGTATAAAGATAACCGACATAATGGCCTCAATTATGACCTTAAATATGTAATGAATGAATAATAAAAGCCTAAATTATAACTGTTAAATGTACAATGAATGAATAATAAATGTATAGTCAAATATTCATTCATTAACATTTAACTATGAGAGTCGGTTATAGAAATCGGTCACAAATTCCAACAAAATGTAAATTTATCAATTACTAATAGTCATAAAAGGAAAATAATAATAATCTTATTTTGACTCATTTTAATTATTCATTTACTCAATTTAAATAATTTTATGTCTAAATGAGAACTTGACTTTTAATTATAACTATAACAAAAGTGAAGAGTCTTATTTTGACTCATTTTGAATAACTTTATATTTGGAAATATAGATTTAAGATGAAAAAAAAAAAAGGAAAGTTTTAGCTATTTTGAATTGTCAATTAAAATTACAAATTGCAAATAAATGAATTGAATTGTTTGGTTTAACCAATAATTGAGTCATAATAAGATTATTTTGAGTCATTTTAATAACCATAGAAAGTAATAAAACTTTTATCTAGAGTCATTTTAAAGATTTTAATTTTGGAAATGAAAATGTAGATATTAAAATGAAAAATAAAAAGAAACTATAGCATTAATAGATTATCTTGTAAAATTCCAAAATGATGATAGGCTTAAGAATTTAACCATTAATGATAATAGTAAAGAAAAGAAACACAAATTTTATTTTAATTCATTTTAAATATTCTTTTGCATCATTTAAATAATTTTATATCTAAATGAGGACTTGACTTTTGGTGATAAATTGTAACAAAATGAATAAGTCTCTTAATTTGACTCATTTTGAGGATTTCCTTAAATCTTAAATTATAGCTTTTAAAATGGGAAAAAATATAGAAGTTTCAGCTCTATTGAATTGTTAGTTAAAATTACAAAGTGCAAATAGATGAAGTAGATTTTTTGTTTATGCTTATATAAGTCAAAATAATACTCTTATTTCAACTCATTTTAATAATTTTAGATCTGGAGGAAAAGGACAAAATAATAATTTTAGATCCAAATTATCAATAAATAAAATTTTAAGTAAAATCCTAAAATTGCCAATTGTCAAGTAAAATTGTAAAATTGCCAATAATAAACCATGTCGTCGTTTGAGAATTGAAGGTTCGTAGACTTTCACTAAATAGATATGTATATCTTTATAATTTAAGCCAGAATTCTTTCATTCGTCGTACATTTTTATCATATAGTTTTATATGGTAATTTATCAATATCTCTAAATTATTATTTGATCATTTTATTAAAGAAATAAACTTATCATTGCATTTAAGAATATTGACTAAAAAAAATCATCATTGCTAATTAAATCTATTTTTTCTATTATTCTTCTATATAATTTAAGTCAGAAACCATTCATTCGTCACACATTTTTATCATATAGTTTTATATGGTAATTTATCAATCTCCCCGATATTATTATTTGATCATTTTATTTAAAGAAAAGAATCATCATTGCTATTTAATCTATACCTATCTATCTATATAATTTAATTGCTATTTAATCTATATATCTTATCTATCTATATAATTTAAGCCAGAATCATTTCATTCGTCGCATATTTTTATCATATAGTTTTATATGATAATTTATCAATCTCTCTAATATTATTATTTGAACATTTTATTTAAGAAATAAGTTTATCATTGCATTTAAGAATATTGACTAAACCATAAAAAAAAATGATGATGATTTAAGAACACTTCATTTAAGAACACTTTCATCTAATCCATTCAATAATTTATGGGACGATTGATAATAAAAAGTATAAACCATAAAAATTTTCATTCTTATAAGATGAAAGTGTTTTCTTTTCCCCCACTAATTCCTATTTCTTTTCTTTTTTAATGAATAGCCTTTGAAACTAATGCACACGATTCCTTTAATGTGATCTTTTATAAGAAAATTCCATCCCATCACTTGCCGCCATAATTTTAAAAAATATTATACAATTTATAGCAACTGAACATTTCACGTTATACATGTGACATGTTGTACTTTTTTTTTTTTTTCTTTAATGCACATACCCACATATGAGCATACGAAGTTGATGAAAATATTTGTCTAAATCTCCATATCCTTATGGTGTGTTTGTATAGCTTGATGGTGGCTGGAATAAAAGAACTATCACTACCTTTTGGCTTCCGATGGTGCAATTACATATATATAATTTTTATTGCCAAATAAGAAATCGCGATTTTTTTTTAAGATAAAGATGCAGTTATTCTTTAATCTGTTTTATTATTTTCTTATTATATTTATAAATCTTATATCGAACGTTAGCATTTCTATTTCACTAATTGTGAGTTAAAATTTGGTTCCTACTTATTTTATTCAGATAATCGTATATGCACAAAAAAAAAAAAACTAAATTATAAAAAGAATAACATTATAAAGCATTTTCCTTTATTGGCAGGTATTAAAATACCCATTATAGCGTTTTTCGCATAAAAGTAAAAAGCTTTGGTTTTTCTTTTTACTCGAATAAATACGAAAAGTATGGAAATTCCATTAAATTTTTACATGGTTTATTCTATAATGAAATGAAAAGGCAAACAAAATAAAAACATAATAAAACACCAATTGGAAAGATTTCTCCTATATACTACTGAAACAGCTTAACTTTCATGTATAAATAAATTTAATATATATTTGTTGATTTAATTAAATTTTGAAATTTTATTAAATATTTAGCTGAATAGAATTTGATGTATGAGTCTATATATAAATGTGGTAGATAAACTATGTGTGTTAAAACAAATTTAATATGTTAGTGTGATCTGGAATTTGTATTTATTTGTTTTGTGTGCATGTGAAGCATAAGTTTTCAAAAACAAACCCGACCCAAACTAAGCAAATTTTGAAGCCCAAACGAAGTCCAAGCATTTAACAAAACCAAGCCTAAAGCCCTCTTTTACTCCCAAAATCTGCCTAAGTCAAGATCATGTTTGGATAATAACAAAGCTCTTATTTTGTCAAACTCCCAAATCTAAAATAGTCCTCCTAAACCACCCTCTAACAACAGAACAACCCTAACGTTTTCTTCTCTAATTTTCTCAAACAACTCACCTAAAGCTTGTATCAAGACTCAATACTCAAGTTAAAGCTATATAAGGTAATGAGTTACTTGTTTATGTGAATATTTGTTTGTTTAATTTCTCCATGAATGTGAATTTATATTACCATGATTGTTTGATGAACTGTATGTGGTGTTCGTGATCCAAGTAAGTCTATAGATTGGAATAAGTTCTTGAAGTTGTGATGATAGAGAGGTGGATATAATTGTAGTTATTTTAACTAGATGAGTGAATTGTTGATATTACTGAAGTTGTCAGTATTGTTGTTCATGATGAGATGGTTGGTATATGTATATATGAATGTGAAGTAAGTAGATATGTTGATTTTGAAGTGTATATGATAGTTAAAGATGAGTTAAGTTGGAATTTCGAATGTATGAAAAATAGGGGAAAAATATATGTTTTTCGAGAACTGGGACAAAAATCATGAGCGTAGCATTTAGTTTTGAAACATTGATTTCAACAGCTTTTCGCAAATCATGGGTGTAACCAAGGTCTTAGGAGCCTTTGGTTTGTGAAAATTGGCTTATCACAAGCATGATTGATTTCAAGCATGTATGGTTTTGTAAAAAATTCAAGATTCACTGTCATGATTGTGAAAATTGGCTTATCACAAGCATGATTGATTTCAAGGATGTATGGTTTTGTAAAAAATTCAAGAATCACTGTCATGACTTATCCCTTGCTAGCCTCGGGTCTTTCGAAAATTTCTTTAATCCAAATGTCATGAGCATGATGTACTCCTTGGTAGGCTCAAGTTGTAAAATTTTGAAGCAATCGCAGGCATGATTCAACCCTTGATTGTGTGTGATGGCTACCTTCACCTTGATCACGGGTGTGCTGGCCTATTTTATATATATATAATGACGACTTCAAGGATTAAAGATAGTAAAGTGATATGTGAATATATGAATGAATGTGTGTTAAGTTATTTTTGGTATGAGTTTTGTTTAGAATATGAAATTTGAGCAAGTGTTAGTTTGTTTTTGAATTAATATTAAAGTCTTCTTGATTTTATTTCTTTTATCAGATTCTCCTTCATCGTTGAGTGTATCTATTAGTTATTTTGTCAAGAATTTCTCAGGTATGTAGTAGCTTGCTTGATCGTTGTCAAGTTAGGCAATCCTAAATGGACATTAATCAAAGATGAGTTAAAGATTGTTTGAAATTAGTTGCATGTGTGCCACTGAATCCAGTTCGGAGAGCAAAAACTTTGTCTAAGTAGATACGGTAGTTAGGTACTTAGGTCACCTTAGTCATGATGCAATGATGCTTAAGTGGCTTAATGGGTAGTCGATAGGGCTAACAGTATCGGTATAACGTTTGTTTATACTTAAGAGGAATAATATAATTTAGTTCACATATATGAGACCAACTGAACTAGGTGATATTATAGATTAAGTTAAGTAAAGATGAGAAGTGGCTGTGGTCTCTAGAGATGCTACTATTCTTTTTCAGTAGATATAAGAGATATAGATATCCAGACTGCCTATATCAACCCTCTGAGCTGCTATTGTTACTTAGGATCCTCGACTCAAGATTGAAATCGAAGTTTGAATACTTCAGTTTTGTTTTGCTCACTTAATCAACGATAATTAAATAATTGATTGTTGCATTGCATTTAGCCTATATGTGCTTGTCACTTCGCATTTGTTTGTGTTGTTATATTGTCACGCCTCCAAACAGGGTCAAGACTGTTCAGCTCCAACACGTATAACACTTAAGTGTTATACGCTAAGACTACCCTAAACTATTTATTTATTGTGATAGTTTGGTAACCAATTTTAGATTATGAAATTGTTTAATTAGGTTTTGAAAATATTAGATCGAGTAACGAAAAAAAAAAAACATAGTATCAAAGATAGGTGAAAATCAATACAAAGTATCTGATAAAATTTTTTACAACAACGTGTATAAATCAAGCTCTCAAAAGAGAATACAAATTTATAAGATAACTATAACTTTTATTTAAGAGAAACACATAATCCCACGCTCCTAGCTACTCCATTCATCAATAAGCTTGTACTGATGCATCTTATACCCGAGACACGCATAAGATCAACTTGAAATCATCCAACACTCGAAAAAGAAGGAATGAGTTGAAGCCTAGTACACAGCAACGCAATCACACACGATATGGCAAACGCACCTAAACTAGATAAAATGCAAAAACCAACAGTTTAGGACTATCGTTTAAGGCGATTCAAACAACATGGGAACACTCACACTCTGGATAATAAGTTATGGTAATCTGGGGTCCTCAGTAGCAACAACTGCTTAGGGGTTGATATAGACAGCTCAAATACCCATATCTCCTATATGATATACCTGAAAAAAAAAATAGCTTCCTCTAGGGTTCACAGTCATTACGCATCTCTATTTATTTCAATTCATATATATATGCAGCTCAATCGGCACCCATAGTCGTGAACTATATATACTACTTCTCACTGAACCTAAATGGACGTTATCCCGATAGCATTTACCCTATCAGCTACCTGTTGAGCTATCAACAGTAGCCTAAGCGCCTAACTACTGTGCTAGCACTACCTAGCAACGTTATCGCTCCTCGGATCGGATTAAAGATGAAAGCACACTCAGATAATTAATTAGGTCATCATTAAATGTTAGTTCATTTTAAGATGCCTACCTTAGTAAGCAACACACAAGTCACTGCGTACCTAATATCGAAATAGTAAATAATAGGTTGATTGAATATATGTCAAAAAGGTTAATTTATATAAGTATTAAGTGTACAAACTAGGGATTCAAGTCATATGGATTAATCAATTAACATTAAGGCTTATGTAGAATAAGGCCTTTGGTTTATAATTGAGTTAAGTCTAACTATGATAGTTGGGTTAGATAATTTAGAATAAGCCCATAAGATTCGAAAATCGAATTTGTTATTTAGATGTATTGAACCTTGAGAGATCCTAGATTAGGCCCAATAAGAAATTCTCTAAGTGTTTAACTTTTAGGGTAATGGGATTTAGAGTTTAGGAATTGAGCCTATTAAGGAATATACATGTTAAATTAGATGGAATTGAGCTTTATTTTGTATTTAGGTCTAATTAGAGTAATATTAGCTATTGAAACTAAGAATTATGTTCAAGCCCAAGTGGAATTTAATTTAGACCCTAATTAAGCTATTGGGCCTTCCAATATCTTATATAGGCCTATTAAGGATATTTCAGGGCTCTTAGTCCCATAGAATAATTTGGCCCCAATTAGGTATTTCAATACTTAGAATCGATAATGGACTTGAATATTTTGGGAATAGGTCCAATTGGAATAGGTAAAGATATTGGGCCCTTATTATAGAATTTAAGCTCATGGAGCGTAAAGTTAGATATTTGTCTATATTTTGAAAGTTTAGACCCTAAATGGCTAGGGAAGACTTGTTAGGATTTTAGTTTGAGCCCATTCAGTGTAAATAGTCCTAGTTGGCTATAAATTATGTTATTAGCCCTAGGATTGTGTTCCTAAACCATTTTTATTTAATTAAGTCCATTTGTAGGTATTTAGTCAGATTTGATCCTACTTGAGTGTTTAGGCCCATAACCAATTAGTAGAGCCCAAAATTATTGATATTAACTAAGTCAGACCTAAATTCATTTCCAAGTCCATTTTGGGTTATTTAGGTCAAGTTAGATCTATTTTCTCTATCTTAGCCCGTTTTAGGTCATTTATCTCATATTTATTATATTTTTACTAATTAAGCTCGTTTAGGTCATTTTAGCCTATTTAATCATAAAATATTTATTAATTCAATTTTATAGCCCACGATATTTGTCAAATCCTTTTAATTGCCAATTACCTATTTTAAGCTCGATTAATTAATTAAAATCTATTATAACTTGGTTTGGTATATTTAGTCCAACTAAGCCCATATAATTTTATCAGGGCCCTAAACTATTACCTAAGCTCAATTTAGCTACTAAAGCTCATAATAATTTAGTTATATTGATTTAGGCTCATACTATATTCAATTACCCAATTTTACAATTAAAAGGCTTTTTATACCTAATTAAACTAATTTAGCAAGCTAACCTATATATATCCAATTTTAATTTAACAAAAAGCCTAATAAATCAAAATTTTCCTAAATTAACTAATTACAACTAACTATACATTAATCAAGCTAGTTGATAGTTATTAAATTTAATTAGATTCAAAATTCACAATTTTTTTTTTCCAAAAAAAAAAACGGTGCTGGAAAACAAGGGAGGTCTAGCACCGGTTTGTTTTTGGACCAGTTAACATTAATTTTTTTATTTTTTGGTCCGATTCGATTTCAATGTAAAAACTATACATCCTAAGCTATTAAATAGTTGTGGTTTCATTGGAAAAGGAAAAATAAAACTGATCGGTTCGGCCTAAGAAAGAAATCCGGTTCAAACAGCGATTTGCACAATACATCCGAAAAATAAAAATCTAAAAAAAAAAGTAAATGACCTTAAAAATTCTAAAAATTTCCAGATCATATATATATTTATTAAACATCATTGCCTAAAACGTTTGTGCAAAAATAAGTACATTTGGTATTTTATTTATTTTTCTCAATAAATAAGCTTATTAGGCCTTTAAAAATAGTAAATAAATATGAAAAATTACGAAACCTTCCAGTACTATCATTTTCATAAATTTACATGAAAATAAATTCATTTAATACCATAACCAACATTACATATCATTACAAATAATATTTCTATTTTTTGTCCAGCAACATGTAATTGTTTTTATTCAATTTTCATCATGAAAAATCATTACAAAAATCATATAAAACACATCAAAATAGATTACATATCATGCTAATTTATTTTAACCATATTTATATCATAAATCCACCAAACAATACATAAACAATGCCAATATCAATACATTTTGATCAAACTAAGTGACACATGATATTTTACCTAAATCATATATTTCATATTATGTATTTTTAGTATTTCAACATATTATTTACTAACACATTTCACTAATCACACTATTTAATTAAATCACTTTCTTGTAGTAGCAAAACAAGCTTAGAACCTTTAATACTCAACTCCTAGGAATTTGGTGAAGCACCTTTTGCCTCTAATCCAAAAATTTTCTTGATAAACACCTAATTTTAAAAGAAAAAAAAAAGAGCTTAATAGCAGTTTTAGATGGCTTAAAGAAGATATAAAACATAGAAGACTCAGTATTTATTAGGGTTTTGATAAAAGAAATGAGTTTGGAGTGTTTTTGGGTATGTTTGGAGAGAAAAATGAGATGAAATTTTCTGCTAGATGAGGAGAAAAGGTGGTGGCTACTTTAGATGCATTAGGATTTCATTTTTGAAAAAGAGTGTATGACAAAAATAAGAACATTAGTTGGCAATAATGGAAAGGTTCTAGAACTCTATGAGTTGGCAAAATAATAATATTTGAATAAAAATTCTATTGAAAAGTTTTTAGGATAAGAATAGTGATATTTAGGCACTAGAAGATTTTTAAGTGGGTTTGACGCTAAGGTAGTTGGTAGGACGAGTTGATAATTTGATTAAGGTCCTAACATGTAAATAGATGTTAAATGGGCTTAGAAAAGTAGCTAAATTAATCTAGGAATTTCGATTTAGCAAATTTGAAGTTGATAAAATAAATTTAGCTAATTAGGTGATTAGAATAGATATTTGATCATAATTAGGGTGTTAAGAAGTTTAAGCATCGAATTTAAATGAATTTGTCGGAATTGGGAAAAAATGGAAAAAAATTGGAACATTGTATTTTAGGTGGATGACCTAATCGATAGTTGGGTTTGGTTTAATTTATTTGGTAGGATGAAATAAAAAATTAATATGGTTTTATCTCTATTTTCATTGGAAATCAATTACTAGTTTGAAATTGCTAATTCACCTAATTTTACTATGTAATTTATCTAATTTACTTAGTTAAATTATCTATCTCAAAATTTCTAATTTATGTTTTAATTTGGTTAAAATATTTCCATATTTTATAAGATCTAATTCACATTTTTTTAAACTAACATAGTATAATTTAAGATATTTCATGTATGCTGGCCTTTGGCTCATGTTGCTGCTTTATAGGTGATGTTGATGATAAATTCTATGATGATATGAGTTACAGGATTGATTGGGAAGCTTTTATGGATGGATAGGGTGGCTAGAGACCCATGTGTAGGCAAGGATGTTTTAGCCAAGTTTTCTAAAAGACAATGAAAATGAAATGTAATTCTTGTTATAGGCTTCTTGATTAAGTCTTCATTTGTAATATAAGATGTTAAGTTTTTCTTTCAAGTTTTTGTGTTGAACAAGTTTTGTAATCTTTTGAAGTGTCATCTATTAGACAATAAAGTTATTCCAAGTTTTATAAAGTTGATCTAATCCTGTGTTGAGTAGTTTTATATTAAAGTTTTATGAGTGTAAAGCAGGTTTAAACAAAGAGTCATTATAAACATCATATTTACAGACAACCTTATGTATAATACTTAAGTGTTTTATAATACTTAGGTATTATGCGTGGTTAGGGATTTGACATGCTTAATAATGAAATTAGGCAAACCAGGTCTTTACAACAGCATAAGATCTCTGGATATAATTTAAAGGATATCACAATCTCATAAATCAAAACAAAAAAATCACTAATTGGTATGATATTTTTTTTTTTGAAAGTACAATAGCAAAAATCAAAATTTATTCACTTAATTTTATAAGTAAACAATTAATTCACTTAATTTTAGAAATAAATCATGTCCATTAGGGTTTCTTTTTTTTTTTTTTTTTTTGGGCTAAACATTAGGTTTCCATAAAGGCAGGTAATTCAATGTTTATTTATAAATTATATTTCTTATTTTCAACCAAACCCAAACATTGTGTGGAAAAGTAAAACGCCAAATCCAAAGAATGGCTTGTCTAAAAGTTGAATTCTTATGCCTTGTTATAATATTCTCCTTCATCCATTCAGCTCAATCCAATGGTAACAATCCTCTCTCTCTTTATATAATACATTGTTATAGTTTTATTCATTTTCTTCTAAGTTTTCTTTGTTTTATTTATTTTTTGATAATGTTTTATTGTTGTTTTTGATAATCAAATGCTCTAATACTTGCTTAAAAAAAAACAAATATTGTAATATAAGAAGAATATTTATAGCGTAATCACCTTTTTTTTTTTTCCCCCTTTTTGTTTCTTTTCCTCTCATACTTGATGAGACTCGATAAATGCCATTGGAGAACTTTTCATTATTAATTGTTAAGAATCACAAAGTTCTTTTTCATTTTAATTTTTAAAGAAATTGCCATGTAATCCTCTAAACTTGAGTACCAATAGATTTTACACTTTTTAAGTGTGGTTTCACTTTTTAATGATTTTAAAATTATATAAATAACCTTTAAACTAAGGTTAAAACCATTTTTAGTAATGATTTTGATAGTTGTTTGCATATTTTTGAAAATTCATAGGAAAATAAAACCAAAATGTATCTACAGTTATATATTTTATCTTTTCATTATTTGTTTGAATTCTAAATTGTAAACTGCAGCCCAATGTCACAAATATCTAGAATATAGCGATTGCTATTGGACTGGAGGTCCATCCCGGGAAAAGGAAGATTGTTTCGACTTATGTTACCTTATTATCTATTTCCAGCTGCTGCATTTTGTGGCCCACATCAAGGAAGATATGAATGTTGTTGTATTACTCAAATGTTTTAGATGGTGTTGATTCTTGAATCATAAACTCAATAAATAATATCGTGTTATTGTGGATGACAAAGAAATATCACGTGTTAGAATTCTAGTTATCTATTCTAATACCACAAATTTTTTCTTTTATGTTCTTATACAATATATGTGAAATCTAAATTTAATGTGGTATGAAAGCATACATCAAATAATTAATTCCTTGTATGATTTTTTTGTACTTTATTTAGTTTCTTACTAGGTGATTGAATATTTCTAGCCTCACATAGGAGAACTAATGTAGAAAATCAAAAGGATATATTTTTCTCTCTCCAAAGATTAGAATTTTATTCAATGAAGCATATTGAAATACAAGTACATATAGTGCTAACAATTTAGGTAGGAAATGTAGATCCAAAGATTCAATAAAAAAGGACACATTTCCTGAATAAAAATGTTTACAATAACCTAGAAAAAGTTCTAGTGTGATCATGTAATGAAACTCAGTACTCTAGTTGGGAAAGATCCCATAATGGGATGAAAAACAAGTAGAAAACAAAAACAATGAAAGAAAACCTAAATCTGAAAAAATGACTTGATATAACTTTTCTTTCATTGGTGGAGAACTGACTGTAAGCTTTCAAATCTAAATGAAGCTGTTCTCTTATTTGTTGATGGAGAACTGATTGTAGAACTTTAGGTCTAAATCAAGATGTCCTTTTATTAAAGAGTCGCACATACTACAATAGTATATGAGATAGTCGTCACTCCTGGATTTTCTTAGGGAAAAAAACCTAGAGGAAGAGGAAGGAGAAAGCATGGTGACTTCTTGAAATCAAATATCGTTAACATGATTTTTTTTTTTTTTTTTAAATTGTAAATGCTGATCTAAGGTTTGATGGTGGATCCTCTCCATTTATTTTCGCTTGATTTTTCTTAATTCGCTATCTTAAAATATGTGGCATGTAGTTAAGTAATGAGATTAAGAAAAAAGACGACATTTAATAATGCTATAAGAATTCAAGAATTCGGATAATTTTAGCTATTAATTTATAAATTAAGGAATATTGATTTTGGTGATTCGTTGTATAATAATAGTAGAGTAAATTATGTAGGCATGCATTTGGCCTTAGTGTGAATCGATCCCAGCTTGAGACTGGTGCCATTGGGTGGGTTTAGATCCGTTTCGATCCCTTGGAGTCACGGGGTTAGAATTGGCAGGCTAGGTCCACTAAAACTAGCTGTGGCCTCTCATCACCATGTTTGGAATAAGATAAAGAGGACTGAAAGAATAGGTGAAAGAAATTCATAAGTCTATCGATTACTTTTCCTTTGCCTTAGCGGTGGAATTAGGACAAATCCATATCTATGGATTCCACCAATTTTCTTTGATTTTACTATTGCATCCACCATAATTTACTATTTTATAATTTTTCTTTAACTAGAAGTATGCATTTCTTAAAAATTTAGGGCGAAGTGTAAATTTGTGTCTCCTCTCCCTCTCTCTCTGTCTCTCTCTATCCAAACAAGTTGAAAGACAAAAAAAAAAAAAAAAATGAAGAAGAAGAAGAAGAAGATCACATAAAGGGAAAAAGACAAATCATCCTACTAATTCTTTCTCCCACTCAACACTCTTACATAGTGAAATAGGGGATGCGGTTGAATGTCAAAATTCTTGCAAAATTATCATGACTTAGATGAAGATTTTTGTTTAAATTCAAATAGAAGATGATAAATTTAAGTAATATAAAAAAAGGAGATAAACATTATTAAGAATTGCGTAAACAGTATAGTTTCATGTTGTTGCTATAATTCCATTGGATATTGTCAAAAGTGATACATGAAACATCAATCTACTTAAGGACTTCATTTGCTATATTAGTAGTATGGTAAACAACTTCTTTTTTATACCACCATTAATAATGATAGTCTTCTCTTTGTATTATTAAAAATGTCAATATTCTATTTCTAAATGTAATAAAAATACTTTTCCTTTCTTGCATAGTTTTCCCCAAAAATATTGTAGCACCAACAGTATCAACTTATTCTTGCTCTATAGCTTTAAAGTAGGGATAAAAAATCTATTAAACCACTTTTCAGAAATTTCCTAATCTAAACTAAACTGAAAGTTTATGCTTAGAAAGAAGGAGCAAACCAATTCAAACAAAGAAAAGAAAACCAATCCAAACCATTTCGAAAAATAAAGTAACATTCTATAAATGGTTACAAGAATTAACCCCTAAGTGGGATGACACGTGCCTTACTTTTTCTCTTTTCTTTTTCCTATTTTTTCTGTATTTGAATAATTTGACAACACTTACTTTTCACTTTTACAGCATAAAAGACAAAGAAGATGTAGATCATCCTTAGTTAAACGCATTGATTACAATAAAAAAAGGTTATATTTGATTATCTTCATTCAACTTACATCATAATGAAAGGGCAAAAAAGGATTGGGAAAATGGAAAAAAAAAAAAAAGAAAATAAGGGAACGACAATGTTACTATAGCTATGTGAGGTCAGAGAAACCTTCATGCCTAGCTCCACCCTGTTTTCATGTCGTTTCAATGCTTCTTCAACCAGTCATTTCAAGCACTCAAATTTTAGTTTTCATAGTGAAATGAAATACCATTTTTTATTGTATTTGGCCTATTTTTAGACAAATTTGTTAAGTCTTTTTGTTTGGTTTTAATACAATTAGAACATGTTTTTGTAATTTCCAATATTGCTTATGAGTGCACATATCACACCCTAGATGGTACCTTACACATGATACTCCATTGTACATGATACGAAAATCTAGAAATGACATCCATGTCACTCAGAGATTCCACATAAGTGTATGAGGCACCCTAACGACTTAGGGACTCTACTAAATCTTGTTAGTTAATTATATAATTTAAGCTGATTAAACACTTTATAACATAAACAAGTTCTCACATCAGTATTTCAAATAACAAGTCATCAAGATAGCTAATACATATAAATGAGCCTTTATAAAATGGAATTCTAATAAAAAAACAAATCTCTACACACTCATCTCACTCATCCTAGAACTCCCAATTATCTGTGGTTGCCGATAAGCTAGATCTATCCATAA
Source organism: Combretum micranthum (assembly GCA_024138025.1). NCBI lineage: Eukaryota > Viridiplantae > Streptophyta > Magnoliopsida > Myrtales > Combretaceae > Combretum > Combretum micranthum. The sequence goes on from JAMXBD010000641.1 coordinate 539,943, forward strand.
CTTCCCTACAAAGTAATACAATATATAGGTATAAGCTCTATCTAGCTTAGTCAGTAATATCCTCATATTACACCTTAAAGCAAGTATTCAATCAATTTAATTAAATCCAACCATATGTTATACATGAATAAGCAAATGAATGCGACAAGATACATAGCCATTGGAAACAATGTATAGTGAGGAATTACGCCCTCCATGACTAAGGGTTACAAAAGTTCCAGTACACGTCAGTTCTAGATATCATCACCTTTGGTTTGTCACAAAAAAAAAAAAAACATAATTTGAATATTTCTATAGAAAAAATCATCGTAAGCTAATAGCTCGAATGCTACGGAGATCCAGCTCAAGTGTGATGTGAGCAAGCTCAAGTAGAAAGGTTTTTAAATTTTAGCAAAATTAGTTTTCGTTTTTGAAAAATAAAGCTTTTCATTCCCAAGGTAGGTAAATTGAGTACATCCCATTCTTTAAGCGATGAAATGTTAGCTCAAATCCTCATGAAGGGCTTCATTTCTTGATGCAAAGAAGTTCCTTGAAGTTGGAGTAGGCTCCTGATATGCCACCCTGTCACAGCCACACCTAGTTTACCATGTGAACAACCTTTAGAAGATGCAGCTTGTGCAATGTGTGAATTCATTCTTATTTTATAAGTGGAATAAAGATTATCTAAGAGGATCATCCAATTAGTCTTAGAGACTTACATTGATACATTTAAAAATGTAAGCAATCAGATTATCCTTTAATAAGGGTGTCTTATCAAGCACCACACCATGTCAATCACATATGTAAATCCTAATCCCTCATAAAATCAATTCAATTAACAATATAGTTAAACATTGCTTATGCAAGTAATTACAAGCACAAGCAAGCATAATAATCACAAAAAGAATATTCACTCTACCATGCTCCCAGCTAATCGTAGTAGTTGTCAAAAGGTCTATATCGAACTCATATTCACTTAAATACAATAAGGATAATAACGGTTTATAAAAAGGTAATCAATTAAATCAACATAAGAAAGAGTAAGCTCATTCGGATGGGTTAAGCCTCTTCAACTAAGGAAGGATTGATTAGCATTGTTTTTTTTTTTTTTTTTTAGAATAGATAGCTGAATTTATTCAAAGGAATGAAAGTGCCTAAATTTTTCCATCTAGATAGAAGCATTGTACAAATTTATCTTGATGGTTATCTTCAACTATATCCAAATACTTAATTTTTGTACATTTTTGTGTTATTTTAATTTTTATCCTTTATAAAAAAATGAATCGATTAGGAAAAGGTGATTGAAAATGGGTTGAAAATAGAGGTTGACACTTGTTCATAGGAAATGCACGAAGTGTTTTGCCTCTTCTTTCCCACTATCTATTTTACAAGTAGTGCTCTTTTTGTGGTTGTGGCATGTTAATTTTGATCCAATGCAAACCCTTGTATAAAAAGCTTTTGCTATTGGTTTTGTTACGACTTATGCTAATTTTGACTTTATATTACCTAAATTAAACTACTACTTTCTGGATCATTTACATGATTGTATATATGGATCTCAAGCACGATGTCAAATCCAAAACATTGCCGACTACCGACATGTCTATGTTGCAGGAACATGAATTATGGTATCTACTAGCAAAATGTAGTCATAATTTCAAACCATTTTTATTTTATTGTTTTGCTTGGTCCAAATCATGGAATAAAGTTGAGATCAAGAATGATAATTTGCTATTTTTTTTCATATTTACACAATTATAATTCTTCCAATTGAATTAATACTTAGCAAATAGATCCTAAAATGGTATGAGCTGAATGTCTTAAGATCCAGATCACCATTCCTTTTGTTGTCTCTTTTATCTTTGGATTGTGGTCTTGATATATTTACTCATCAATACTATCTATCTTTAGGGGGGAATGATATGTTCAAATATACAACAACCTTCCAGTTATTAAGTTATGTATACTTGAAAGGGAAGATATCATTTTTCCACGTTGATATCTAAGTTAATGAGGCATATTGCTTTCTCTCACCTAGAAATAGCAGCTTAAAAGTGAATAAATGTACACTTTTATTATTATATTAATCAGGGCGAGGCTATAGGACTTACATTTCATCAAACATCATTAATTCAAACCAATCATTAATTGACTAGCATGATCATGTTTAAATATCGTTGATTTAAATAAAAGCTATGTTTGCACATTACTGACTTGATTGAACATCCATGTTTTCACATCACCAATGTCTTTGAATAGCCATGTTTAAATTCGGGAATATAGATTAATTGTCTTGTTTCTACATCACTACTTTAGCCCAACGACCATGGATAAAGGTTTTTAATTTTGTGCAAGGCACATCTAAATATCACCAACTTAATTGCTTACCTACGTTTAAACATTGCTAATTTACCAAAGAGTTACGTTTAAATGTTGCCAATTATCATTTTTTGCTATATTTAAATTTGGCGGGATAGTGATTAAGTGTTTTTAGCAACATCTAAGTGTGACATGTACCTAATAGTATGTCTCATTTAAATGTAGCACAAGAGAGTTCATTTAGCTCCTAAATTTATTCTAGTGACCTTTCAATCTTTTGTTACATTTTTGCCACTTATATCAAAAGCTACAAAAAAATCTTGTGTAATGTTTAATTAATGCTTTGTGACATTTATTAAATGTTGTCAAATCCTCATTTTTGTTGTAATGACCTTACTTGTTTCTAAACAACCCTTGTGAATTGTTTCCAAACAACCCTTGTGAAGCTTCTGCAATATATGAGCCTTTCTCTCATTGAGATCGCTTGCAAGACAAAGAAAGATATATTAGTCAGAAGTCAACCTGAGGTAGAAGAGTGAGGCCCATGATAAGCGTACTTCAACTAGTCGCCCCAATGATGATGGAGCCTCAACATTGGCATCTTCATCTTCTTCATTTACATGAATAGTGACACCTAGGGCACTTTTGCTTCATAGCAATTTATTCATCATTCAGGCTTAGTCTTTTTGCTTGTAGGATTTAGGTTAATTCACTTAACGGGTATAAACTCAAAATCCTAATCAAGCTCCACGTTAATGAATTGCTCTTTTCAATTCTTCAAAAAAGACTCCAACTCAACAAATAAAGTCATATATTTCTTCTATTGAAAACTAACCCTTTATGTTTGATAGAAAATAAAAAAAAAAATGCTATGACAATTGAAGGTTGAGGTCTCTGACATAAGCCCATGCATGATGCTTCAAAGACAACTAACAATATCCATGAATTCAACATCAGCTAACGGTGACTCGAACTATTGTGCACTAGACACTCCTCTTAGAAGTCTAATAACAGAAATCATACTCCAAACCCTAAACATTTCATGTACACATAGAATTTCTGCCTATACATTAATGTGACACAATCCTCCTCACTTGGAATAACAATAGCATATTTTCTTGGGATCTTCACAAAGTCTTGCCACTCTGTATTCAATAGTTTCTCATCCAAAACCTCACTCTTCATATGGTTAGGTCTCGCACCATTATCCTTTAGGAAAGGAAAAGAAAAGACAACCTTGGATCTCCTCCCATGATAAGTGGAATGAAAAATTTTCCCTTGTAACACTTTCTATAGCTAGGTAAATGCCCTCCTTGTTGTGTAAAGATTCAAATAATTGCTTAAGGGAACTCCATACTAAATGGTCTTCTCGTGGCTTTTTTTTTTTTTTTTTTTTTTTAAGGGATAGACTTAAGTTGTTATCAACTTTGGGGGAAGGTTGACCCTTCTTAAGGTACTACTAGTGGTTAAATTGGTAAGAGTTTGAGAAGAACTGCAAAAGCTCTCACTGCCATTTTTTATTCAATGTTTTCTTGAGAAGTGATGGAACACAAGCGTTTTTCTAGTAGTGAAAAAAAGAACTTAGGAATGTCAAGTCCGAATTTTTCCTTATCCTTCTAAAGATTCCAAACTGTATTAAACCCTGCCCATTCAATATAGAACAATCGACTAGGAACCAATAGGATTTTCGTAAATTGGCCTAGTTTTGAAAAATTGTTTGAATTGGAGTTACTATTGACAGATTTTGGAAAGATAAATGATGAACCAAAAATCAAAGGGTAGTTAGATTTTCGGTTTGGCCACTGTTCCATGTGAAAACCATAGACTAATGGATATAAGAACAACTATTTTAAAACTCAAAAGAGCTACGAGGTTTTCACGGGCTTTAGAATTGTGAATTACATGAGCCTAAAATGACAAATCTAACCATTTTTTTTTATAGAAAAGTTTAAGGAAAGCTATTTTTTTTTTAAATTTTTCATATCAATGCCTAAAAAGAGGAAATGTTTCATAAGTCCTAAAAGAAGAATTTTAGTTTTGAGATTTTTATGTAAAATAACCTAAAAAGGATTTTGTGATTTTTATGTAAAAACACCTAAAAAGGGTTTTTATTTTTTATGTTAAAAAATAAAAAAGTTTTTTGTTTTTTGTGACCGCTTCGTAGGTTCCTACATATCTACTAACTAGAATCAAATACATGTAGTTCACTTTAATTTTATAAAACTGCTAGTTTGTTGGTTGATTTTAATTATGAAAAACAACCAAGATTGAGTTGTTTATCTATCTTTTTTTAAGAAAAAAGTGTTAAAAGGTCTAACTTCCATGATTTTGAAAATCCCTAAAAACATTTTAATTTTTTAGAAAATCTCCATTTATTTGCTTTTAGTATTTTAAAAAATAACTAAGTGATATTATTTATAAAAGCCAATAAAACAATTATTACATATATCTCATATATGGGAGAAATGCAAAAAGAAAAAAAATTGTTCTTTTATAAAATTTTCATTTTATTAGTTTTTATATCTTCTTGATAAAGGTAAATTTGTTCAAGGACCTAAGAAAAACTAAAGAAGCTTATAATAAAAGTGAGCAAAAAATTCGAATTCATTAAATGTATTAATCGACACTACTAGTCATTCTTATAACATATCAAACTTGTAGATATCAATTTTATTATTATATTTTATTATTATTATTATCATCATCATCATCATCAAAGAGGAGCAAACTTGCCTAGGAAAATACATATTAGAACATCTAGCATAAGAGATATATATAACATCTCTGAATAAAAAATCACAAACAAAATCATGCCGAGAAGCAAAAATTTGCACTCTTAACTACTACTCTACTGCTTTCTTTGCAAGAGCATTCGCACAAGAATTAACTTCTCTATAAGTGTGAACTACTTGACATGTTAATCTCTCTGAAGAATCTAATTGATGGGTCTGAGTAATTAGCATGACAAAGATTTTGATTAGATTTATCAAATAGCATGTCCACAATAATCTTATTATCCATCTCCAAAATAGCATTCCTTATTCCATATCCTAAGCTAACCAAAGTCTCCCCCACAACTTTGCTACTATTGTAGAACCTGCTCCAATGTTAGCCATAAATCCACCAATTCATCTTCCTAAAAAATCTCGCACTACCCACCAGCAAGAGCAATAGTATTTCCATTCTTCATAGCCCTGCTAGTATTGATTTTAAAGCATCCATATTGACGGGGCTTAACAAACTAATCTCTCTTCTCTAACTACCAGAAATATATTCATTTCTTGCAAAAAAAATCCTTAAATTTATCTATAACAGTGGAAGAAGAGAATTATCACAAACAATTTCCTCCCTCATAACCTCTTTATTCCTTCAACCCAAATCAACCAACAAATAGTTACAAAATATTTAGACCAAGAGATATTATCAACCAACTCATTATCCACAAATTAGTGACCAATCAATTTCAAATGACATACTCAAAAAATTACATAGCTTATGATAAGGCAAGAGCTTATACCAGATAAGAACAAAATGATGACAGTCTCTTAGACATGATCAATATTGTAATGCCCTAAACTTAGTGCACTATCATCTACCACATGTCCTTATTAGAGGTGGATATGTTAAGGCTCAGATTCTGATAAACCACAATAAAACAAAACATTACTCCAATATCTCACATTAATTAAGGTTTCATCATATCCATTAATTTCATTAATGAAAACATCATTAAAAAAATCATTTGAAAAGCCTCATGACATAAAAGAACCATAATAAATATGTAAACTTTAGAAGTCTACAACTCTAGCTATCTTAAACTGCTATTCATCTAGTAATCAACTGGAAAGTTGGCTCCATTATCGTCTTCCCTATAATCTATATAAGTGTCATAACTGGTCAAATAAAAAACTACTAGTTCGTCACTTATTCTGAAAAAGTAAAAAGGAATGAGCACAAGGCCTATACATCAAACCACACCCGCATGCGCATAAACAAATAACATACACATCCACATGCAACATAATAATATATATGCGATAGTCACAATTTATAATCTTTTGGTTAACCAACAGCTAACACAGTTTAGATTCATTTGCAACTAGACCTAAACCAGAGTAACTCATGACTCTGTGACAAACAAATACATATATACATATATAGACACTGATTATATTGGTGTTGTGTACTCCTCAATACCCTGGGTATCGTACTTATACTACTCCTAAACTACTAAAACCTCTCTGTGTGCAACTCCACTCGTGACTACAACACAAAAAGATCACAGGGCATCGTCCTAGTAACATCAGTACTCCCGATGCATTAAACCCAACCAAACACAAAGCAATAAACAATTTAAAGCCATATATTGTTAAGTTCATTTGCAGTTCTGAGCTTACACCCATAAGCAACAACTAAGATAAGACATGCCTGATATAATGCTCAAAAGAGCTAATTCAACAAAACCAAAATCAGCTGATCACATATAACAAATACTAACTCATTACTTGATTTTAGAATGAAAATATACTTCTAAGATTATCTAGCCTCAGATATTGAGAATTATTACTACTATAGGTCTAGATATATATTCCTACTTAGGTTTAGGTGTACTAGAGATTAAGCAAAGGGTTTAGGTGTTTAGGAAGGTCAAAACAAAGATAAAAACAAGGTTACATTCCCTATTGATCAAGCTTGTGATGGAGGGCATGATACGCTCAAGAGAAAAAGATCATATTGCCACTCCTTAAATCATGCCCATGATGGGGGTTATAATGAGCCTCACAACAGTAATTATAAAGCTCGGGAACTCTTAACGAGATCACGAGCCGTGTCTGGTAACCCCTGTCCGTGCCCCACTCACTCCAAAGGCGAAAAAACTCCAGAAACATCCTTTTCTTGATTTTATGCCAAACATAAACTCCAAAACACAATTTATCAATTTATAAACACTTTTATAAACTTCTTACCTACAAATGAAAGATTTTCTCTCTTCTTTCACAAACAACAATTGCCACAAGAGATAAGCAATTAGGGTTTTCTCCTGATATTTCCCCAAACAAGAATACCTTGACACTAGAAGCATGGGTTAGGGAAAAAACCTCTTAGGACTACTAAAAGACAAGAAAAGATACCTACTTACCTTAATTTTCTAGGCTCTTAATGGTCCTTCAATGGAGGTTCTCTCAAAAGGAACGTTTTAGAGCTTGAGGATTGTAGATGTAACTACTGAAAAGAAAATGCATGTAGCTAAGGTATAGAAAGTATTATTATATTTTTATTATGAAAGATTGTTTTTCCCTCTTAAAAATAACATATAACATTTCCTTGCCCTTCTTTATAAATTATTTTATTTTTATATTATAGATTCCTCCTCTTCTATGCCACATAACTCACACCTTTTCTTCACATGAAATTTTCTCTTCTTTTTTTTTTTTTTTTTGCATTGGTGAGTAAGGCTTTGTGCGAGACTAGCCAGAAAAGCATTTTAATTTTCTCTGCCCCCCTCCCATTTCCAAATTAACTTCCATTAATTCAAGTTAAGATTAGTTGGATAAGTGAAATTAAACCCATAATTATGGCATGCATATACAAAACCTACACTTAAATTTCTAATTAATTAAATGTAGTATATATCATGTTTCTAATTTCAATGTATACAATTATATACATAAAACCTTTCTACACATTTCGATCTACATTTTAATGGTTAACAAACCTAATATTCATATATTTACCTAAGTTAGAGTAATATACAACAGTACCAAACATGGTATGAAATCGTGTTGATAATAACATCCATATCGAAACTATACTATAGAGTAAATCTAAATCCATATACGAAACTATATCCTAAAACCTCTAAATTTTTTTACACAACTTTATTTTATAAAATTTTACATATACTAATGAATCTTTATAAACTTAATATTTGATAAGTGTGAATTAACCTGTATTTAAGAAGGGTCTTTTGAGCTCTAATGGTTGATTTTTATAAATAATTATAAGAAAAAAGTACTTAATTAATTTAATTATTGATCATAAGTTTTGAAGAGATATTTGTGCTTAAAAGAAGGATTTTTTATAAGCTAAAGCAAGTTTTGTAAAGATAGTGGAAGATGACAAAAGTATAAAGATACATGTGGCAACATGACCTGGGTTGTTTAAGAACAGAAGGGGTACATAAGAGAGTACATAAGTTGTGCAAGGACTTGTGTGAGTATCAAAAGGTTATTTTGTGTGCTACACAATGAGAATAAATGAATAGTGTTTGGGTTCATGTAGGTCAAGAATTGTAGGGTGTTTTAAGCTTGTTTCAAAGTACATCAAGTAGGGTACACGACCCATGTAGGTCACTCGTGTTGAAGATAGATTTATATCTTTCTAAAGATATCAAATTTATTTTAAAAGACATGACTGGATAGATATACTTCATTTTGAAACTTGATAGATAGATAATTAAGGAAAGGAATCCTAATTTAAAGAGGAGAAAAGAATTCGGGAAGATCTGAGAGAAGATTTACAAGCTTTATATATATATATATATATTATGTTTCTATTAGGTACACTTTTTCATATCTTTTTCACTTTGAGAAATTAGAGAGATCAAAATTCTTAGAGAGAGAAAGAGAGATTAGATTCAAGATTGTTGAATTATTAAAGATTGCTACTTGTGAAGATCTCTATAAGGGGTTTATTTTGTTTCTTTATTCTTCTAGATTTAATAGATTGATAGTTTTAGTTACGAGAGAGTAAAGAATTATTACTCTATCGAAGAACCCTATTTTAATATGTAATTAGATTATTTTCTTTTCAATAATAGATCAATTTTCTTAATTCATCTATGTGTTCTTATTGTTATTGAATTGATATTTGCTGGTGTATTATTTCAATTAATTAATTTTGTATAAGTAAATTGAGAAATTGCTTGTATGAATAGATCTAATATGAACGAAAATAATTGCATGCATACCTAGAGATAGGATAGCATAATTCTTCCATATTGGGTTGAAATCTAAGGTTAAGTTTTAAATCTAATAAAGAATTCATTGTTTGATAATGTCATTTAAAGATTATTGTAAACTAGGAGGAGATTGCAATATACTAATATGAGTTTAAGGTTTAATAATCTTGAAAAAGATATTAAGCTAATTGAGGAATTCTGCAAGTTAGGAAAATAATCTATGAATTGAGGAGAATATTACATGTATAATATAGTTTTTTAAAAAAATTACACAAAACCAAATTGTGAAAAAAAAAATTATATGAATACTATTGTTGTATCTATCTTGGAAGTGCAATCTAATTTTTTTTTAATTACACAAGTATTGTATGTTCAATATGCGACCTCATGTAATTATTAAATGTATCGCAAGACCATCATGCGGTACGCAGTAGTTTGCTATATCGCATATTAGAAATGCGATATTTGTATAATTCTTGGGTCTCATCTTTAACATGCGACATAGCAATAGTAGTTTTGTAATTTTTTTCTCCGATTTGTATTTATGTAATTTTTTTCTCAAAAACATTAAACATGTCTTTCACCCATGAATTGAGTATTATTATATGGTAAAAGTTACATATGAAGTAGTTGTAATTTAAAGGGTTAGAGTAAGTGGCAAATATGATATATTAAGGAAAAGTGATTTCAAATTTAACCGATTAATTCGTAGTAGTAGTTGTTGTTAGCAATTAATTAATTAGTACGATTGATATTATTAAGTTAGATAATAAGATTAAATTGATTACTAGTAATTGAACTAAGATCCTCATGGGAATGATACCTCTGCTTATGCACTATACTATTATTCTATATGTATATTTAGCTCAAAAAGTGACTATAGAATAGTATTTATTACAATTTTTATTTGATTAGAAGATCACTTATCAATATTCACATTTAAAAATAATAGTCAAGGTAAATATCAAAATAACGTCAAAAGTACAGTAAGCTTTATTCACGGTATCTGAACTTTTTATTTATAATAGAAATATACCTAAAAAAAATTTTTATACCATAAAAATACCTAAACATTTTTAAAAGTTTCACATAAAATACCTTTGGTTGGATTTCGAACTTTATTTCAGGACAAAAGTGACATGACAAGGGATTGATTAAAAAATTATTTTTTTGTCATAACCAGCATTTTCTTATTTATTTTTTAGCTCCTTTTCGCCCCCCGTCCCCACTTAGGGTGTGTAAAAAAAAATGAAATCGGAAAACCGAATCGAAAGTGGAAAACCAATCCAAAAAATATGGTTAACAATCTATCGTTTTCGGTTTTGGATTATGGTTTTATTTTTTTCAATTTTCGGTTTTGTTTCAATTTGTAATCACCAAAAACCAACGATTAACTAGTTGACATTTATAAATATATATATATAATATACATATACATATAATTATTTTTTAAAATATATATATATATATATGGATAAAAATCAAAACCTAAAACCTATTGTAATTAGGACATATTGTAATTGAAGCTTTTATTTTTTAATTATTATATTGTTGTTATGTTGTAATTTGGATTAAGAAGAAGACATTAAATCTTAATTGGTGTAATGTTGTATTAGACACATATTCTTGACTTGTTGATTTTGTAGTTACTTGATTTGTTTATTTGCATTTTTTTAATATAAGTATGAAACAAAAGGGTTTATTTTTTCATGGTTATAACTAAAAATACGGTTAATCACATCTTTCACCATTATGTTGAATGGTCAAAAACCGATAGCATTAACTGCAAAAAAAAAAAAAAAAGGCTAACCATTAATAATGTATTGATTTAGGTTTACAATATAACAAAACCAATCATTTCAATTTGATTCAAAAAATAAGGTTATGGACCAATTAACCAAACCATGCACACGCCTACAGTCTCTCCTCTCTCCTCTCTTTCTTGCCTATGCTTCTTCTTCTTCCTCCCCTCCTCCTCCTCTTCTTCTTTTTCCTCAATTAAGAAAAAAAAACCTAAAATCACATAAACCCATTAATTCTTTTTCATTGTCAACCCTATCATCTCAAAGATTATTCATCATCCAATATAGTTTAATCTTCAATCAGATAAAAAAAACCCTAAATGGCAAAAAACAATGCGTAAAGATCATCAAGGAATGAAATTTATTTTGTTTTTATGTTTTTAGTCAGCACAGGTCACTATGATCAAATCTACTCCATTGTAATAGTGTCCAAAAGAGCAAAATTGCATCAAATGCACTACCTCAGAACAAAAATTGCATCTTTATCATCACATTCCCTTCAAATAAAACATACCCATTTGATCTTCTCTCAAATCTAAGAGAACACTCATTGAAACCTTCTTTAAAAAGCCAAATTCACAAAACCCAAACAAGCATAGCGCATTCAAATCAAACAAGCCAAAGCAAAAATGGATTGTAATTGAAGTTTATTACTATTATCACAATAAGGCACATACCTTGTGTGCCTATAGGTCGAGCATTGTTGATGGTGGGGAGAGAACAATAGAAGCAACTTACCCCCACGCAAACACCGTAGAAACTTCATTGAAAAAAAATCATCTTCTTCCTCATGAGCTCTCTCTCTCTCTAAAACTCACTCTCTCTCTAATGCCATTAAAGAACCTCACACTTTATTGTAAGCAGCAAACTGACAGTGTCAACTCATAATTAAGTTAACTCACATTGAGTGACGAGACCCATTCACCAAAGCTAAATAACATAGCAGATCTCCACACCCCCCATGCAAACACCATAGCCATACACCACCAAAGCTATCAGAACTTGAATCACGAGCTTAGAACCACTGTCGAACACCTTACACACACATACCCCTTGAACTAGCCTACGGTCGAATCTAAAATCCATAGTCGAACTGCCTTTCCATGAACTAAATTCTTAAGCGCGAAAGCATCACAACCATTCTTTTACCACTTGCGACTTTACCATCGAACAATTTTTCTAAGACGTTACTATTTGAATTGGCTAGAGAAGGAGACACCTAGATCCATAAAAAAAGAAGACCCATTTTGCTTATTTGGAGATCTTAGGTTTTTTTTTTTTTAAGAAGAAGAAGAAGAAGAAAAATAAGAGGAGGAGGAAGAGGAAGAAGAAGCATGGGTACGAGAGAAAGAGAGAGAGGGAATAAAAAAATAAGAAAATGCTTAATAGGAAGGAAAATAATTTTTTAATCAATCCCCCTTGCACATCATCTTTTGGGCAAAAAAAAAAAAAAGGTCATAATCCATCCAAAGTATTTTAGATGAAACTTTTAAAAAGTTCGAATATGTTTGTGGTACAAAATTTTTTTAAAGTATATTTCTATTACAAACCAAAAAGTTTAAGTACCATGAATAAAACTTACCCTCAAAAGTAAATTCACATCAAGAACAATTTCAATAAATGTACCTAAAAGTAAATTCATTTTACGATATTATATAGAAGAGTCATATCCTAGAATTTCAAATTATATATAAATTTATAATCCATTTTTATATATAAAAGTAAATGAATTTAATGAATCTAACGCAAATCCATATAAATATGCATATCAATAGCAAAACTAACACAACAAGCATAAAAATATATACTAATCCTATAAGCATGGCATAAAAATTTAGTAGATCATGAAACTATAGCATGCTTAATAAATATATAATATAATCACATGCAAATGTGATACTATATGTTTATATTTGTCCAATAATACGTGTCTTATGGTTCACATAAAATTGCGTAAGAAGAAAGATGATTCCAAGAGGCTTTGTATCAATTACTAGGAGTTGAATAGAGTCATATCAAAATAAGTATTCTTTGCCTTGGATTGATGACTTGTTCAATCAACTACATGGAGCTAGCGTGTTTTCACACATTAATTTGAGATTAGGATATCACCAACTAAGGATAAAACTAGAAGATGTGCATAAAACTACGTTTCTGACATGATATGGGCACTATGAATTACAGTGATGCCATTCAGTTTGACAAATGCTCCGCAACCTTCATGGACCTAATGAATCGAGTGTATAAACCATTACTAGATAAATGTGTATAGTATCATCAACCATATCTTGATCTACCCACCAACCCCTGAACTCCATGTGGAACATTTAAGGATGGTTACAAATGCTAAGAGAGCACAAGTTGTGTGCCAAATTGTCAAAATGTGACTTTTGGTTGAATGAAGTTTCCTTTTTAAGACATGTGATCTTGAAAGAGGGCATTTCAATTGCCTGAGAAAATTAAGGCAATCATAGATTGGAAGCAACGAAAGTCACCGAAGTAAGGAGCTTTTTGGGATTAGTAGGATATTATAGAAAATTTGTTAAGAATTTCTCTAAGATAGCTAGACCCCTCACACAGTTAACTCAGAAAGGTGAAAAGTTTGCATGGAAGATGAATGTGAACACAATTTCTAGGAACTAAAACAACGATTGGTGTCTGCACAATACTGATACTACCTGACAGCAATCAACCATTCGTTGTATATAGCGATGCTTCTAAACATGGACTAGGTTGTGCATTGATGCAGAATGGAAAAGTGATCGCATATGCATCACGACAATTAAAGCCTCATGACAGAACTATCTAATGCATGACTTGGAACTCATAGCAGTAGTTTTGCATTGAAACTTTGGAGACATTATTTATATGGACAGCATGTGAAATTTACACCAATCACAAAAGCTTAAAGTATTTGTTTACCCAAAAGGAGTTAAATATGAGCTAAAGACGATGGCTGGAATCAATTAAAAATTGTGACTTAGGAATCAACTACTGTGCTGGGAAGGTGAATGAGGTAGCAAATGTGCTAAGTCGAAAGAACCATGCTGAAGTAGCTGCCTTGCTACTAATCAATTGAATTGAGTAAGGAATTTGAAAGATTGAATATCGAATTCACGTGGCATGAAACTGATGTAGAGATAGCTAATTTGGTAGTCGAGCCTACAATTCTAGAAAGAATTAAAGAGGCATAAGGAATTGATCCGGCACTACAAATGATTAAATGAGGGATACCCCAAGGTAAGACACTAACTTTAAATTGGAGAATGATATCGTATGATATTATAATGCATATATATTTTTCATTATTCTTTTTTGGTACTTGTACATGAGGGCATTATAGAACAATTTACAACAGAAAAATAATAAATAAATAGAAGTTATAAAAGATTATACTAAAGAAAAAATAAAATAAGTAAATAAAGGATAAAACGCAATAGACAATTAATGGATTAGGCTTTCTCTTAAATCAGGCCTAAGGATGAGATAGGGTCGAATCCAAATTAGGTTGCATGCTAGACCGAGCTAAACAACAATTAATTGTCTCTCTCTCTCTCAATTATACTAAAGATGCATATCAACAGCAAAACTAGCATAACAGGCATGAAGAATATACTAACCTTGTAAGTATGGCATAAAAAGATAATAGATCATGAAAATATAGCATGCTTAATAAATATATAATATAATCACATGCAAACATTATATATTATATGTTTATATTTGTCCAGTAATATGAACATCTTACATTTGCATAAAATTGCGTACCGTATGATATTGCATAATATTATAATGCATATATAGTTTTCATTATTCTTTTTTGGTACATGTACATGAGGGTATTATACAATATTTACAACAGAAAAATAAACAAATAAAAGGTATAAAAGATTATACTAAAGCAGAAAATAAAGTAAGTAAATAAAGGATAAAACACAGTGGGTATTTAATCGGATTGGGCTTTCTCTTAAATCGGCCTAAGGATGAGACAACAGGTCGAATCCAAATTGGATTATAAGTTAGAACGAGTTTAACAAGAATCAATTCTCTTCTCTCTCTCCCTTCCTTCCCCCCCAGTTGGCACAAGTTTGATGGATAGGGAAGTTAGAGGTTCACTTCGGGGTGGCAGCATCAATGTTTTATGTTTGGTTTATTGTTGGTTGATTCGAAATGTTTGTGGCTATTGATTGTAGTCTTCTTTGATTAAAGCTTTGGTATGGCTTGTGGTAGGTGGCTTTGGTGGAGTGATGGAGATGGGCAATGCAGTTTATATGGTATTTGGTTCAACGTGTAGTAGTAGTATGGTAATGGTTATGGTGGTTATGATGGCATTTAGTTTTATCCGGTGGAAGGCATTGGGGTGGTAGTGTCTATTGGTCCAGTGTAGACTTTTAAAGGTGTTATGTAGTGTTTGAACGGTGGTTGGATGGTGGTTTGACTTGTTGAGTTGAAGATGTTATTGAGGATAGGTTGTCATGTGTTGGCGCAGTGATTCTATAGTTTAGTCAATAAAAATGCGGCAATGTAGTGTAGTCTTGGTGTAGTTGTGTTTAGGGATTGGATGTAATGGGATGGGAGTTTACCCCTCAAATAGTTTTCGTGCGGTGCTCAACTATCATTATTTGTTGCTAATCGGGATGGTAAGCCAACCTTATCTTCCCTAATTTCCTAAGTTTGCTCCAAGCCCCACTTTCTTATAAGGTACGCCTTCTTGGCTTTGTCACAACCCTCCAGATATTTGGGAAGTTTAACTGTTCCTACTGGATTTGGTCTACCTTACCCTCATCAAGAGAGGGGCATAAGCTCCCAACCAGTTTGTTCAAGAAGCTAGACTTGCGTAGAGAATTAACACATACCATGAACAAACCATCCGCTAATACCACTCAGAACATTAGATGCCCAAGTTAAATATTTCCAAAAGACCCTCAACTTTCGGACCATGAGATTCTCCTCCACTTAAAGTCATGATGCCTTCATCATGAGGCAAATTTGCTACCGCCACTCTCTCTCAAGAACTCAACTCCATCTCTACATTCGTTGTCAACCCACCCAAGATCATCTCGCTAGGACTTTAAGCTTCCACAGGCTTTCTCTTGCCTTTACTCATTTCTCCATCCTCAAAGATCTCCTCTTTTTAAGTTATCTAAAGAATGGGTTTGAGTGTAAATTCTTACTTCAACCCCAACTTACGACACAACTGCCCTCTAGCAATAATGTCCTCCTTTTGGTGGCCGTTCCATTTTAGCTTCATCCACACGAGCTAAACTAACAGCAAGACTAGGCCAAAATCTTGTCTCCACGACTCCTGATACAACTGCTCTTTAGCAAAGATGTCCTCCCTGGTAGCTGCTCCTCTTGAGCTTTACCTACACGAACCACATACAAAACAAGAATTACCTACTCATTAAGTACTCTAGGTAGCATTTAAGCAATTTGATGGAGCCGAAAACTTTACTCTATACCAATTGTCATGGGACGGGAGTTTCACTCCTCAAAGAGTTCTTGTGTAGCGCTTGACCATCCCTTATATCATCATTTGTTGCTAATTTAGATGGTGAGCCAGCCTTATCTTCCCTAATTCTCAGGTTTGTTTCAAGCCCCACTTTGTTAGAAGGTTCGCTTCTTGACTTTGCCACAATCCTCCATATATTTGGGAGGTTCAACTATTTCTAGTTTTAGCCTGCCTTAGCCTTATTAGGAGAGTAGTATTAGCTTCTAACCAGTTTGCTTACGAAAGGTTAGACTGCCTTTAAAGTTAAACCACACCACGAACGACCACTCTACTAATACTACTCACAACACCATATGCTCAAGATAAGCACTCTCATAAGACCATCAACTCTTGGACTATGACATTGGATATAGATATAGAGAGAGAAGGAGAAGATAAAGGGATACGCAACTGCAAGAGAGAGAGAAGGAAGAGATATTGAGGGAGGGATATAGATAGGGAGAAATGAGAGTGAGAGAAGAGAAGAAAGAAAGATGAAAGATAAAGAGAGAGATTCGTGATCATTTTTTATAAAGAGAGAAGTTTCATTAATAGAGGAGGAGGAAGGTGGGGGGGAAGAAGCCGAGAAGAAGTTAAGATTTTTCTTTTTCAAGAGATAAAATTTTTAGAGTAAGAATTAAAATCAGCCATTAATGGTCATTTCAAAGGTTCAATGGACAAGAGTTACAATAGATTCAAATTTTAATTTTAAAAAAGGTGTCAAAAAGACTACATTCTAGAAGCATGTCAATTATAAAACTAATTTTTTTATTAATGATTGAAAAGGAGCTCGAAATGAGCTTGTTACAAAAAAAAAAAAAAAGAACTTACCTTCAGCGAGTCTCAAATTGCTAACCCATCACTTGCACCACCTTATTCACTTTTTTTTTTAAGGCCACTACTACCTTATTCACTTGACTAAGCTTGATGATCAATTATTTTAGCACACTAAAGTACATTTAACTTAAAGGAATTAGGCTTGATCTGAATTTTAAAAAAAGGGCCTGAATGGGAATGGGTCCAGTACCTATTTCATTTTACAAAAGTAGCTTAAACATTATAAAATTACTATTTAAGGGAAAAAAGAACCTAATTTATAAACTATTGACCATTAATAATAATAATAATAACAACAATAACTTTTTTTTCTTTTTTAACACTTAAACACTTTTATTTATGATTTCTATCCAAAGCTATTTATCTATGACAGGGTTCCTTACTCTTAAATATGTTATTTTTTTTTTTTTTTATTCTTGTTTCTTCATATTTCTATTTTTTTTATTTTTTTTTCAAATACTCTTCTTCCTAATTACCATTTAAACTCGTTTGCTCAAAAGAGGAGGAGTTTCCTAATTATGAAAGGTTTCTAGCTATAATTTTTCTAAATTCCTTATTCTTTCTATTTATTTATTTATTATACATATTAACCCTTTATTATTATTTTAATTTAAAAATTTATATATTTTTTCTTTTTTCTAATTTTATTTTTTCTTTTTTTAAAGGGGGTAAAAATGAGGTATTAACAAAGCAATAATCATCGTAAAAAAATTAAGCATGGTTAATGAGTTGAATTTATTAATCATAGTGATCCCCCTAAACAATGTGACAAATATGGATAATTTAACAATCATCAATCACCAACCCTTCATATGCATGCTTACTCTAATATGACAGTTGGAAAAGTAGTAGCTATTGGTCCCAAAAAATAATCAAGAGGGGGGATGAATTGGTTGCTTTAAAAATTTTGCTTTTTATAGATTTTAAACACAATCTGAATTAATTATTAACAAAGTATGGCTTTGAATTCGATTTGCAAATATAACAAATAATTAAATGCACGAAAATAAAAGAGTAAAGTAAGAGAAATTTTACACAATGATTTATAGAGGTTCCTCCTTAAGAGTGAATCCTCTCTTCCAACTTCAACTTAGAGACCTAATATTCCACACCTGTATGTTTCACTATATCCAATCAAAATAATATTACAAATAGTGTGATCAATTCACTCTGTCAGACTTGATGCTAATACTTAGCTATCTCTAGATTAAGAGTCTACTTGTAATCTATCTCACACAAAGTAATCTAAAGCAAATGAGGAATAAAGAATTAAAATTCCTCTCAAAGTTTGGTGCAAGGAGTAAGTGAAATTGAAGGTTGCAGTATTAGCACAAGTAAGCTGGAATATTTTTCAGAAAATTAATGAGAGCTTCTTTGTATTCTGATTTTTTAACTTCAGTGGATATTTATCTTATTCTTTGGATATTTATCTCCTTATTCTTCAATGGCTAGATGTGGATAATATTATAGATAAGATTTGTTCCTGATATTGTGCCTCTTGCTCTTTGAAAAAATCTACTTGTATCACCAGTTCTTCCAATCAGATTGAAATAGGTAAAGTTGATCGTTAATGATACATTTGTTCTCGATATTGTGTACCTGCTGAGGATAATGATTTTGATAAATATCTTATAGAAAAACTGAATAATGATCCTTCTCTTACTATAGACGAGTGTTGAACATGATATTTCAAAATTGTTAACCATATCTTAATACGTTTCAAATTTAAATAAGATTTATATCCCGTGGAAATAAGATAGTATCCTGTTATTCATAACCTTCCATGAATTTGAATTCCTTCTACTATTGAACACGACCTTGGTACCTCATAAATATTATATATTTATCAAACAGATCTAAACTAAATTTGGACATGTCTTGAAAAATGAGTTTGGACAATGAATATCTTGAACTTGTTGTCAAAAATAATTCTTCAAGAATAAAACAAATGTAAACTTGAATCCCCTAGATATCTTGACCAACTTTGTGGAACGCATATTTGGAGATAGGCCTTCAATTTCATAAAGAATTCTAAGAAAGCTTGATTTGGAAAAGATGTTCGTATTTCATCAATTTTTGTTCATGTAGCAGGTCTATCTTTTTAGTTACCTTCTACGTATTACTATCTTCTTGACTAGCAACAAGTCCACTTTCTGAATTACCTTCTAAGTATAATTGTCTTTTTGAAAACTTTCCAAATAGTCTCTGAATTACTCTCTGAGTTAGATCTTCCTTTGAAAACATTTTCATAAGACTTTTGATCATATTGCATATTTTATTATTTGAAGACTAAACGCTCAATAACTTTTTTTTTATCTTTCTTTGAAAACAATTTCATAAAACTTTTGATCATATTGCATATTTTATTATTTGAAGACTGTACACTCAATAACTTTGATAGTTATCATTAATCTTTTTGTTATCATCAAAACTATTATTGAGAGAAACTAACATTCTCCTCTTTTGTGACGATAACAAAACCTTTCATAAACAAAATAACTTAACATATTATGTTCATCAAATATTCCAAATAGAAATTCCAAATTGTATATTTACAGCTTTAGATTTTTTGTTTACTTTCTTCCCTTTTTGTTATCATTATAATAAATAATCTATGAGATAGAAAACAAAAGATAAACAGATAAATAGTCATTTACATCAAAAAGTTTAGACTATTAAAAAGTACATCAAAGATACTGAAAATCAGAGGAAAAAAATTGCCTATAATAGAATAGCAAACATATCAAACATAGACTTCAACTAAAATTTTTAATTCTTCTTGAAATTAACTTTCTTGACAAATTTCCTTGCGCACATCTTCTTTCTAGCTGAAAATTTCATTGGAGTGGAGAAGGAAATAATGTTTTGTTATTGAAGATTAGTGAGCACATAAGCAATGATAAACTCTGGTGATGGCCTCGATGGAGGTTGGAAAAGAATAGGCTACATATATGGGACAATCTGCTTAGATGGTGCAGATTTAGCAAGAGTTGGAACAGATGAAAAAGTTTATTCTTTATGAACATCAAACGAAATAGGTTCTATTGATGTTTGGACATGATTGGTATGGGAAGAAGATCGAGGATTGAAGGCAGGTTCTTGAGAAGAATATGGATTCTCATGATCAGAACTCTTGAAGGTTCTTAAAGCATTAAGCATAGAGTCTATCAAATCTTTTTTCATTTCTAAAACTTTCTTCTCAATAATATCCACTGTATCATATTCAAAACCAAATTTGGAGGATTCTTTTGTTGGTTTTGCTTGTGGACTTTCTGAGTCACTCTCAGACTCAGTGTTTTCATTAATCTTCTTACCTTCATTTGTTTCAAACTTCCCTCCTATTCTAATCTAGAACTTTGTCTTCTCTTTTTTTTTTTTTTCATCTCTTTTTTTCCAGGTCTCCCAAAGGGCTTTCCCTTAGCCACATGAGATTGTTCCTTATCCTCTGATCCACTTTCTAATTCAAGGAGGGCCTCCCCTTAGCAAGTGTCTTCACTTTCTACCAATCAAATTTGATTTTGTTCAATTTTAGATGTCTATACCAGGATCCATCCTTAGTAAGCCAAAATTTTTCTTTCACATAAATATTCATTCATTTCAAATTTGTTTCACCAATCTTCTTTAAACCAATAGGCATCTTGATAGTCTTTGGAAGTTTTATCTTCTTGAACTTAAAGAGCCTCAAGAGTAAATTCTCATATAGTCTATTATTTTGTATTCTCCACATATGCTTCAAAATTAAACTTGTCATATCAATTTTTAAATTCCTATTAACTTGTAGGATAACTATTGCCTCTTCCCTAGTAATCGTGGTTGCACTACCATTCTTAGGTAAGAGATAATCCATGACAACTTTTATGCCACATTCTCACTATTAGTTCAAATGCAGTAGAAAGGTACCTTTTCCTTAAATTCTCCTGCTCCATCATTGATATCTTTAAAAAAATCACTTTTGTGAGAATTGAACAACTTTTCATCTTTCTCTTCATCCTTCATTCAAAAACAATCTATTTAATCCTTCCTCCTGATCTTTACAGTTTTTCCTAAAAAAATGTTATTTCTAGATAAACCCTTCTAATAAAGTCAGATTATCATAAAATTCTCTAATCAAAGCTTCATCTATAAGATCAATAAATATCCCATACGGTTCATTCGATGATCCCAAAAAAATCCATTTGACTTGAAAATTTTAAAACCAACAAAGGTACACTCTAATACCTTGTTTAAAAGACTTTTCTTTTTCTTTGCCATTGTTGTTTCCTTAGCTGCACTTGGAGAAAGTTTCCTCTTTTTAGTGTTTTTCTTCCTTTGTTCTAGTGTCTTATCTACTGAACTCTCTCAGTTGTCTTCTGACTCAGGGTTTGACTGTGTTTCCTTCCTTTCAGAACCTTCTTTGTCACTCTTTTCTTTTTCATCTTCTTTCCCCTTTTCGCTTCCCTTCCTTTTTTTGTTCTTTGTTCAACATTTTCTTTATGCAGAATATTATCTTGCATCCTTTTTGACCTAATTTCCCTTGTCTTTCCTTCTTGATTATTAAAGGATAGAACTTCCTCAAAACTTGCTTAGATTTGAATCCTTTACAGGTTAGATGAGAAGATATTCGAGGAGCCATTTTCAAGGTTTTTGATCGAAGAGAAGATAGTTGGTTCAATTCTTTTTGAGAGAGAAGGACATATTTGAATGCGATTAGGATAGATTTAGATTTAGAGAACAGAGAAAGGCACAATTTTTCAGAGTTATTTAATCCAAAAGAAAATTTTCAATAAAAAAAAAGTGTTAAAAATTTATTTATTTACTATTAATCATAATAAAAATGTGCGGAAAATAAGATATCATTAAAAAGGATAGCACGTACCAATTTTATTTCTCAAAAATTCAAATCTATTTTTATCTAAAGGTTTGTAAAAATATCTACACATTGATTTTCAATAGAAACAAATTTGATATTAATATTTCTATTTGCTATTTGATCCCTACTAAAATGGTGTCTAATTTCTATATATTTCGATCTAGAATGATGCACAAGATTTTTTGTTGAATTAATTGCACCTGTATTATAATATTTTATAGGTATATTTTTATAATTTGATCCGTAATCTTATAATTGTTGTTTATCCAAAGAATTTGTGTACAATAATTTCCAATTTAAACATATTCAACTTCTATTGTCGATAGAGCAACTGAAGTATTTTTCTTTGAAAAGCAAGAAATCAGTTTTTCTCTTAAGAATTGACAAGTACCTCAAGTGCTTTTTTTTTATCCACTTTACATCCTACATAATCAGCATTTGAGTATCCAATTAATTCAAAATTTTATTTTTGAGATACCGGATTCCTAATTTTGTAGTGCATGCAATGTAATTAAAAATTCTTTTAACAACTTTTAAATGTGTTTCAATTGGACAACTTTAAAATCTTGCACAAATAAAAAAAAATCCAGTCTTGATGTAGTCAAATATAAAAGGGAACCAATTAAACTTCTGTACAGTTCTTCATTCACTTAATTTCCTTGAGAATCAAGATCTAACCTGATAGAAGAAATCATGAAATCATAGGAGTAGCAACTTCCTTTATATTTTCATATCCAAACTTTTTCAATTTTTGTTTAGTATACTTCACTTAGTGAATGAAAATTCCTTCTTTTTTTTGTTTGTTTGATTTGTAAGCGTAACACGATAATAGGATACGCTTTTGGGAAATGGAGTCTAATTAAGTAATAATGAACATACAAGAATCTATAAATAAAATGGATCATAATAATAACAATTAAAGGTTTATTACATGATTCTTAGGGGCATACCCCCGCTAAACTCCAAGGATCGAAATAACTAATAGTTTTTACAATAATTTAAATACTACATCAAAAGATTTTAAAGGAATTCTAATATAACCCTTCAAGTAGATTTCCTTTAAAAGCTCCAAAAGAAAACTTACACGGATAAGAAGAGACTTTAGCTTATGGGCTTAGTGAGTACAATCCCAGTAATCATACTTTAAACAAAATAACAACCAATTTTATTAGACAAGCAAATGTGATGCGACAAGCGTATGGGCATACAAGACATATGATTTTTCGGGAATCATATGTTGAATGAATTACGCCCTTCATTAGGGGTTAGGTATTCCGGCCCTTTACGGCTATCTCTTCTTTTAAAACCATTTTTATAGATCTTACTGGCTCCTATTCGCCATAAAAAACATGTAGTTATTACCGGCTCCTACTAGCTATCGATTATGTAATTTTTACCGGCTCCTACTTGTCACATACATAATATACCGGTTATGCCTACCACCACTATCATACACTTGTCTCACCAATTGTATAATAGCGAATACAATGTGATTTAACATATGAAGTGCATGTATCAATTTTTATTTAGAGCCTAGCTATTATATTTCAATTTTCTTGCAAGTGATCAACCAATTTTAGATACTTCAACGTGCTAATAACGTACAATTTATCACGAGCATTTTGTGCCTCGATATACTTAATGTTCTTTCAACATATTATCAATACATACGTCCTCAATTTTATCTTTCCTTAAGTCTAGTGCAACTAAATTTACAAGCACAAACATAAGCATGAAAAATAAGGGAAGTAAACTCACTCGGCCATGTGATACTCCCTCAGTCGAAGTAGCCCTCGGTAGTATACGTCCTCCACCTCGGTTCCTAAACAAGGAAATACCCAAAATGAGTATTCCATGAAATTTCTAGTCAAAACTTCTAACTTTATTTCTAGTTGCGGCAAAATTCATATAGGTAGAAATTTCAACTTAAAATGGCCATAACTTGCTCATTTTAATTCGGAATTTCTCATATGATATACCGTTTTCTACTTATTCGAAAAGATCTATCCGTTTCTAAGATTATCCTTATCATAAAAAGCCATTTGTGTCTCGAAACCATAGGGTACAGATTCACTACGAAAATTACTGTTTGAAAAACTGAATTTTGTAAACTTTTTTTTATCCAAAAATACTTGTATCAAAACATAGATATTATTATGGTTAGAAAAATCTTTAAAATGTATATATATTAACTCATATCATATTCATGAATTTAATGAGTTGTCTCAATCATGATCTTTTTGTAAAAGCGACGTTTTCTAGAAATTTGGAACACTTTAAAAATTTCCACTTAGTTTGTTGGAAAAAATTCTTAGATTATTTTAAGTGAGTATTTTCCCCTTTTTAATTGTATTTCCTTAGTCTCTCTATTTCAAAGGAATGATTTTGTCTTTCTAAGTTTCTTATAACTTCATTTCTAGAGATTGGGAGAGTAGTTTTTAAATATTATTTGAGAGTAGTTAAAATCTATCAAACTTTATATTTTCTTAACCTTTCCTAAAGTTTATTTCATTTACTTAAAAAAATTTCCTAATTTTTTTACTATTTTTATTCTTTAAGATCATTTTATCCTTATGAAAGAAACTTTCTTGGTGTTTTGTCAAACTAGTCTATTCCTTCGTATTCTAGAGTATCGATGAAACTTTCTTATGAGTTTAGTAAAACTTTCATTAAACAAGGATTTTGAAATTTTAATTTTTAAAGAAAAATTTTCCATTTTATGGTTTTGTAAAGTGTATGTATGATATAACTACTTTATGTATCATCTAGAAATTCCTACGTTCTTTAGTTACTAAAAACTTATGATGAGCTCCTCTAGATTTTTGGAAAAGATTTGCTAAGATAAATTCCTAAGTCTTTATGAAAAAAATTTTCTACATGGAAAAATTTATTTTGGAGAAGAATTTCTATCTTTTTATTTAAGAAAACATTTCCTTCTTTATCTTGTTGAGCAAAAATCAATATGTTCATGCATGATCATGAATATGAAAACATAATAAGTAAAGTAATAAGCAAGTTAATAGAAATATCAAGTATTGAGAACCTTAGCTTCATCAAGATATCTCGAGACTAAGAATAGACTAGTCCCAAAAAGAATAAAGAAAAGAAAGAAAATGTTATTTTGACTTGATGAGGACAAGTCTAAGACTAGAGACTAGTCTTAAATAACATGAAATAAATAAATAAATTGCATAACTTGGAAGTAAATAAATAAATAAATAATGAGCTTATATGCTCTAAAGATTATATATAAGTACATAATTATATTTAGTTAAATATATTTAAGAAGTTAGCATAATATCAACAATAATATGTGCAAAACATAATAAAAACATAAAAATAGAGAAATAGATTTTCATGAACAAGAACAATACATGAACATAGTATAGCTTCATAACAACAAGTTTAGGAAACTCACACCATGGTCATGTAAAGTTACATGACATGGTAGAAGAATATGGAAAGAAGATTTTACCGAAAGAGGATTTTGGAATAATATGTGTGTAGGGTTTTGTGTATGTGGAAGAGGGTTTGAGAGTATTTTGGAAGAATTTTGGGAGAGTGTTTGGAGAGGGTTTTGAGATGAAAATTTTAGGAGCTTTGTTAGTGAATTTGTGGATAGTAAATATGTGAATGAAGTGAAATAGGAGGGGGATATTAATAGAAATGAGGAGTGAATTTGAATGATTTAAATTAAGAAAAATTGAAAAAAGAAAGAAAGAGGGAGTATGGGGGAGGGCCACCGGCCATTAAGAAAGAGAGAGGGAGGGATTTATTTTTTTGTAATTTTGTGTATTAAAAGATATAATATGTAAAATAGATGTGATATAAAATTATGAAAAGATAAAATGTAAAGATAATAGGTGTATAGAGTGTAAGAATAGGTGTAGAAAAAGTAGAGATAAATAAATAGTGAATGTAAAGTAGATGTGACTAGTAAAATACTGTAGTAAGAAAATACGCATATAGTTGTGATATCTGTTAGTTTTTGTTACCGAAATATCACGAAACTGATATTTTTGAAATCTTGTATTAAATCGGTCCTAACGGTGTTATTGGAATATTTTTACTATTCTAAGCTTCGGGACGCTTTTCAAGAACTGATCCCGTTTAGGTACGAATGACACTCGAAATTCGCGAATATGATATTTTTACGTTTCCTTATATTAATACGAACTATTATCACTAATTATTTCAACTTCGTTTTCTAGGCTAAGGAATACGGGAATACCAGATCTAAACTCTAGGGTTTGTACTAGTCTTTTGTTTATCTTTAGGTTTTTGGTTTACTTTTAATTCTCAGATTAAGCTTAAAATTAACCGAAATTTCAAGGTTTATAGAGTAAGCATAACTAGCTTAGTGAGATAATCCTACGCAAAAGTACTCATAACAAACATTCAAACAAGTTCATTAAACAAGCATATATAATGCAAGCAATTATATGATCAAACGATACATACAATTATCCTGTTTTGTATGTAGAATGGATTTACCCTCATTCAGTGGTCAGGTAATGATTTGAAATGGGCCCGAATCGACCTCTTTGAAATTTTAGGTTCCAATGAACCGTACTACTAGTCACCGGCTTTCCTTACCCAAAGCGATCAATCTGGCTCGACTATACCTTGAGGTCATATTCCTAATCCCTCAAGAAGTAGCTAGGACCCTTACCTTTCCGGTCCCACAATGAGGAGTAGTCGCAAAAATGCAAAATGATATTCTAAGTGATATGCATGAGTAATTTAGTTTAAGGAAACTTCAATCCGACATTAATTTATTTAAGACGATCAATCAATATTTGCACGTACAACAATATGCATAGAGCTAATTTATATCAATCAACCAATTGAGTTCCGATATACTTATCGTTTATTCATCACACATAAGGAATCACATACATAGCTCTCATGATAACCTGCATTGCATATCAATTTTTATCTTTTCCTATCATCTAATGCTCTATTCTACAAGTATATGCGTGAATACATAAAAAGTAAAAGAAACTCACTCGGCCATGACGATCTTTATTAGTTAAAGTAATCCTTGGGAAAAAGAAAATCTTGGTCCTGATACCTAAACAAAAGAAATACCCAAAATGAGTATGTCATCCAAGTTCTACTTAAATTTTGTAACCATCTTATTGAATTTGTAAAAATTGTTTATAAGGAAATTCCAACTTAAAATGGTCATAACTTGCTCATTTTAACTCGGAATTTCACATATTATATGTCGTTTTCTATCTATCGAAAAGATCTATCTATTTCTAATGTTATTTTTATGATAAAAGGTTATTTAGGTTTCAAATATCAAGTACAGAACTATTACGAAAATTCCCACTTTCAAAACATAATTTTTCAAGCTTTTCTCCATCCAAAAACTCTTGTACAAGAATATAGATATTTGTATAGTTGAAAAATCCTTTGAATATATATATATATAATCATATTTTATGCATGATTTTAGTGGTGTTGTCTCAACAATGATTTTTGTAAAACAATGTAAACTAAAATTGGAAAAACTAAGACTTGAAAAATTCACTTTAGTTTATTGGAAAATTTCTTGAATTATTATAAGTGAGTGTTTCCTTCTTTTAACTTCATTTCTTAACTTTGAGAATAATTTAATTTTCTAAAAATAATTTTAGTCCTTTTAATATTCCTACAACTTCATTCTAGTGGTTGAAAAATGTAGTTTTTCTAAGTATTTCTTGGTAGTGATTAAATTTCCTGAGGTAGTCATGTTTATGTGTTATTAATTTTTCCTATGGTTAGTTCCACTTTAAATGAACAATAATAATGATATTCTAAGTTATTTATTACTTTTATTTCCTAAGTAAGACTTATCTCTAAAAGGTTATTCTTAGTGATTTTGTAAAATTTGTCTACCTTAGTATTTTAGAGTATTGGTGGAAAACTTCAATAAATGAGTTTAAGAAAAAACTTTGTTAAACAATGATTTAGAAATATTAAGTTTTAAAGAAACTTTTTATTTCATTGGTTTAAAAAGTGTATGTGATAACTTTACTTTATACATTCCTTGATGAAATCTATGTAGTATTATTATTAAAAACTTATGATGAACTTATTTAAATTTTGGAAAAGATTTGTTAAGATAAAACTTTAAGTTTGTATGAAAAACTCATTTATAGATGACAAAAAATTATTTTTAAAGAGAATTCCTATTTTTCTTTATTTAAGAAAACACATTTTATTTTTGTTGAGATAATATCAATATGTTCATGCATGATTATGAATGTGTAGATATAAAAAATATAACAATATCATATAATAAGATAAGATGTATATAAGAATAAATATGAACATAATAATAAGGTCAAGTATCGGGAGCCTTAGCTTCACCAAGGCTTCCCGGGACTAAGAATAGACTAGTCCCAAAAGAAAAAGAAAAGGAAAAAGAAAGAAAAGAAAAGTATAATAAGAAGAGCAATAATAATAAGATGCTAGGTTAGTGGGCACTTAGGCTCTAAGAAATATATACATAATATCTTATAGAAGTTAGATTAGAGCAAATAATAATAACAATAATAACAACAACATAATAACATAATAGAAATTTAGACATGAATAAGAATAAAATATGAACATATTGTTGCTTCCTTGACATTATGGTCTTAGGAAACATACACTATGGTCATGTAATGTTACATGACATGAAAAGGAATATGGTTTAGAACTTTTACCTAAGGTATGTGATGATGTGTTTAGAAATTCTCTTAAAGAGAAATGTATTGTTTATGGGCATGGAAAGGAAGAGAGTATTTGAAAGGAAAATTATAGAGAGAGGATTTGATAAGTGATTTTTAAGAGTTTTGTTATGATAAGAAAGTGTAGGAAAATATGAAGAGGGATGGGGTATTTATAGAGTTTTAAAGTGAAAATTAGTACGATTAAAATCAAATAAAAAAAAATAAAATTGAGATGAAGAGGCATGGGGTGGTGCCGGTTTTGCTTGAAGGAAGGGGAGAAAATTATTTATTTTGTTGTTTTGTAATGAAAAATAATAATGTGTAAGGTGTGATATGATTAAAGTTGAATGGGAAAGGTAAATTGTAAGAAATAGGTGTAGCGGTGTGTAAGAGTAGATTGTGAGAAAAAAGTAGAGATAGTGAAATAGTAATGAATAGTAGACTAAATAATTAAAATACTAGTAGTAAAGAAAATATGTGTAAACGGGCTATATCTGATATTTTTAGTTACCGAAAATTCTAAAACTGATATTTTTGAAAACCTTATATTTTTACGAGTCTAATGGTATTACCAGAATATTTTCACTATCTGGTGTACCAAAAGGAAGTTTTCGAAAAGTGATACCATTGGATCCAAAAGACACTGAAAATTAATGAATCTGATATTTTTAAGCTTCCTATATTATTACAAACCATTATCCATAATTATCTTAATTATGTTGTTTAGGGGTTAAAAACGCGAGATTACTGGATCTAGATTCACAAAACTAACTATAACACATAGAAAAATAAGATAAAATGAAAATAAATAGGTCACGATATATATAAGCTTACATCAAAGCCACAAAACAAGTTAAGTTTGGTTAATTTTGTTTTAGGAAAGAATTATGAAAATTTGGAACTTTTGCAATTTTTGACAGATGCAACACAGGCATTTGGAAAGGGAATGTTGCCGGCGTAGAGGCAGCGTATGTTGTGCACAGTATCAAATTCTTTAATGTTGGAGTAAACGTCGGTGTGTGTGTGTTTTTTTTTCCTGGTGTTGAAGTTGGATCAGAAGCGTTATTATTTAACGCCGGAGTCGAACGCTGCCAGCGTTGAGTTAGGTTTTGCCGGCATTTGATGTTCGGAACTACACGAAGGAATTTGTTGCACAACGAACGCCGCGTCCTGGGAATTTTACACCACCGGTGTAGGAATTAAATTTACCGGCATATGCGCAAATTTTATAAACAGATGCGTTTGTCGGAGGGTTTTTCTACAAAAATTATTTCATCCTTTTTCCTTCGTGAGAGAGAGAAGTTTGGTTATTCTTTGTGAAATCTTCATCCTAAGGCGAGTTTAATCAAAGGTGAGTGATCCTACTTCGTCTACAACATGTTTTCTACGGATTTATACATGATTTCTTAGGGTTTTGTTGTATTCTTGAAGGAAAACGTAGGAAGGATTAAGATCTCGGGTTTAATCTGTCTCAATTGGACAAGGAGTGAGTTTTGTGATTTAAACAAGTAAGAATAATGTTCTCATACAAGATTTATGTGAATTTCATGCAAGTTCTAAGAACTGTGGTTGTTTGCATGAAGGAAATCCTAGCTTTGGTTGGAATCTGAATTTGTGGGTGTGAATCGAGTTTTTGTGATCCAAATCAGTAAGTTTCGTCTTTTCGTTGATGGATTTAAACAATGTGTGGTTAGATGATCTTTATATATACTTGTTGTCATGTAAAATTAGGGTTTTGGTGGATTATCGGTATTGTGGACTTGTTATGGGTTGTGATTGAAGAAGACAGAGCAAATTTTTGGAGATTCATTATCAGGTTAGAGTTTTAGGAGATTATGATATATTAGGGTTTGTTCTTTTTACCATGCTTTATACATCTGTTTATGTATATATACTGTTAACAGGATAATTGGAGATTTTGGTGTTTGATTGTTGGTATTGATCGAGGAGTTATAGAGATTCGTGTTAGTGTTATTATTATCGATATTGGGTTTGGTGAATTTGGATTAGTATTCTTGAGATTGAAAAGGTACGACCAATCCCTGCTTGTTGTTTTTGCTTATAAGTTTAGTATTGCTTGACTGGTTGTAGGAACAGAATTTCATAATAAACCTAATTATATTCGGCTTAATAATTGTCTGCTTGGTTGTGCTTGGCTTTGACCATTAAAGACTAGCAGATAGTGATACAGGTGAGGCACCCTAATGATCTTGGTGTGAGGTTGTCCCGAGTAGACTCGTGCCTTGATATGATTCCGGTAGAACTAGGAGGAAATGGGGGGTTTGGGGAGTACCCACTCATCCATATATGTATATAATGATTTTATTTTCAAAGAGTTGATTGTTTTTCAGAGAAGTCTGAGTTACTTTAAGTTCGAGACTAGAGTACACATAGTTCTGAATTGTGTTGATTTACAGAGTATAAATAGATAACAAACTGATTGCTTGCATTAGATTAGTACATTTGATATATATATATATATATATATATATTTGTTGCGTGTGCATTTGCATTTGTTTTTAAGGATTGGAGTTATCGTACCAGGCTTCGCAGCTCACTTTTTAAAATTCCAGGTACAAGTGATGAAGACATTGTGTATGACCTTTCAAGTTATGATCTGATCTTTGATCAGGGGGATAGCGATAGTAGACCTAACTACCCAGCTGAGAGTTAGACTTTTGATTATAGGATTTTGGGAGAAAAGAATTGCCTAGTTATGTTGAAGACTTGATTTTGCAGTATTTACCTTATTATTATGTTTTATAAACAGTGTTTAGATCATTTGTTGTTGAAAGACTAAGTTGTAAATGAAAGTTTTTCTTTTGTAGACAATTTCAGTTGTTTTGTTGGATTGTTGGCTTGTGGATATGCCAACTAGGATATTTGCTTGATTAAACAGGAATGTTGTGATGTTACTTGTGTTTCCAGATTATACAGGTTGTTTTGAATATCCTATGAGATATCATATATGTGTGTTTACAGGTGATATTTGAAAAATTTGGGAATATTAGAGCCTTGGCATGTTATATTTCAAGAGAGGACATGTGGCGGGTTGTAATGCCTTATTTTAGGGCGTTACAATAACCATAGAACTAAGTTGACTTTAGGGTTCCGGTTTGATTTCCAGCTTTTAGGGTTTACTTATATTTATCGAAAAATCTAGGGGCTTACACATAGTCTATATTATAGTGCAGCTCAATCAGTGCCCATAGTCGTAAGGTATTGTAAACCTTCGAAATTTTGATTCAAATTAGAGCTCAAACCCTAATTAGAAGTCAACCGGATTTCTAGAGTCAACAAAACCCTAGTTTACCGTAAAGTTACTATACTTAAATTTCTCTCAAAATTTCTCCAAGAAGTCTCTTACAAGAAGTTTTCTCTAGTTTCTTTCTTTTAGGTAATATACCTTCAAGATTTTCATATGTTCATCTACTTAGTATGAACTTAGTGTGTGTTTTCTAAAACCATGAAGGTTAAGAAAGCAACAATAGGTTCATACTTTGTTTTTGTTCATGATCTAAATTCCTTTATATTCATAACTATCTAATATATCTATATAGCTAAATATATTATTTAGAGCATATAAGCTCATTGTCTTGCAATTTATTTACTTTTTTTGTAATTTGTTTACTTCCTTGCAATTTATTTAATTTCAAGTTGTTTTTAAGACTAGTCTTTCTAGTCTTAGACTTGTCCTCATCAAGTCAAAACATTTTCTTTTTCTTTTGGGACTAGTTTTTTCTTAGTCTCGGGATACTTTGAAAAAGCTAAGGTTCCAATACTTGATTTATTTCTTTAATTGCTTATTCTTTCAAGTTATTATGTTCTTTTATAATTCATATTCATGCATGAACATAATGATTTTGTCTCAACAAAATAAATGAAGAAATGTTTTTTTAGACTAAAAATTCTTTTCTAAGAAATACATGTAGCGGATAAGTTCCTTAAAAGCTCATAAACATGACTAGAAATAATTTTTCCTTAAACAAACAAAAAGGTGTTATAAAAATTCACTTTTCATTAAGTGCTAGAAATTCTTTTGAAATGATCACAAGAAACAAAGATATTCTTTTATGAAATTGTTTATTGATTTTAAAAGTTGTTGAAATCTAAGCTTAGAAAATAAAAATCATTCTTTAGAAATATAAAGCAATTACAAGCAATTAAATTTAGAGAAAGAAATACTCATTTCAAATAACTCAAAATCTTTTCAAGGTAAAATGAACACTTCAAAATTTCTTAAGTTCAAAATCTTTCAAGACTTTACTTTTCATAAATTGAGACAACTTCATTTACTTCGTATATTGTTATGAGTCAATATATATATGTTTATACCTTTCAAAAAGCTTATAAAAATATTTGGAAAATCTATCTCTTCAAGTGAGCTTTTGATAAAAGGAAGAATTCAAGTTTTTGGTAAATTCGTGGTAAATCTGGTCGCTGCCTTTTCAGGACCCAAACGACTTAGTTTTATGAAAATAAGTTTAGAAATGTGTAGATCTTTTTGAGTAGATAGAAAACAGTATATTATATGCGAAATTCAGAGTAAAAATGAGCAAGATATGGCCATTTTAAGATGGAATTTCCTCTTATATGATTTTACCGCGATTTTAAGGAAAGTTTAAGATCTTCAAGAATAGAAACTTCATGAAAAACTCATTTTTAGATATTTCATCTTGTTCAGGTGAAGAAGGACCCGAGATCGCTTTTTCAGAGGATTACTTCGATTAGAATCTACCAACATGGAGTGAGTTATTCCTTTTACTAAGTTACATTTCCTTGTTTTGTGTTTGTAATTAGTAGCACTAGCAATTAAGAAAAAGATAAAATGGATAATTACTGTGTGACATGGAATTATGAATGATTTAATACAAGTTAAGAATATCGGAAGTTGATTTGATAAATAAATTGTGATTCTTGTATTGATATGATGAAAATTGTATTGATCACCTTTAACTTGAACTAAACATTTTTGGTTAAATTTATATTGAAATCAATTCATGCATATCATACACATGAGTCACATTTGTTTCACTACTATTCTTCGTGTGGGGTAACGAGGAAATGGTATGGTGTCTAGTAGGAGCCGGAAAGTCTACATGGGCTAGTAGGAGCCGGAAAGTCTACAGGGCAAGCAGGAGCCGAAAAATCTACGGATATTGATGGTCGTATGGGCCTATAACCTCCCAACCCTTGACATGGAGGGCGTAAAATCCATGCCACACTTGATTTCCGGTTAATCATGTGTATGTAAATCCCCGAAATTTTTGAATTCGAATTATAGTTTAAACCCTAATCGGAAGACAACCGGTTTTCCCAGAGTCGACCAAACCCTAGTTTACCGTAACCGTTTAAAGTCCGGCATTGCCGTTTTCTCAAGCCCTAGAAAACGAAGTTGGAAAAATTAGCGATAATAGTTCGTAATAGCTATAAGTTTTATAAAAATATCAGTTTTTCAAAATTCGAGTTGCCTTTGAACCCGATCGGACACGACTCTTGAAAAACGTGTCCGGAAGCTCGGAATAGGAAAAATATTCCTAATATACCGTTAGACTCGTAAAAATATGAGGTTTCTAAAAATATCAATTTCGTAATTTTTCGGTAACTAAAATATCAGATATCGCTTTTATACACGTATTTTCTTACTACCGGTATTTAATTGCAATGTCTATTTTTACATTACACTATTTTCTACTATTCTACACTATTCACCCATCTCCACTTTTCCTTACAACCTACTCTTACAAACCATACACCTATTTCTTACACATTTTCATTTCCAATACAACTTCACATCTTTTATTTCTTACTTTTAATTAACAAAATAACAAAAAATAAATAAATAAATTTTTCCCCTC
Organism: Combretum micranthum; assembly: GCA_024138025.1. Taxonomy (NCBI): domain Eukaryota; kingdom Viridiplantae; phylum Streptophyta; class Magnoliopsida; order Myrtales; family Combretaceae; genus Combretum; species Combretum micranthum. The sequence goes on from JAMXBD010000641.1 coordinate 574,746, forward strand.
TTTTATGCATGAAGTAGCGCCGGCCCCCCCTATAATGCCTCAATTTTTTTTATTTTTCACTTATTTGATTAACACAAATTATCTCCCATATTTTCCTATAAATACCCCCTCATACATTCATTTCTTTCACTCCACTTCTTCTGTAAAATTACTATACCAAAATCTCTCTCAAATTCTCTCAAGAATTCTCTCCAAGAAGTTCTTACAAGAAAAGCTCTCTTTAGTCTTTCTTTTAGGTAAACTTTCTTCAAGAAATTCCTATGTTCATCTACTTAGTATGAACTTAGTGTGTGTTTTCCAAAACCATTAAGGTTAAGAAAGCAACAATAGGTTCATACTTTGTTTTTGTTCATAATCTCAACTCCTTTATGTTTCTTTATGTTTCCTTTATGTTCATAACTATCTAAATATCTATATAGCTATATATATTATCTAGAGCATATAAGCTCAATGTCTTACAATTTATGTATCTTTCATGCAATTTGTTTACTTCATTGCAATTTATTAATTTCAAGTTGTTTTTAAGACTAGTCATTCTTGTCTTAGACTTGTCCTCATCAAGTCAAAACAATTTCTTTTTCTTTTCTTTTCGGGACTAGTCTTTTCTTAGTCCTGAGGTACCTTGATGAAGCTAAGGTCCCAATACTTGATTTACTTTCTTCTTTGCTTAATCTATCAAGTTATTATGTTCCTCTATATTTCTATAGTTTATGATTCATATTCATGCATGAACATAATGTTTTTGTCTCAATAAAAAAATAAATGGGGAAGTGTTTTCATAAACTAAAGGTTCTTGATAAATAAAAGTAGGAAAATAGATTTCTTAAAAACTCATGAACATGCTTGGAAATGATTTTTCTTATATAAATAAAAAGTTTTATGAAAACTTATCTTTTATCAAGAAATAGAAATTCTTTTGGAATCATTACAAGAAACAAAAATATCATTTTATTACTTTTGAATCCAAGTTTAGAAAATAAAACAACACCTTAGGAATTTAAAGTAATTACAAGAGATTAAATTTAGAAAAAGAATATTCATCTCAAATAACTTAAGATCATTCAAAAGTAAAATGAATATTCCAATAAAATCTCAAGTTCAAAGTCTTTTAAAAACCTTACTTTTCATAAGTTGAGACAACTTCATTTACTTCATACATTTGTTATTAGTCATTACATATATGTATATACCTTTCAAAAAGTTTACAAAATACTTGAAATATTCATCTTTTCAAATGAGCTTTATTTACAAGAAGGAAAACAAGTTTTTGCAAATTCGTGGCAAATCTTGTCGCTGCCTTTTCGGGACCCAAACGACTTAGTTTTATGAAAATAAGCTTAGAAATGCATAAATCTTTTCGATTAGGTAGAAAACGATATATTATACGCGAAATTCCGAGTTAAAATGAGCAAGTTATGGCCATTTTAAGTTGGAATTTCCCTTATATATTTTATATTTGATTTTAAGAAAAGATTAGAATATTCAAGAAAAGAAGTTCATAAATACTCATCTTAGGTATTCTTCTTTCTTTTAGATAATCTCGAGGAGGATTGTTCATATCTCAAAGATTACTACAATTAGTGGAAATCTCGAACGACTCATCCATTTCAAGAAATGTGTCATCATGGCTGAGTGAGTTTATTCCCCGTTATTTTTCTCATACTCTTGATTGTGCTTGTAAAATTAGTTGCACTAGAATTTAAGCAAAATGAAAAGGAAGTGTATGATAATATGTTGAAAGAATACTAAATACATCGAAACTCGATTTGTTTGCAATAAAGTTTTATGTGCATTAATATCTTGGAGTGTTTGAAATTGGTTGATCACTTGAAAGAAGTTAAATGTAACTACTAGACCTTAATTTAATAAATTATTCATGCACTTCATATGTTGAGTCACATTTCATTCACTACTATACAATTGGTGGGACAAGTGTATAATAGTGGTGATAGGCAGAACCAGTATATCATGTAAGTGGCAAGTAGGAGCCGGTAAAAACTACAAAAATTGGTGGCTAGTAGGAGCCTGTAATAACTACAAGTTTTTGATGGCGTATAGGAGCCGGTAAGATATATAAAAGTGTTTTTAAAAGTGGTGGCTGCAATTGGCCTGAATACCCAACCCCGAATGAAGGGCGTCATTCACTCAACATATGATTCCCGGAAAGTCATATGTCTTGTATGCTCACGTGGTTGTTGCATTCCATATGTTTGAATAATAAACTTGGTTGATAATTTACTTTGAGTATAAATTTTGGGATTTACTCACTAAGCCCATAAGCTTACACCCCTATAGGTATTTGTATTCTTAGGGACACCTATTTTTGTGCCCGAGGTCTCCCCGTATCCGTATAAGTTTTATATATTGAAGCTTTTGGAGGAAATCTACTCGAAGACTTAGATTAGAATTCCTTTGAAATCTTTAATGTAGTATTTTGGATGTTGTAAAGATTATCACGATCCTTGGGATTAACGGGGATATGCCCCTAAGAAATCATATAATAGACCTTTGGATATTAATGATATAATATGTTTTATTTCTGGATTCTTGTATGTTCATTTTTACTCGCTTAAACTATGCTTCCTAAAAGCGTGTCCTATTACCGTGCTAGACGCCTTACATGTAATACTAAGGCTTTCGCATGACTAAGGTAGTCATTCTTGAGCCTTAATATTATATGTGGCGGGCTGCCACGTTTAGGGTACCCTTCGAGGCGTGACAGTTTAAGTTGGTATTAGAGTAGAGCTGGGCATATGGGCCAAAGCCCGCGGGCCGGCCCGTTGACCCACTTAAAAAAGTGGGCTGCGGCCAAAAAAATTTGGCCCATTTAAAAACGGGCCAAAATTTACCCGGCCCGTTAGCCCGCGGGCCAAAAGCGGGCTGGCCCATAACGGGCCGGGCTAGCCCGCGGGCCAAGAGTTAAAACTTAAAAAAAAAAAAAAAATTTTAATGTTCAGTCAGAAACCCTAAAGCTAAACCCCTATGTCTATATTGACCCAATTTATCTTTAAGTCAAGTTTTTTAGTGTCAATTTGACCTAATTCAATAACTTAGTCTCGCACTAACAACTTCAGAAATTAAAAAAAAAAAAAAAGGGGACATAAAATGCGGACTAAACGGGCCAGCCTGTTAACCCACGGGCTAAATGCGGGCCGGGCCCGGGCCAAGTGATTTTGGCCCGTTTTTAAAATGGGCCAAAATTTTCTGGACCGTTTAGCCCACGGGCCGAAGTGGGCCGGGCCGGGCCCGTATACCCAGCTCTATATCAGAGCAACAAGTTTATAGAAATAAAGGTAATAGGAATAAGTCTAGAATAGAAAAAGATAGATATGTTTATGAAAGGACTTAGATAAGATTAGATAAGCTTAGAAATTCTCAAAAAAAAGAATTAATGACCTCCCTTGTCCTTTATAGCTTACCCTTGGATAAGTTAGAATTAAGGTCCAATGCTTAAACTTAAGAAATGATGAAACCCTTATGGACTACCGGTTAAAAGAAGGAAGCCCATGTAAGGAGTTTGCCCTATTAGACTGGCTTAGAAGTTTCTTACGATATGAAACGGCTCACGTGCCATGCTCCAAGAAGCTACGTTCATTTCCCGAAACGATAGATGTCCAGTTTTCCCGATTTTTGAATTTGGAATTCCATAGGCCAATTATATATCCATGCTAACGATGAGCTAGCGGATTCACAGATGAGACAAGGATGACTCCAGACATCAGGAAGCTAGTCAAGATTTCGGAGGGGCTGTTGAACCAACCCCAAATGGGAACATTCTAAGTAGAAGCCGATCTCACATTCCCCTAATAAGAGACCTGACCGATAATAAAGTGATGGAAGTATCCAATGAGGAGCATGCAGCGTAGACGAAGTTTGATCAACGGGAGCCAAGTACGTCTAGGAATCAACCCTCCCGCAAAGGAAAAAGAATGATGGACCGAAGCTACTTGAAGCTGTTCGTAACTAAAATGGCTAAGGACGACTTCTAGACCTAACCACCGTAATCCAACTCCCTCACCAGGAAGAAAAGATCAAAGAAAGAAGGAAGGATCCACATGAGCAATCCCATGTATCCAACAAGAATTTTGTAACCAGATCGACTTAGGATATAGGATCAATCAGTAGTTTAATCTATGCTTTCAGAAAAGTGTCCAACATTTGTTGTATTTTGAAAACCTTGATTTCTTTATGTATGAGATTTCATTCCCTTCTATGCTTTTTAATTAAATATTTTGGTTTAAACAAATTTCATCTCTTGATTTAGTTGCTTAACTTCTTTTTATGATATTTCCCTTTATATGTTTATTTCCTTGAAAGCTTCCGCAATTTCCATGACTTAGTATGTAAAAGACTTAATAATCTAGTATTTACGTAAACAATTAAAACAGCCGACCTAGAAGGGGACGACCAAGGATGAGGCAGGCATCGAATAACCCGCCTGAAGAAGTTGACCAACCAGAAGTACCCGCTATGGCTCCTGCCCCAAACCCGCAAGGCAATCTCCAAGCCACTCTGGGTCGATTAACACAGCTTCTTAATGTGTTAGTTCAACAACAACAGAGGAATATGCCACCACCAGCACCAGCTCAAGCACCACCCCAGCAGGCACCTCAAGTATCTGTACATGGATCAGCAGCACCTGATGCTCAATCACATACAGCACCCTTGCCACCTCTGCCACCACCTCGACCATACAGAACTTCACTCCTAAATTTCATCAAAAGCAACCGTTACTTTGACGGAGCTTTTGGGAAACCAGATGAAGCTGAAGATTGGCTCACGCAGATAGAATGATCTTCTGCCGCCTATGAAGTTCCTCATCATCTTCGAATAAGCTATGGTACCTATATGTTGAGGTTTAATGCCCGCGTCTGGTCGGAGTCCAAGAGTAGGGAATTGCCGCCACCTATCACCTGGGATATGTTTCGGAATGAGTTTCTGGAAAATTATTTCCCTGGAAGTTTAAGAGTAAAGTATAGTGCAGATTTCTTGCACATATCCCAGAAAGGAAAAATCCATAGAACAATATGAGACGGAATTCAGCCGACTCCTGCAGTATGCTCCGGATTCTTATAAGTATAGTGAGGAGCTGAAACGACAAGTGTTCCTGAATGGATTAGATGAGGACTTAAGGATGGTTAGAAGAGTTTGACATCCGCACCTTCAGGAATTGGTTGAAAGAGCAAGAATTGTTGAAGGGGCCAAGAAAAGGAAAGCTGGGACTTCTGAGAAGAAAGTGCATGTGTTTGGAAGGAAATTTCAACCAGGAAAGCTCCAATTTCCCTTCTAAGAGGTTTAAACCAATTAGCAACTTTAAGGGAAATTTCAGTGGACAGAAGGATAATTCCAAGGCAGCAGTAAGTTGTTGGAAATGCAAAGGGGCGCATTACCGAAGAGATGCCCCCTTCTCCAGAACAAGTGTTATTTCTGTGGTGACCCGAGCCATAAGATTCCGGATTGCCCAAAGAAAGCTTCTACGACTTGTTTCGTATGCAAGCAAATGGGACATTTTGCCAACGAGTGTCCCCAAAGAAATCTCACAACAAATCGACCTGTTGGATCTTCAGGAGGACTTGCCCCGACAAGGAGTGGGAATGGAAGCGGAAGTCGCTCGGCATCATCTATGCATGGGCTGAGAATTTACAACCTTGAAGGGCAATGGGTCTGAGGAGGATGCCGAAGAAGGAGTAGAGTTGGCTGCCCTGGACCATGGAGAGGAGTATGACTATAGCTTGGTTACAGGTTAGCCTCAACCTTTAAAATATATGTGTTTTGATATCTGTTGAGTATAAAGTTATGATGTATGTTGGAAATAATAGATGTCTAGGGAACCTTATAAGGACAATAAGAATAGTAACACACGCGTCTTGAACGCAGGAACCATACAAATAGGGGACCTAACCGCTTATACCCTCTTCGATACCGGTGCAACACATTCCTTTGTTGCTAGTATAGCCTTGAAGACCGGTTTACCTATCACCACAACCACAACAAGTTTTCGTATAAAAACCCCCACCGGTAGTGTGGTGACTACCAAAGAAGTAATAAGGAATTGCCCCATGAAGATACAAGGCCATGAAGCAACTACCGATCTTATAGTAATAGAAATCAGCAAGTACGAAGTGATTCTCGGAATGAGTTGGTTGTCCATGGTGGAAGCAAAGGTAGATTGTAGAAATAAAAAGGTGGAATTCATGGGACAAGACGGGAAGAAAGCTACGTTTTTGGGAGAATCCGCAACTTCTAAAAGTTTGGAGTTAAGTTCGTTCGAGTAATTGAAGAGGTTGAGGAAGGAGTTGAAAGTTATGTGGGAAGTACGGAGGAGGATAAGGAAAGACCCAACATTGACGACATCCCCATCGTTAATGAATTCTCTGATGTTTTTCCAGAAGAATTGCCTGGGTTACCCCAAAACGAGAAATCGATTTTGAGATCGATTTGATGCCAAAAACAGAACCTATATCCAAGGCACCATACCGAATGGCACCTGTTGAGCTCAAGGAACTTAAGAAGCAATTACAAGAATTGCTTGACCAAGGATTTGTTAGACCAAGTGTCTCGCCTTGGGGAGCTCCGGTATTATTCGTAAAGAAGAAAGATGGATCGATGAGGTTGTGTATTGATTATCGAGAACTCAATAAGGTCACTATAAAGAATAAGTATCCATTGCCAAGGATTGACGATCTCTTTGACCAACTACAAGGAGCAAGTGTATTCTCACGCATTGATTTGAGATCTGGATACCACCAGCTGAGGATAAAACCAGAGGATGTGTCAAAGACCGCTTTTAGAACTCGGTATGGACACTATGAGTTCATGGTCATGCCATTTGGATTGACTAATGCACCAGCTGCTTTCATGGACTTGATGAATCGGGTGTATAAGCCGCTCTTGGATAAATGCGTGATTGTCTTCATTGATGATATTTTGGTCTATTCTAAAACACGGGAGCAACACAAAGAACATCTGAGAATGGCATTACAAACCTTAAGGGAGCACAAGTTATATGCCAAATTATCCAAGTGTGACTTTTGGTTGGACCAAATATCTTTTCTAGGACATGTTATCTCAGGGAAAGGAATATCAGTAGATCCTGAAAAGATTAAGGCCGTAATGGAATGGAAACAACCAAGGACGGTGACTGAGATTAGAAGTTTTCTTGGATTAGCTGGCTATTACAGGAAGTTTGTGCAAGATTTCTCAAAAATAGCTAAGCCACTAACTCAGTTGACCCAGAAGAATGAAAGATTCATTTGGAATGAGAAGAGGGAACAAAGTTTCCAAGAGTTAAAGCAACGGTTGGTATCTGCTCCAATTTTAACCTTACCTGATCCGGAAAAAGCCATATACCGTCCATAGTGATGCGTCAAGAAATGGCTTAGGATGTGTGCTTATGCAAGAAGGGAAGTAATTGCTTATGCTTCACGGCAGTTGAGGCCGCATGAACAAAATTACCCGACGCATGATCTTGAGTTAGCCGCAGTTGTCTTGCTCTCAAGCTTTGGAGGCACTACCTATATGGACAGAGATGCGAGATTTATACGGACCATAAGAGCCTCAAGTATTTATTTACACAAAAGGAATTGAATATGAGGCAAAGGAGATGGTTGGAGTTGATCAAAGACTATGATCTTGGAATAAATTATTGCCCTGGAAGAGTGAATGCGGTAGCAGACGCTTTGAGTCGGAAGAACCATGGAGAAGTTGCAGCCATGCTCACAACTCAAAAAGAACTTATAAAGGAATTCGAGAGATTGAGCATCGAATTTTGGGGCAAAGTGCGGAAATAGAAATTTCCCATTTGGTAATGGAGCCAACTCTGATAGAAAGAATCAAAGAATCTCACGATATGATGAAGTCATACAAAAGTTGAAAAGTGAGATACAAGGAGGAAGGTATGATGATTTTGAGATAGATGAGGAGGATGTAGTAAGAATGAAAGGAAGATTATGTGTACCGATGAGGAGATGAAAAAGGAAATTATGAGTGAGGCACAACTCGGGATATACCATGCACCCCGGTGGTACCAAGATGTACCAAGACCTTAAGAGTCGCTTTTGGTGGAATGGTATGAAAAAGGACGTAGCTGAATTCGTAATGAAGTGTCCCATATGTCAACAAGTAAAGATTGAACACCAAAGGCCAGGAGGACTTTTGAAACCATTGGCCATACCAGAATGGAAATGGGACCAAATTACCATGGATTTCGTATGTGGATTGCCCCGAACATCAGCCGGATATGATGCTATATGGGTAATTGTGGATCGACTTACCAAGTCAGCACACTTCATCCCCATCAACATGACCTACTCGATGGAAAAGTTGGCCCGGCTATATGTAAGGAGATTGTGAGACTGCATGGAGTTCCAGCAGGATTGTATCGGATCGAGATCCCCTCGATTCGTGTCAAAATTCTGGATGAGTCTTCAGAAGTGTATGGGAACTAAGTTACATTTCAGTACAGCTTATCATCCACAAACTGATGGACAATCAGAGCGAACTATCCAGATTGGAAGACATGTAAGAGCTTGTGTTATGGAATTCAAAGGAAGCTGGGAAGACATCTACCTTTGGTAGAGTTTGCTTACAACAACAGCTATCATTCAACAATTAAGATGCCACCGTACGAAGCTTTGTATGGAAGAAGGTGTAGATCGCCTCTATTTTGGGATGATGTGGAAAAGTTAACAATTGGACCAGATCTCATCCAAGACGCCTCAGATAAAGTCAGGATTATTCAGCAAAGGATGAAAGAGGCCCAAGATAGACAGAAAAGTTGGGCAGATAAAAAACGACGAATCCTTGAGTTTAACGTTGGTGATCATGTGTATCTGAAAGTGAATCCGATAAAGAGTATTCATCGTGTACGGGCTCGAGGAAAGCTAAGCCCAAGGTATATCGGACCTTTCGAAATCCTCGAACGAGTAGGAGATTTGGCTTATCGCTTGGCATTACCACCAAACCTGTCGGGAGTACATAATGTCTTCCATGTCTCAGTACTAAGAAAGCATATCCCCGACCCTGATCGGATTGTGGACTTGAACCAGTCAGGCTGAAAGAGAACTTGACTTATGAGGAGCACCCAGTTCAAATTCTGGATCAAAAGGTTCAAAAGCTGAGAAACAAGGAAATCCGATATGTCAAGGTGTTATGGAGGAATCATTCGCAAGAAGAGGCTACTTGGGAAGCCGAGGATGAGATCCGAAAGAAATATCCAAATCTCTTTGAAGAATCAGGTACGAATTTCAAGTTGCAAATTTCAAGTTTTGAGGACAAAACTTTCTTTAAGGGGGGTAGGTTGTAAATCCCCGAAATTTTTGGATCGAATTATAGTTTAAACCCTAATCGGAAGTCAACCGGATTTCCCAGAGTCAACCAAACCCTAGTTTACCGTAACCGCTTAAGTCCGGCATTGCCGTTTTCTCAAGCCCTAGAAAACGAAGTTGGAAAAATTAGGTAATAGTTCGTAATAGCTATAGGTTTTATAAAAATATCAGTTTTTCAAAATTCGAGTGTCCTTTGAACCCGATCGGACAGTTCTTGAAAAACGTGTCCGGAAGCCGGAATAGGAAAAATATTAATATACCGTTAGACTCGTAAAAATATGAGATTTCCAAAAATATCAATTTCGTAATTTTTCGGTAGCTAAAAATATCAGATATCGCTTTTATACGCGTATTTTCTTACTACCGGTATTTAATTGTCATGTCTACTTTTACATTACACTATTTTCTACTATTCTACACTATTCATCTCTCTACTTTTTCTTACAACCTACTCTTACAACCATACACCTATTTCTTACACATTTTCATTTCCAATACAACTTCACATCTTTCATTTCTTACTTTTAATTAACAAAATAACAAAAAATAAATAAATAAATTTTTCCCCTTTATGCATGAAGTAGCGCCGGCCTCCCCCCTATATGCCTCAATTTTTTTATTTTTCTTATTTAATTAACACAAATTATCTCCCACATTTTCCTATAAATACCCCTCATACCTTCACTTCTTTCACACCACTTCTTCTCTAAAGTTACTATACCAAAATCTCTCTCAAATTTTCAAGAATTCTCCAAGAAGTTCTACAAGAAGCTCTCTTTTAGTCTTTCTTTTAGGTAAATTTCTTCAAGAAATTTATGTTCATCTACTTAGTATGAACTTAGTGTGTGTTTTCTAAAACCATAAGGTTAAGAAAGCAACAATAGGTTCATACTTTGTTTTTGTTCATAATTCAACTCTTTATGTTCTTTATGTTTCCTTTATGTTCATACTATCTAAATATCTATATAGCTATATATATTATTTAGAGCATATAAGCTCATTGTCTTGCAATTTATTTATCTTTCATGCAATTTATTTACTTCATTGCAATTTATTATTTCAAGTTGTTTTTTAAGACTAGTCATTCTAGTCTTAGACTTGTCCTCATCAAGTCAAAACAATTTCTTTCTTTTCTTTTCGGGACTAGTCTTTTCTTAGTCCGGGTACCTTGATGAAGCTAAGGTCCCAATACTTGATTTACTTTTTATTTACTTAAGCTTTCAAGTTATTATGTTCCTTTATATTTCTATAGTTTATGATTCATATTCATGCATGAACATAATGTTTTTGTCTCAAAAAAATAAATGGGAAGTGTTTTCATAAAAAGGTTCTTGATAAATAAATAGGAAAATAGATTTTTAAAAACTCATGAACATGCTTGGAAATGATTTTTCTTATATACAAAAGGTTTTATGAAAACTTATCTTTCATCAAGAAATAGAAATTCTTTTGGAATCATTACAAGAAACAAAAATGTCATTTTATTACTTTTGAATCCAAGTTTAGAAAATAAAACCACATTAGGAATTTAAAGTAATTACAAGAGATTAAATTTAGAAAAAGAATATTCATCTCAATAACTCAAGATCTTTAAAAGTAAAATGAATATTCAATAAATCTCAAGTTCAAAGTCTTTTAAAACCTTACTTTTTATAAGTTGAGACAACTTCATTTACTTCATACATTTATTATGAGTCATTACATATATGTATATACCTTTCAAAAAGTTTACAAAATACTTGAAATTTATCTTTTCAAATGAGCTTTATTTACAAGAAGGAAAACAAGTTTTGCAAATTCGTGGCAAATCTGGTCGCTGCCTTTTCGGACCCAAACGACTTAGTTTTATGAAAATAAGCTTAGAAATGCATAGATCTTTTCGAGTAGGTAGAAAACGATATATTATACGCGAAATTCCGAGTTAAAATGAGCAAGTTATGGCCATTTTAAGTTGGAATTTCCCCTTATATGATTTTACCGCAATTTTAAGAAAAGATTAGAATCTTTAAGAAAAGAAGTTCATGAAATACGCATCTTAGGTATTCTTCTTTCTTTTAGATAATCTCGAGGAGGATTGTTTATATCCCGAAGATTACTACGATTAGTGGAAATCCCGAACGACTCATCCATTTCAAGAAAGGTGTCATCATGGCTGAGTGAGTTTATTCCCCGTTATTTTTCTCATACTCTTGATTGTGCTTGTAAAATTAGTTGTACTAGAATTTAGGCAAAATCAAAAGGAAGTGTATGATAATATGTTGAAAAAATACTAAGTACATCGAAACTCGATTTGTTTGCAATAAAGTTGTATGTGCATTAATATCTTGGAGTGTTTGAAATTGGTTGATCACTTGAAAGAAGTTAAATGTAACTACTAGACCTTAATTTAATAAATTATTCATGCACTTAATATGTTGAGTCACATTTCATTCACTACTATACAATTGGTGGGACAAGTATATAATAGTAGTGGTAGGCAGAACTGGTATATCATGTAAGTGGCGAGTAGGAGCTAGTAAAAACTACAAAAATTGGTGGCTAGTAGGAGCTTGTAATAACTACAAGTTTTTGATGGCGTATAGGAGCCGGTAAGATCTATAAAAGTGTTTTTAAAAGTGGTGGCTGTAATTGGCCTAAATACCAACCCCGAATGTAGGGCGTAATTCATTCAACATATGATTCCCGAAAAGTCATATGTCTTGTATGCTCATGTGGTTGTTGCATTCCATATGTTTGAATAATAAACTTGGTTAATAATTTACTTTGAGTATGAATTTTGGGATTTACTCACTAAGCCCATAAGCTTACACCCCTATAGGTATTTGTATTCTCAGGGACACCTATTTTTGTGCCCGAAGTCTCCCCGTATCCGTGTAAGTTTTATATATTGAACCTTTTGGAGGAAATCTACTCGAAGACTTAGATTAGAATTCCTTTGAAATCTTTAATGTAGTATTTTGGATGTTGTAAGGATTATCACGATCCTTGGGATTAGCGGGGATATGCCCCTAAGAAATCATGTAATAGACCTTTGGATATTAATGATATAATATGTTTTATTTCTGGATTCTTGTATGTTTATTTTTACTCGCTTAAGCTATGCTTCCCAAAAGCGTGTCCTATTACCGTGCTAGACGCCTTACATGTAATACTAAGGCTTTCGCATGACTAAGGTAGTCATTCTTGAGCCTTGATATTATATGTGGCGGGCTGCCACGTTTAGGGTACCCTTCGAGGCGTGACAGTGTATCTTGTTTGATCATACGATTGGTGCATTCGCATATGTTTGATTTAAAATACTTGTATAAATTATGGAAATGTCTTATAAATGGAATTATCTCACTAAGCTAGTTTGCTTATACCCTTATAGCTTTTTGTTACAATACGATTACCTCTGGTTGGCCCCAAGGAGCTCCTTATGCCAGGTACGAGTATAAGCTACTAAGAGTTTTTGGAAGAAGCTTTATGTATTTAAGTTTTGAACATAGGCTTCTAGGAAAATCTCTATAATAGGCTTATGTTATAGTTGTTATTATTTTGGAAAGACTGCTAAAGCAGGGGAATGCCCCTAAGAGATGTAAGGATATTATTATGGAAATTTTATGTTCATTCATATAATTTCTTGCTTGCTTTTATTATCTACTTAAATGTAATACCTTTGCGAGTCTCCTACTATCTTGGAAGCATGTCTTGCATGTGATATCGAAGCTCCTGCATGACTAAGGTTGTCATTCATTAGCTTTATATATATGCAGCGGATTGCCACGTTTAGGATACCCTCCGGGGCATGACAGCCATACTATATTACTTCTCTTCGATCCAGGTAGACGTTATCCCGTGACCGTTTCCCCATCAGCTACCCTCCTAAGTCACCTATGTGACCTAAGCACCTAATTATCGTACTGGCACCACCTAGCAAGGTTGCTGCCCCTTGGATTAGGTCTCAAAAATGGCTACACATAAGCAGCAAGCAATTATTAAAGCCGTCTATAGGTATTATTTCATTTAGAATGCCTACTCTAACAAGCAACACAAAAGTCGTTGCGTACCTGATGCAAAATCTATACTCTGAACAATCAGAAGATAGATCATGAGACAAAGCAGAAGGCAGACTCTTAACAAATGTCTGCTTCAAAGATTAATTCATATACGCATTTGAATCAATTATCAACTTATATCAAACTCGTACTAACTACTTAATTTTCTAGCAAATATATATTTGAAACAACATACTCTCTTTATTCTTCATAGTCTAACCTAACATATTAATATAAGTCAATTACAAGTTAATAATGATCATATAAGAGTTTGCTAGTTAGATTAATTGCTAAATATAAATTGTTGGTCTCTAAAAAACTTACTAATCCAATATTAGTTAATAAATCTATATTGACTTAATTTAGTCAAATTGAATAGAATTAATCATTCAAGTTCATTTTATATTCAACTTAGTCTACTAAACTCATTTTATGGTAATTAGGTAATTAAAATGGTAGTTTGATTAACATATCTTATAATCAATCTAATAAACTTTTATTAAATGAAACAACTCAATTAAGTTATAATTATTCTATTCATATCATTCACAATCCATTTTTACCTTTAAATGTGCTAAAGAATCTAAATTAGTTTCCTTTTATGTTTATACTATCTTATAATGTCATATTTACTCCTATTTTATTAAATAAATTCCTAAAATAAAAATAATTAATTATTTATCTTAAAATTCATATTTTAATATATGAACACATTATTTACATTTATTTCATATTTATTTAGCTAGAATTAATTTACATTAAATTCCAATATTTCATTTCCTATAGAAAACTAATGTGTACCCTAATTTTAATAAATCTGTCCACTAGCTTAAACTCAGGTTCTTAAGCTCAAATTTTCATGTAATCTCCCTAACACCTATATTTATATGTTCATAAGTTCATTTGGCCTACAATAATTAGTTAATTATGGTTTTATTTTAAATTAATCTCATTCTAGTTGGAAATAGGCACTAGCAAAGACAATCTATCGGTTCAGGATGATTTGACCATCAACTCGACCGGTTCTTGTCTAGTTCTTTACACCATATTAAAGTATACTTCTTAAGGTTTCAAACCGTTATAGTTCCATCCAAAAAGGAGAAGACAAAGTTACTAGTTCAGCTATAAACATTCACGTCATTGCTGCTGGTCAAACATTGTTTTGCCATTTTGTAGTTTCATTTTCAAAAATAGTAAATGTATTTCAAAAATCACGAAAATTTCTAGTTTATATAGACATGATAAAATACCATTTTTATAAATTTCATCCAAAAATAAATTCATTTAATATGTTATTTAAATTTGAAAACCCAAGCTATCCACATTGCATATATATAAATATAAATCGATTTTCCAGCATATCTAAATTATCCAAAACATGTTTATTCTATGTTTTATTATCTATTATATACTTAGATTTATATTTTACAACTTGAATCATAAATCATCATAACTTAAATCATCATCAATAACACAAATTTTTCAAAATTCTAGCATATCAACATAAACATATATACTTATATATTTCAACAGAATTTATATTTAGTATATTCATATATTTATTTGATAATTTCATTTCAATAAAAATATATCAATTCGACATATATCACACATACCTATGTATAAACATGCAATAATTTCAATTACTTAAATTTCCAACACACATGTCTATTCACATATATATATATATCGGTTTTTATGCTTATACATATATATATATATATGTCAATCAATACTTAAATCTAAGTTTATTTTTAATAATTTTCATTAATCTAATAGCTATCAACATAATAAAATAAATTAATTATAATTACTTACGTGGTTTAGCAAATAAACCCTAGAAATCTCTACTACTATTATTTCAACAGGTTGATGATGCTTATAATGCTAATTCCCAATTTAATCCTTGGTTTTGTCGTCAAATTTCACTTAAGAATCAATTGAAGTGGAGATCAGATTTTAGGGAAGAAATTGAATGGATAAAAGATAGAAAAAGAATGGATTTTTTTTTACCCAGTAGAAGCTTGTTTTGATAAAGGATTATTGTAGTATTTTTATAGGATTTTTGGTGTGTTTGGAGAGAGTTTTTGAGAGGATTTTGGAGAGGAAGGGGCTACTATAAATGGAATGGAAATTAGGGTTTTCTAAACTCTATATTTATATAATTTGCTGTTTTGTAATTTCCATTAGGGTTGTGGTCATTTTCGTACTTTTGCTTAAGTAATTGTTACCCCCCAAAGGGTACCCTAAACGTAGCAATCCACCACATATAGTAACAAGACTTAAGAATGACTATCTTAGTCACGCGAAAGTCTCGATATCACATGTAAGGCGTCTAACACAGTAATAGGAGATGCTTTTAGGAAGTGTGGTTTAAGCAAGTAAAAATAAACATACAAGAATCTAGAAATAAAATAGATCATGACATTAATAATTAAATGTCTATTACATGATTCTTAGGGGCATACCCCCACTAAATTCCAAGGATCGAAATAACTAATGGTCATTATGACAAGTTAAATACTACATCAAAAGATTTTAAATGAATTCTAATCTAATCCTTCAAGTAGATTTCCTTCAAAAGCTCCCAAAAGAAAACTTACGTAGATAAGAGGAGACCTCGAGTATAAAAACAGGTGTTCCTGTGAATGCAAATATCTATAGAGGCGTAAGCTTAAGGACTTAGTGAGTATAATCCCAAAATTCATACTTGAAACAAAATATCAACCAACTTTATTAAACAAGCAAATGGAATGCAACAAGCACGTGAGCATACAATACATATGATTTTGCGGAAATCATATATTGAATGAATTACGCTTTTCATTTGGGGTTAGGTTTTCCGACTCGTTACAGCCACTACTTCTTTTAAAAACATTTTTTATAGACCTTACTGGCTCCTATACACCATAAAAAACATGTAGTTATTACCGGCTCCTACTAGCCATCAGTTTATATAGTTTTCACCGGCTCTTACTCGCCATATACATAATATACCGATTATTGCCTACCACCAGTATCATACACTTGTCCCATCAATTATATAATATAGAATACAATGTGACTCATCATATGAAGTGCATGTATCAACTTTTGTTTAAAGCCTATCCATTACATTTTAAATTTCTTATAGGTGATCAACTAATTTCAGACACTTCAACATGCTAATAAACATACAATCTATTACAAGTATTTTCATGCTTCGATTTACTTAATATTCTTTCAACATATTATCATACAACTTCCATTTGATCTTCTCTTAAATCTGATGCAACTAATTTTACAAGCACAAACATAAGCATGAAAAATAAGGGAGTAGACTCACTCGGTCATGATGATACTTATCTCTTATGGATGAGTCGATCGGTAATTCCACTAATCGAAATAATCCTCCGGGCACAAACATTCCTCCTCAGGATCACCTAATCAAGAATAATACCCATATTGAGCATTTCTTATTGATTCTATGATACTTATCAAAAACTATGTTTTTGAGATCGTCAAAATTCGTATGGAGGATAGTTTCAACTCAAAATGGCCATAACTTGGTCATTTTAACTCGTATTTGTGCATATAATATACCGTTTTCTACCTATTCGAAAAGATCTATCCATTTCTAAGACTATATTTATTAAACTAAGTCGTTTGAGCTCCGAAACAGTGGTGATCAGTTTCACCATGAATTTTGCAAAACTTAACTTTTCTTCTTCTTACAAAAACTTGTATCAAAGGTATAGATACTATAATGGTTGGAAAGACCTTTAAAATGTATATATATTTTTAATGACTCATATCAAATGCATGAATTTAATGAAGTCGTTCAATTATGAATTTTTGTAAAAGTAAAGTCTTCTAAAAATTTGGAAAAGCAAAACATTTGAGTATTTCTACTTAGCTTGTTAGAAAATTTCTTAGGTTATTTTAGATAATATTTTCTCCTTCTTAATTCCATTTCATTATTTTTTTTAAACTTCAAAAAGAATAATTTTTGCTTTTCTAAGTTTCTTACCTTTTTAGGGATTGGGAGGGTAATACTTTTTGAAAGTAGTTAAAATCTATCAATCTCTAGTTAAAATCTATCAATCTCTATACTTTCTTAATCTTTCCTAAAGTCTATTTCACTTAAGAAGAAAATGATTTCCTAAGTTGTTTATAATTTTTACACCTTAAGATCACTCTAATCTTATGAAAGAAATTTTCTTAGTGTTTTGTTAAACTAAACTATTACTTTTATATTCCAAAGTATTTGTGGAAAAATGAAGTTTAGTAAAATTTTTGTTAAACAAGAATTCTTTTTCATTTTATGACTTTGTAAAATGTATGTATGTATTGTTTAAAAATTCTTATGTTCTTTTGTTACTAAAAGTTATGATGAACTCCTCTAGATTTTTAGAAAAGATTTGTTAAGATAAATTCCTAACTTTTTATGGAAAAATCATTTCCTTCATGGCAACATTTATTTTTGGAGAAGAACTTCTATTTTAAGATAACTTTTCCTTCTTTATCTTGTTGAGATAAAATCAATATGTTCATGCATGTACATGAATATAAAATCATAAAATTATGAAAACATATTAAAGACATAATAAATAATAAAGTATGCATGTTAATAAAAATGTCAAGTATTGGGAACCTTAGCTCTTTCAAGATATCCTGGGACTAAGAATAGACTAGTCCCAAAGGAAAAAAAAAAAAGAAAATATTGTTTTGACTTGATGAGGACAAGTTTAAGACTAGAGACTAGTCTTAAAACAACATGGAATAAGTAAATAAATTTTATAACTTGAAAGTAAATAAATAACAATGAGTTTATATGCTCTAAAGATTTATATAAGTACATAATTATAGTTAGTTAAATATATATGAGAGGTTGACATAATATCAACAATAATATGAACAAAATAAAATAACAACATAAAAATATGTAAATACATATTCATGAACAATAACAATACATGAACATGGTGTAGCTTCCATAACATTAAGTTTAGGAAACTTACACTATGGTCATGTAAAGTTACATGATATGGTAAGAAAGATTTGATGATATTTCTTATCTAAAGTAAGAATGGTGGTGGAAGAGGGTTTTGAGAAGGAATTTTGGGAGAGTTTTGGGAGAGTGTTTAAGAGAGGAATTGGAGAGAATTTTGGAGAGTAATTTTATAAGTAGTAGATATGTGGATGAAGTGAAAGAGAGGGAGGTATTTATAGGAAAATGAGGAGTGAAATTAGATGTAATAAAATAAATTGAAAAAGAAAAATATAGATAGATGGAAGAGAGGGGGCACCGGCCATGAAGAGAGGAGAGAGGAAGAGATGTAATTTTTTGTATTTTTATGTATTAAAAGTAATAATATGTAAAGTAGATATGATATAAAGTTATGAGAAAGGTAAAAAATAAAGATAATAGGTACATAGAGTGTAAGAGTAGGTATTAGAAAAAGTAGAGATAAATGAATAGTGTAGAATAATAATGAATAGTATAGTGTAATGTAAAGTAGATGTGACTAGTAAAATATCGGTAATAAGAAAATAAGCGTATAATTGCAATATCTATTATTTTTGGTTATTGAAAATTTACGAAACTAATATTTTTGAAATCCTTGTATTAAATCGGTCCTAACAGTGTCATCAGAATATTTTTACTATTCCAAGCTCTGGGTCACGCTTTTCGAGAACTTATCCCGTTTGAGTCCGAAAGACACTCAAAATTCGCGAATCTGATATTTCTATGTTTCCTCAAGTTATTACGAACTATTATCACTAATTATTTATGAAATGACCTAGCTTTAATTTCCATATATGCGTTTTATTTGTTTTAATTATTGAACTTTATGAGCATGTTAATTGATGAGAGTCATGTGTGGTAATATTAATATTGAAGTAGATGAGTTGGCAATAGGCTAAATGTGTTTAAGTTAGTATATCTTGAATATTACATATGTGTTATTTTGTAAGTGTAATGAAACTAATTTTGTTGTTTTATATATTAATGTGCGTATAGTATAATTAATGTTTGTATCTCTTATGAATTAATATATGTGTGTTATATTTAAAATTTTCAAAACAACTTTTGAATTGCCTAAGGAATTGTTGACAAAATTTTACAAAAATTAAGCCTATTTTGCAAGCTCAAATTCAATCCAAATAAACTCCAAATTAAGTAAAATTAAACCTAAGTCAAATATACCCCTAAAGTCAAATGTAGGATAAATATAAACCTCAAATATGATTAATTAAGGCCTCTTTTGGCAGCACTCAATTTTCATACGAATTTCCCATATTTCTTTTCTTTCTCTTTTCCTTCTATCTTCAAACTATAAGCCCTAAACCAAATACAAATTACAAGCTCATGGAATTAATGCAAGTATAAACTTTTGTTTTGTTTCTTTCCTTGTAATCTAGACATAAAATCTATGGTAGAATGAGTTTAATGTCTTTTGAGTTGAGTGGTTTTATGCATTGATATATGTTAAGTTGTATTTTATGGACATGTGAACTTGTGTATGTGATGGAAGTCGTGAGAAGTGAAGTTGATTTGAGTAGTTGAACTTGAGGTGAAGAGTAGGATAGAATTTTATGTGAATGAAATGGTTTGATGTGTTGTTATGAAGTTCAAAATGGCTAAGATTGTTTATTGTGGATAAAAGATAGTGTATGAAGTTAAATATGTGTTTGAAGAATGATTAAAAGTGTTATAAGTTATAAATTTTCAAAGTGTAAAACAAGGGAAATGAAACATTTTCAAATAGGTTTGTTTTTAAGTGTACGCCAACATCTGGTACTTCAACGCTACCGATGTAGAGGTGGAGTTAAAAGTGATCAGAACCGATTTTTCTAAAGCTGCTTAAAACACCACCAGCCTTTGTAAGGAAATTTTGCCAGCGTTTATTTTTCAAAGTGTACATCGGCCATTACGGCCCAAGGCCACCAACGTATAGGCGGTGTGGGGTGCGAACAGAATCAAAATTTTTAACTCCAGGCTTAACGCCACCGGCGTATAATTTCAACGCTACCTGCGTTCACCTTAGTTTTGCCAGTGTAAATAGGTCACGTATCCCCTTAGTTTTACAAATTTAATCTTCTTTTATTATCATTCCTTACTTCTTATTTGGTCTTCTAATGAATCTATAAGCTATATAAACATATTTTTAAGTATGAATTAAGTGATAAAACTGTATTTTAAGTTCAATGAATCTCCTTGTATAATTAACCTAAGATTGTGATATATATATATATAATTTTCATGTTTGATTATTGATTTGTTTTAACATTTCTTATTTCAGCTAAAGGTTCTTCAGTTAATTCCCCTCCGAGTGAAAATAATGATACATTGTTAAGTACAAGTACGCGGTACCTTGCTTAAATGTTTGTTAGGATAGGCATATCTTAATTTGACCTAAATTCAAGACGGCTTAAATCTTGCATGAATTGATTATGTTTTTTGCCTTAAAATCTGGTCCGGGGAGTGGCAAACATGTAATGATGCAATGACATGTTAAAATAGGCGCTTAGGCCAACTATGATGATGCAATGACTTTATACCATGATGCGATGGTGACTTTCTTTCTAATTGGCTCGGCAAGTAATCGATAGGGAATGTAATAACGGTTGTAACATTTACTCATCTTAAGAAGAAATAATATAATTTAATTCAATGTTTATGAGAGCATGTGGATTATTTTATATTATGGATTAAGTTAAGTGAAGTTGAGTAACGGCTATGAACCCTAAACGAGATTACTTATCTTTGTAAAACTATCTAGGAGATATAGGTATTTGGGCTACCTATATCAACCCCCTAAGCGTTGAGAGCGTTACTCAGAACCCCAGATTTCCTTAGATTGTCTCAGAGTCTAAGTACTCCATGTTGATTTGTTTAATAAATATTGAAGAAAGATAAAATGAGATATTGAGTTGTTGAATTAACTTAAGTTTGCTTGCCATTTCGCCTTTGGTTTTATTGCTGTGTACTTGGCCTTTGGCTCACTGTTGTTTCTTTTTAGGTGATGATGATGACAGTTATGATGATTTGGGATATGGAATAGATTAAGAGAAATTCTTGGATGAATGGGACGAATAGGATTCCAAGGGAAAATGGTTAAAGAAGAAGTTTTTGAAGAAAGATGTTCTGAAAATTTAATGAATTTTGTATAGAAGGTTTATTAGTTAAGCCTTGTATTGTAGAAAGAGATCTTAAAGTCTGTTTTCTTATTAGGATTAAATAAGATGAAATTCTTTTTGTTGTATCTTAAGATTGACATAAGCTTTTGTAACCTTTTGTTTTATTGTAAAAATGTATAGATTGCTCATGTAAGCAATATGATGAAGATATAGTGGTGTTAAACAAACAATTAACATAAACAAATAGTTTTAGGACAACCTTATATATAATATGAAAATATTATATGTGGTTGGGACTTGACTTGTTTAATTTTAGAATTAAATAGGTCGGATCTTTACAATTTCAACTTCGTTTTCTAGGGCTAAAGAATACGGAATGCTGGATCTAAATTTTAGGGTTTGTACTAGTCTTTTGTTAACTTTTAGGGTTTCTGGTTGACTTTTAATTCTAAGGTTAAACTTATAATTAACCGAAATTTCAGGGGTTTACAATAATTGATGGCTTTTGGTCTTCTCCTAGGTGTAGAAATCTTCTAGAGTTTGCTAAGGTCATTTTGGTCTTTTCATAGGGTTAGAAACCTTCAAGAGTTGGCTAAGGTCATTTGGGTCTTTTCACTTGTTAAATTTTTCTAAACATTAGGGAATTTTAAAACGTACGAAGGTGTATAGTAGCTAATATGGTCTTAAGAGCTTATGGGCTTCGATGCATGGGCTATTGGGCTTAGGTTATGGACTTGAATATCGAATAATTAGGCTTGATCTTATATTAATGGGCTTAATGTCACGCCTTAAATTGATTAACTGCACATCCAGTCCGCCATGTATAACGCTTAAACGTTATGCACTAAGGCTAACCTAGTCTATGGTTTATCATGATCATTGCTAAACAAATTTTAGATTCTAAAATCGTTGAATTAGTTTGTGGAAATAACTTAAAATTTGCAATAAAAAATAAATTTCTCGAAACATTTTTCTAAATGGGCTACTCTAGAGAGTAGACCAATATATATAACAGTACCATACTACCAAGTATTTCAAAATAAAGAGTCTCAAATATCTCAAAATACAAATCATGGGCTTACAAATAGGCCATCATTTAAACATAAGTTTAATAGTAAAGTTTATGAAATAAAAACAAGATAACGATCCAATGGATCCTAGTCACTCGATTCATCGAGAAACTCCTCAAAGTTCGTGCCATACCCTATATAGTCATAAGTATCATCATCATAATCATCACACTTGAAAAAAAAATGAAATGAGCCGAAGCTCAATACGACAGCAACACAAGCAAACACGATATGGGCACGCATAGTTGTTCCAGATGCAATGCAATAAAGAACAATTTACATCTTTAAATTAAAGTGTGGCAAACAATAGGGAAGCACTGATAAGTGTCTTAAGACCCTTATTATTCACATTGTTTTGATAGTATATTATATTAATTTTGTGTGAATTATTAAGGAAAGGATATTTATTTGGTTAAAATGTTAATTTCAAGGTTAAAGAAAGATTTTGAGCTTAATGAAGACAATTGGATGAGTTAAGTGAGATCTTGATGAAGAAATAGGAATTTGAAAGATTTACAACATATATGGCTTTCTACACAAGCTATGTAGAACATTGGTGTTGTAGATAAAAAGTTGACTAACGAGCATTTTTAAAGTACACAAGCCATATGGGATGCTCATGTAGAAGATCGAAAATGGAAAAAAGTATTTTTTGAATCGTAACAGTGAAGGCCAGCAGCTTAAATTCCAAGGTCGGCGGAGTACATTTCAAAGCCATCGACATACAAGCTAGCCTACTTTCTCCAGTCACAATTTTTTAGCAGTTTTCATCCTATATGGCCTCAAACACAAGTTGTGTAGGATTATCGTATAGAAGATAAATTTTCCCTCCTATAAATAGCATCCTTAGCTTGTCTTTATGGGAATTCTTCTTCTTTTTTACAAACCCCAAAGATAAAAATAGGTATTTGATAGTGGAGAAATGCAAAGGCTTATTAGAGATCATAAGACTTCATCTTTAAGGGTTGTAATCATAACTCTTTATTATTTTTCCATATTCTATCATTGTATTTCTTATTCTATAGAGAAATATATCTTTTTACCCTAGATCTTAAGAAACGCTAACCCTAATGTAGAGATTGGATTGTTTTGTTAATCGAAGTTTGTATTTCTTGAATCTATTCATGTGCTTTGATTGTTCTTTGAATTAATATATGCACTATTACATTCATTGTTTGATTATTGTTAATTTAATCGTTGGATTGATTAATAAGATAGATCTAATATGAATAGTGAAGTTTGAATGTGACTCTAGGCATAGATTGCATGAACTTTCTACATAAAGATTGAATCTTTTTAAGGAATCATGAACTTTAATGCAAGTTTATACGCATCTAATGACGAGAGACATTTCCATTAGACATATATGGTTAGAATTCAATTATCTTGAAAGAGAGATTGATGAAACTAGGGATTCCTACAGTTTAAGAACTGAACGACCCATTAATGAATGTTTGGTAAGGAATTGGAAATAAGTTTAGTAGTGAATCAAGATTAAGGTTAGATTTGTGATATCATTAGAAGCATTGGCACTCACTTTTGTTAGGGTTTAGTAATTAATTCATTGCTTAGATATATTAAGATCATTCGAAATAGATCAGTTAAATAGTACAATATTAGGGTGAGTACTAGTAATTATAGGTCCTGATGGAATGACCTCTGTACTTACATCGGTACTACAATCGTTAGGTATGGTTGCCTAAGATTAGTCGCAGAGTAAGAATAGGGTTTTGATTTGAATTTGATTGATTGCAATTGAAAAATCTACATCAAGCACTCACATTCCGGCAACTTGTTAAGAACCTGAGGGTCCTAAGTAGTAGCCTGAATACCTATATCTCCTACCTCTATAAGTAATAGCCTTGTCAAGGGGTCATAGCCGTTACGCATCTCTACCTTTCACAGTCCATAATACAGTATAGCTCAATCGACACCTATAATCATGAACCATACTATATTACTTCTCTTTGATCCAGGTAGACGCTATCTCGTTACCATTCCACCTATCAGCTACGCACCAAGCCACCCCATGATAGCCTAAGTGTTTAACTACCGTATTGGTACCGCCTACCAAAGTTGTCAACCTTTGGGCCAGGTCTCAAAAATGGCCATGCACAGCAACATGCAATTTTTAAGTCAACTTTAAGTATTAATTCATTTAGGATGCCTATCCTAACAAGCAACACATAAGTCACTGCATACCTATAAAATCTATATTGCGAACAGATAGGTGATAGACTAAGAGTTAAAGCGAGGGGTAGACTTCTAACTAATATCTTCTTAAAAAATTGATTCATATAAGTATTCAAATCGATTATCGTTTTATATTAAACTCACATAAAATACTCATGTTTCTAGTGAATATTCATTTCAAACAACATATTCACCTTATTATTCATAGTCTATCTTAAGTCAATCATAAATTATTAGTGTCTTATAGAGTTCACCAGTTTGTGTAATAGTTAAGTGTAAATTGTTTGTTTCTAAAGAATTTACTAAGCCAATATTAGTTAATAAATCTATACTAGCTTAATTTAGTCAAGTTGGATGGAATTAATCAATTAAGTTTATTTTATATTCAACTCAGTCTATCAAACCCATTTTATATCAATTAAGTCCTTAATAACATTTTAAATAACATATCTTATGTTAAATCTGATAAACTTTTATTAAGTACCATACTCATTTAAAATATAAT